>BSBK01000918.1:0-75000 GCA_027943335.1 Chamaecyparis obtusa
GTGTGCCACTTTGGTCAACTGATCAACGATAACCATGATCCAATATCATGTTTGCGGGGACTCATAGGTAAACCAATGATGAAATCCATGGAGATGATATCCCATTTCCATGATGGAACAAGATTAGGCTATAAAAGTCATGTTCAATGTTGGTGGTCTTTCTTAACTCTCTAACACTCTATACATCTAGCCACAAAAGTAGAAATGTCATATTTAATACTGGACCAATAATATAGCTATTGAAGGTTAACATGCATCTTCTTGACACATGGATGTGTCGAGTAAGGTGCATGATGAGCCTCAGATAAAATCAAGGTACAAAGATCATCTAATGGAGGTACATATATCTGGCTCATATAGTGCAAATGACTATCTGACTCCAAAACATATCCTAAAAACCTGTCGTCCAAAGGTCTCCCTAGCTCAATCTCAACTCTCACTTCCTTGTACCAAGTATCTAAAGGAAGTGCTTGGATTAGATGACTCCACAAATATACACTGAGTCAAATTTGATATCTCATGTCTCCTAAAAATCAAGGCATCAGCTACCACATTTTTCTTACTCTAGATGTACTTGACATCAAATTCATACTCATAAGGAAACTCCATCCATCGCCTCTACCTAGAATTCAGATTAGGTTGGGTAAAGATATATTGTAAGTTGCAATGATCACTATGAAGCTCAAATAAATGTCCCAATAGAAAATTTCTCCATAGCACTAATGCATGAAGTATTTCTGCTAACTCAAGATCATGTGTAGGATAGTTCACTTTGTGTTCCTTGAGTGCGAGAGATTCATAAGAAATCATACATCCTTCCTGCATAAGGACCACTCCTAGACCTTCTAAAGAAGTATCAGCACACACCATGAAATCACATGTTGGATCAGGTATTGCTAGGATATGTGCATTGGTTAGAAACTTATTGAGGTTATAGAAGTACTCTTCACACTTCTTTGTCCAAACATACTTTTTCCCTTTCCTTTGGAGAGAAGTAATCTAATATGCAGCCCTAAAGAATTCTTTGACAAACCTGCAATAGTATCCTACCAAGTCCATGAAATTATGGACTTTCGATACATTGGTGGGGTTTGGCCAATCTACTAAGCCTAAATCTTGGAAGAATCCATTGAAATGCCCTCACCTAAGATTACATGTCCTAAATATTGAGCTTCAGATTGAAAGAAGTCACACTTTGTTGCATTGGTAGATAACTGATTGTCATGAAGACACTACAAAACTAGTCATAAAGGTTCCTCATGCTCTTCCATGGTTTTAGAATATATCAATATGTCATCTAGGAAGACAAGAAAAAAATGATCAAGGTAAGAAAAAAATACTCTATTCATTAGGCACACAAAAATAAATATAGCATTTGTCGAACCAAAAGGAACTACTGTGAACTCATAATGTCCATAGCGAGTGTGAAATGTAGTCTTGTGAATGTCTGCATCCAGAATGTGTAACTGATGGTATCCTAACTTGTGATCAATCTTGGAGAATGCCTTAGCTCCCTTTATCTGATCAAAGAGATAATTAATCTTTGGAAAAGGGTACTTGTTCTTGATCATTAACTTGTTCAACTGTCTATAGTTAATGCACAAATGTAAATATCCATATTTCTTCTTAACAAAGAGTACAAGTGCTCCCCATGGTGAAGCACTCAAATGAATACTACTCTTCACAAAAATATCCTCTAACTATAGCTTAAGCTCACTCAACTCTTGTGTGGTCATCCAATAAGGCACTCTAGATATAGGTTGTGCTCTTGGAATAAGATCAATATGAAAATCTATATCACGCTTAGGTGGCATACCTAGAATCTCACTAGGAAAAACATCGATGAATTCTTGAAGTAAATGATGATCAAGATTCTTTTCCTATGTTTCTACTTCATCCATATCATTCATAGCTATAGAAAATACTTGACATCCATTTCGCATGTTTCTCTTGAGTTGCATAGAATAAATCTTGTGAAGATATATAGGACATTGAATTCCCACTATCTCACAATCCTTGCCAACATCATCATTGCACTTGATTATCTTTTGTATATAGTCAATGTTGGCTCCATGAGAACCTAACCAATCCATTCCAAGTACAACATCATATGGCCCCAAAGGAATCACATGAAGTTCAACCATGGTGGTAAATTTTCCTAGATCCATCTCACACTTATACACTAGAGAGTCTTTTGATATCCTTTCCCAAAGGGTAACTCTTTTTTGCCAACCAATGTCTTGTTTCACTACCACTAGCCCAAATTTCTCTACTACAAAAGGAGATATAAAATAATTTTTATCTCCTAAATAAAATAAAATAAAAAGATAAATACCTCTAGTGGCACCTGAAGTATCTACCATAGTACCCTGATGATCTACTTGATGATGGTCCACTACTACAAATGCCTTGTGAGATCTATCAACATACCCTATAGTAGGCACAAAAGCTACAAGTCTTTGTCCTAAAAACTATGTAACACGCTAAGGGAAATTCACTACAATATGAACATGTTGTCAACATGAGAAGAAACCATTTCCTCTATCATGACCTCTCCCAACAAAGGATGCACTAGACTATTGATATCTACCTTTACTCGCAACTGAATGTGTGCTTTGTGCAAGCTGACTAGGTTGATTGCACCTTTTATGTGAAAAGTTATAGAAGTTGTTAGAGTGAGAACCACCATTATGTGTTGGATGATTCATCCCCTTCTTTTGATGGCTAAAAAAATAGGGAGGAGTTTTATTGAAGTTCCCTACACCTTGGTTCTGATTCCCTCTATAACCTAAAGGTGTAGGTGTGTGTGTGAAAATTGTACCTGATCTATAGACACAACACTTCAGTAAAACATTAGAGGTTAGCAATAATCAAAATCATGCAAAATTGAAATCTAATCTAACCAAGCGATTTACTGCCTTCTAGTAGGTGCGAGATTAATGTTCTCAAATTTTTATCGAGATCAGTGACCTAGATGACACCTAAATGAAGGATTTGAATGCAATTGATCTAGATATGAATTGAATGCAATTAAGCTATTTTTTTGATATTTTCTATGCAATAACATGAAAAATTGATATGTATCTATGCTAACAATGATATGAAATATGAATCTAAATGAATGCAAAACAAGATTGATCTCACAAAGGTGTCGATTCGCAAGAGCTTTGATTTTCCCAATTCCAATTCTCCAACGTGATTGTGAAAATTTGTGGAGGAATTATGAAGAGTTGAGCCTTGGTTTAATAGAAATCCAGAGCTTTGGAGGTGCATGAGAAAAAGCCATAAATCACTCAAATAACTCAGCTTGATTTTTGAGTTATTTTTAAATAACAGATAATTAAGTCACAAAAATCATGCAAAAGCACAGTTCAACTCGAATTAGAAGTTTAGATCAACTTTAAAACTCAAAAAGATGTTGAGTTTCAAAAAGCTAACAACTTGCATTGATTTTCCAATTTGAGTTTAACTGGTCCTTAAATATGCACATGGATAATTATGATTTAATAAATAAATAAAGTGATTTATGCTCAACTTAACTGATTTTTGAAATAAAATAATTAATTTATGGGTTAATTAACTATTTTATCAAACTTTTATTAAAAACTATATTATTAAATAATGACAACCTACTTTAATCAATTAAATAAGAATTTAATCAATTATTCATAGGATATTGGATTTATTGTCAAAATTAAATAATACAATTAATAATAGATATAATTAAATTTAATTACACAATTAAGTGGCAAGATATTAAATCTAATTAATTAAATATGAAAATATTCAATTAATCAAACTTAGGATAAATGTGATTTATCGCCAAATAATCATTAAATTAAAGAAATTAAGATAATTAGGAATATTGCTAGGAATATTCCCCGATGCAGAATTTAAGATAATCAATTAGGATTCGATGATGTTTAGATGTGCCTTAGGTTAGGACTTTGATGTTGATTTCATTTGAATTGTTGATATAGGAGATTAATGAACTTATAGCCCATTTTTGGGGTATTACATTTTTCCCCTCTTTGAATTACTGTGTGAAGCACAATGGTTCAAAGAAAGTCTGTGTTTGATAGAGATATGAAACTGATTCGAAATTGATAATTGATATGAGACAGAAGCTGATTGATATTGATTTGATATGGAGATAATAGGTCCTGAATGACCAAAGATAATGTTCACTGTAGCAGCGAATGAACCTATGATTGTGAAAGAGTGTCAAAATGCCTGATTCCAAACCTTAGGATTGCAAAGAAGTGAGTGACCGGTTCTAGACTCGATTGTCTTAGCAGAACTAGCAGGTATCACATCCAAATCCTTCAGTTGCCGAAGAACCAAGGAAAGAACACTATGATTCGATGGTTGCAAAAATTGATACAGTTTACAAGATTAGGAGAATACCAAATTGATATGGATCTTGATGAATCTGATATGCCCCAAGTGATGATAGATTTGCCCCGAGCGATGAGGACTTTTGATGAATCAGTAACTAGACATGGTTGTTGTCTTGATTACTGAGGAAAGATTGATAGAATTTTTATAGACTTGAATGATGTGTAATACCATGCCCCCTTCAAGATTAAAATTGAAATCTAACAAGAAAAGTCAACATTGATAGTTTAGAAGCATGTTAATTGATTTGAGAAGTGGTTAAACATGTCTAGGAATGTATTCTGCATCGTTTGGAGGTCCTGGAGACTAAGTTTGACTAGGTTAAACCATGAGTTGACCATAGTTAAAAGTTTGAAATTTTCATAGTTTGATGTTAGATAATCAATTAAGTTGAATACTGGATTTTTTTGAAGATCGAAGGTTGAATATGCAAGCAGTAGACCGTCCTGGGCCCAAAAATTTTAAATCACAATTTTGACATAATAAACGATCTCAGATTTTAATTTTGATCCCGAAAATGGATTCAAAACGTCGAAATTAGCTAGGGGTGCAATTTTCATGGAAAACAGAGCACTTTTGAAAATTAGGTCAAATTCTATATAAAGGCCTGAAGGGTCATTTTCAATTCATTTCAACTATTTGACTTTGGAAATTGTACGGAGCCCTCTGAGCGAGAAAATGGTAGAACAACAAGATCTGAAGGTTCCTGTGAGTTCGCATCGATTTGAGCGCAGCTGGAGATACCAGAGACCTCGACAGTATGGACATCCGGTAGGGGGACCTCTGTTCCCCTCTAAAAATGCCAATTTTTCATGTTTCATAGCATTTTTTAATATTTTTCATACGCATTTTTCTTTTTAATTTTTGCATGTTTGAAAACTCATACGAGTCTCCACCCAGACTCATGCGACACTGCATTTGAATTTGCTTTGTCATTTCAAGTCCACCCAAGTGTCGTATGAGAGGGACCCTTGTGTCGTATGACATTTCACCGAGTCCCTCGAAACTTGTATGATCCCGAGCGCAGTGTCGTATGACCATGAAATGTCGTTTGGGGCTATTGTGGAGTGTCGTATGACATTTGATGCCAGTCTGGACTATCATATGAAAAATAGAGTGTGGAAAACTGACTTTTAGGACCAAATTTTGACTTTTTTGATGCCTGATGTTGATATCTGACTGGTTGACCTACCTTCTGAAGTACCTGACTGTCCAATTTCTATACTATTAGCCTATTATTGAACCCAATTTCTAATAGAATGCCCTATTTTCATATGATATAGGTCACATATCCAGATGTACATGTCCGACATTCATACCCGGCTACCTAGAGATTGTGTCACACTTCCGAACCCAATGAGGGTTCATCTTGTTGCCTGTGAATTCGAGTATCTAATTCATTTACCCAACATTAGGGTAAATCATGGCCTTTAGACTGCCTTGATTGAGAGATTCCATTTGGAGACACAGATGTTCCATTTACCTACTGGAGAGATGACCGTGACTCCAGAGGATGTCTATAGGATACTACGCATTCCATTTCATAGCAGTCGGCTATTGGATTAGCTATGTGTTGTCTTTGATGTCACACAAATGTCATATCAATTATCGCTCTTAGTATCTACCGAGTTCAGTCGGTCAGCTAAGCGGTTCTCAGTATCTACTATGTTCAGTCGGTCAGCTAGGCAGTTTTTAGTGTCTACCGAGTTCTCTCGGGTGTCTAAAGGAAACATGATAGGATATCAGTGTTAACCGAGCCTCCTCAGTTATCGAAGGAAATTAGTGGTTACCGAGCTCTCTCGGTCTCCAAAGGATGTTGCAGAATTCACTGTGGTTACCGAGTTCTCTTGGTCACCGAAGGAAATCTTTTCAAGATTAATGTTTACCGAGCATGGTCGGCCCTTTCAAAGAATTTTGTTATTACAGTTTGTTTATCCCAGCCGACTGTTATAATAATTATTAGTGCCAACTTGACAATCTAAATGATTATGAAATGACATATATATATAGAAGGTCAAATGCTGGATAAAAGATATACAGCATGCAGAAATCATTTTGAAGAAAGGTGTGTGCGAATTTTGAAGGATGGTCAGATATCCTTGAGGAGCAGCAAAGATTTAATTAATCAGTAAGGATCTAGTAAAATAGAACAGAGATCTATATTCAGCAATTCAGTTGCAGGTTATTTCATTGTTACTCTCTAGCAATTGTAGCAGTGATATCAAAATCTCTTAACTGAGTTGGTTTAACAATCATTTTGCAAATCCTCTAACAAGGTAACAGTTCTGTTGAATTGTTTCAAGACCTCTTACAAGGCCACTCCTAGCAGGGTGATTAAATCCTCTAACAAGGTCACACCTAACAGTGTGTTTTGTAACCTTTTACCGAGTTGGCTTCTAACCAGGCATCACTTCAGAAGAGTGAAAAATAGTAACTAGTTACATTGGTGGTTTTTCCCATATTGGGTTTCCATGGTAAATCTGGTGTCTCTTGTGTTCATGTTATTTTCTTTATTCATGTAAGTTAATCAGTGATGAATGCTTAAGAATAGTTTAATTATTACACACTTCAAGGATCAAGTTTTCAGCATTTCTCTGTGTATTTACCGAGTGGCACAGTAAATAATTTGTTAAGATATTTAAGGGATCAGTGCTAATATTTTTGTGGTTAACTGATTCACCCTCCCTCTCAGTTACTACATCTATATTTCCAACAATTGGTATCAGAGCATTTGGTGATTGTAGGAAGGGTTTCAAGGACCTAAGCTAAAAATCAGGATGTCTTACAAAAGAGAAATTCCAAGGCTTAATAGAAATAACTTTTCAGCATGGCAAGGTCTCATGAGATTACATCTGGCTTCCATTGGTGATTCAGGATGCAAATATATTGATCAAGAATATACAATTCCTACTGGCACATTAATTGTTGAAGACATTGTAGAGAAGAAGAACCATAACACTATGATGATAGACATTGCATCAGCTCTTAGCTATGAAGAATTTGATGAAATCAAAGACTGCACAACTACTCATGAAATGTGGAACAAGCTGAAGAAAATCTATGGTGGTGATGACAATGTGAAGAGAGCCAAAGCAGAGAGCCTAAGAGGATAGTTTGATCAAATGAACATGAGAGAAGAAGAAAACATTGCAAAATATGTTGAAAGAATCAAGACAAGTGTTAGTGCAATCAGAGCTTCTGGAGGAAAAATTGATGATGAAATGGTTATAAGTAAGGTTCTTAGAACATTACTCCTTATTTATGCAATAAGAGTTTCTGCTATTCAAGAAAGAAGATGTGAAGAAAATCACAATATAACTTTAGATGCCTTAGTTGGAAGATTGACAGCCTTTGAATTGGATAACTATGACAACTATGTTCCAACTTCTAAAAATATTGAATCAGCTTTTGAGGCCAAACTTTCACTCAAGAAAGGGAAGAAAATTCAATCAGAAAGTGAAGAAGAATCAAAGGAAAGTTCTGATAGCGATCTTGAAGTTATTGAAGCATTACTTGCAAAGAAGTATTAAAGAGGCAGAGGAAAATACAGAGGTAAAACTCCCTTAATCTATTTTTCATGTGAAGAAATTGGTCATATTGCAGCTAGGTGTCCAAACAAGCAAAGCAAAGATGAGAAGAAAAATTACAAGTACAATGGCAAGAAAAATTTCAAATCATTCAAGGATAAAGGTAAGAAAACATGTTTCTTAGCTAAAGATTTGGATGATAGTGAAGAAGAAATTGTTTTCATTGCTGTAAAAGATGAATCTGATAATGATGAAGATGAGATGGCACTTATCTCTCATATAAGAAAGAATGATACATGGATTATAGATAGTGGATGCTCAAATCATATGACTGGTGACAAGACCAAGTTTGAACACTTTGAAAACTTTGATGGTGGTAATGTAAAGTTTGGAAATAATGAACCCTATTGTATAAAAGGAAAGGGACAAATTTCATTAACCAAAGAGCTTATATGTGATAATGCATATTGGGTCGAAGGACTAAAGAATAATCTTCTAAGTGTAGCATAGCTAATCAACATTGGATTCAAGGTTGAATTCATGAATGGAAAAGCAAGGCTACTGGATGACAAAGGAAAATTGATAGGATCAGGCAAACAAACCAAAGGTAACCTGTTTTATCTTGATCTTGGCAATTACTCATATTTTATTGCCCAAATTGAAGAAAGTTGGTTATGGCACAAAAGGTTGTGTCATGTAAATTTTGACAACATGATAAAAATAAGCAAATTCAAGAAAGTAAGAGGTATTCCTACTTTGAAGAAACCTGATGTTGGTCTATGCAAGAATTGTCAAATTGGTAAAATGGGAAAGTCTAGTTTCAAAAGTAAAAACTATTAGTCTGAAGATATTTTTGAAATTGTGCATACTGATTTATGTGGACCTATTGGAATTGAGAGCTGTACCAGAGAAAAATTATTTATTCTCTTTGTTGATGATTATTCTAGAATGATGACTGTTATGTATTTAAGAGAAAAGTCTGAAGCATTTGAGAAGTTCAAATGGTATTTAGCAAGAGTAGAAAAGGAAATAGGAAAAAGAATAAAATGCTTGAGATCAGACAGAGGTGGTGAATTCATCTCCCATGAATTCAATAATTTCTGCATTGAAAGAGGAATCAAAAGATAGGTATTAGCCCCGAGAACTCTTGAGCAGAATGGAATAGCTGAAAGAAGGAACAAATCTATCATGGACTGTGCAAGGACTCTAATGATTGAAAAGAACATTTCTATGAAATACTGGAAGGAAGCTATCAACACTGCAGTTCATACCTTGAACCGAGTACAGCTGAGAAAAGACACATTCAAGACTCCATATGAGCTATGGTATGGCTACAAACCAAATGTAAGTTACCTAAAAATATTTGGTAGTAAATGTTACATCTTGAAAGAATCTAGAAAAGGAAAATTTGATGTAAAAAGTGATGAAGGAATATTTTTGGGATATTCTTGCAAAAGTAAGGCATATAGATGTCTAAATTTGTCTACTCACAAAATCATAGAAAGTGCACATGTGAGAATTGATGAGTTTGTAGAAAAGATTGAAGAAGAAAGCAAAAAGGAACTAGAGGACTACAAAAAATTTGTTTACATCAAACCTAATACATTTCCAGACACATGTAAGGAGACTACATCTACCGAGCCCAGTATAGTAACCAAGTCACAAGAAAAAGTTCTAACCAAGTCATAAAGTACCGAGTCTCAGTCTGAAGCTACCGAGCAAGTATCTACCGAGCCCGAGCAATCTGAACCTGAAGATGAAGAAGATGACAATATAACTCATTTAGGAAGCAAGGAACCTATATTAGCCAAGTACGTTAGAAGGCATCATAAACCAGATCAGATTATTGGAAACAAATCAGATGGTACTATGACAAGAAGTAAACTAAAAGGTACATGTTTATTTGCTGATTTTGAACTTAAAAATGTCAAAGATGCATTAGAAAATGAAAGTTGGATTGACGCTATGAATGAAGAAATAGAGAAAATAGAGAAAAATAAGACATGGACTCTTGTACCTAGGCCTAAAGATAAAAATGTAATTGGGACAAAATGAGTATTCAGAAATAAATTGAATGAAGATGGTCAAGTATCAAGAAACAAAGCAAGATTGGTATGTAAAGGATATTCTCAAGAAGAAAGAATAGATTATGGAGAGAATTTTTCTCCTATTGCAAGATTAGAAGGTGTGAGGACTTTACTTGCATATGCAGCACATAAAGGATTTAAGGTATATCAGATGGTTATCAAATTTTCTTTTCTCAATGGTATTCTTGAGGAAGAAGTCTACATTGAGCAACCTGAAGGTTTTATTGATCCAGACAAAAGGGATATGGTCTGCAAATTACACAAAGCATTGTATGGTCTGAAACAAGCTCCTAGAGCATGGTATGAAAGATTACATAACTATCTTACTCAGATTAATTTCAAAAGGGCTAATGACAACAACAATTTATACATCAAAGAAGGATCAGATAACAAAATTGTTTTGGTAGAAATATTTGTGGATGATACTGTGTTTACAGGAAATGATGATTAGTGCAAAGAATTTTTAGAGCTTATGAACAAAGAATTTGAAATGTCTATGTTTGGTCAAATAAAATTCTTTGTTGGACTTCAGATTCAGCAGAACAAAAATGGTATCTACATTACTCAGTCTAAATATATCAGGGAAATACTTAAGAAATTTGGTATGGAAAATCAGTTGGTACACCCATGTGTACTGGACTGAAGCTTACCAAAGATGATGATTCAAAAGAAGTAGATCAGACCTTATATAGATCAATGATTGGAAAATTACAGTATGTAGTACACACAAGGCCTAATATTGCCTTAGCAGTTGGAATAGTGGCAAGATTCTCGGCTAAACCCAGAGAAAATCACATGATGGCAATCAAAAGAATCTTGAGGTGTTTAAGGGGAACTGAAGATTATGGCTTGTGGTATAAATTTGGAGGCAATCTGGATTTAAAAGTGTTTACTGATGCTAATTGGGCAGGAAACATTGATGACAGAAAGAGTACAAGTGGTGGTGCATTCTTTCTTGGCAAGAGGTTAGTATCTTGGACTAGTAAAAAGCAAAACTGCACATCCCAATCCACAGCAGAAGTAGAATATGTTGTTGCAGCAGTAAACTACTCTAATATTATATGGTTTAAACAGCTTTTGGAAGGAATGAAGGTTGAGATCAAAGAACTAGTTGTTATGTTTTGTGATAATACAAGTGCAATAAATATTTCAAAGAATCCAGTAATGCATTCCAAAACCAAGCACATTGCAATTAAATATCACTTTGTCAGAGAATTGGTGCAGGACAAGGAAATTAGATTGGAATATATTCATACAAAAGAACAAATTGCAGATATCTTCACCAAGCCACTACCTAAGGATGCATTCTTGTATCTAAGAGGCAAGTTAGGGGTCACTCCCCTGTCTGAGGTTCACTAAATAAAGTTTTAGTGATGCATCAACCAAAACATGTTGAAGATCAATCAGTTGATGCAACATAGTCAAGGAATCATTGCATATGAATCAGTACATAAGGTACATTGATATTTACTAAAACTGTGTAAGTTGTCTTTGGCATATGTTGTCAAAGAAGGAGAGTTTGTTGTCATTTCAAGAAATTTCTAAGAAGAATAATTTGAGAAGTTAAGAGGGAGAGTTCTCAGTCAGAGAAAGAAGTTTGAAGATGTTGAGAATCAGAATGAAGCTAAGGATATGTTTCTTACTCTTGGTTTATCTGTGAAATTTCATTGTGCTATGACATGTTGTGTTGCCATCAATGCCAAAGAGGGAGATTGTTGGATTAGCTATGTGTTGTCTTTGATGTCACACAAATCTCATATCAATTATCACTCTCAGTATCTACCGAGTTTAGTCGGTCAGTTAAGCGGTTCTCAGTATCTACCGAGTTCAGTCCGTCAGCTAGGTGGTTTTTAGTGTCTATCGAGTTCTCTCAGGTGTCTAAAGGAAACATGATAGGATATTAGTGTTAACTGAGCCTCCTCGATTATCAAAGGAAATTAGTGGTTACCGAGCTCTCTTGGTCTCCAAAGGATGTTGCAGAATTTGTTGTGGTTACCGAGTTCTCTCAGTCACCGAAGGAAATCTTTTCGGGATTAATGTTTACCGAGCATGGTTGGCCCTTTTAAAGAATTTTGTTATTACAGTTTGTTTATCCCAGCCAACTGTTATAATAATTATTAGTGCTGACTTGACAATCTAAATGATTATGAAATGACATATATATATATAGAAGGTCAAATGCTGGATAAAAGATATACAGCATGCAAAAATCATTTTGAAGAAAGGTGTGTGTGAATTTTGAAGGATGGTCAGATATCCTTGAGGAGCAACAAAGATTTAATTAATCAGTAAGGATCTAGTAAAATAGAACAGAGATCTATATTCAGCAATTCAGTTGTAGGTTATTTCATTGTTACTCTCTAGCAATTGTAGCAGTGATATCAAAATCTCTTAACCGAGTTGGTTTAACAACCATTTTGTAAATCCTCTAACAAGGTAACAGTTCTATTGAATTGTTTCAAGACATCTTACAAGGCCACTCCTAGCAGGGTGATTAAATCCTCTAACAAGGTCACACCTAATAGTGTGTTTTGTAACATTTTACCGGGTTGGCTTCTAACTGGGCATCACTTCAGAAGAGTGAAAAATAGTAACTAGTTACATTGGTGGTTTTTCCCATATTGGGTTTCCACAGTAAATCTGGTGTCTCTTGTGTTCATGTTATTTTCTTTATTCATGTAAGTTAATCAGTGATGAATGCTTAAGAATAGTTTAATTATTACACACTTCAAGGATCAAGTTTTCAGCATTTCTCTGTATATTTACCAAGTGGCACAATAAATAATTTGTTAAGATATTTAAGGGATCAGTGCTAATATTTTTGTGGTTAACTAATTCACCCTCCCTCTCAGTTACTACATCTATATTTCCAACATCGGCATCCTGAGTATGTGAGTTCTAGTCAGGGTGGTCTTCATGCCTTTAGGTGTCTATTTGGAGATGATACACAGTTGATGGGGTCTATTTCTTGGGAGACCCTTGTACAGTGATATGGTCAGATGCACCATTTAGAGTGCATTATTGTGGGTATGATCGGGGAGCTTATCATGCCAAGCCATCAGGAGAATGGATTTTTGATGGGATGGGCTTTGATGGTAGCACTACTTATGGCTACACCTACTAAGCTTGCATGGGGTTAGTGCCTCTTGGCACATATGTTTTCAAAGATGCATGAGATCATTTATCAGGATTGCAAGAGCTTTGCTTCAGGAGCTCTTGTATTATAGATATGGGCCTGGGAGCATATCCCAGTATTGAGACCAGTTTTTTAGACACAGCGGCAGCCACAGGAGCCAGTGATATATGCATATGCTAGTTATGTCACATAGGACCAGATGGGTCATACCGAGTACTTCTGGTGATGTCTAGATGACATGAATTTTGTTCATTGGAGGCCATATTTGTAGATAGAGGTCTGGCCCACTGCGAGGGAGTAGTATAGTTTTCTTTTTCAAAGTCGAGTGCTTATTGGCTGCTCTCCCACTATTCTAGAGAGATTTTTGATTAGCAGAGTGTGGCATCAGTATGGATGGAGATAGGATACCCCACAAGAATACACTACATATACTCACATTGTGCATGAGATCAGGCTCGGATGGACACTGAGGCTCTCCTATTCCTTATGTGTAGAGGAGTACAGTGCTATTATAGGTAGAGATTAGGACTATCGGCCATAGGTTGTCGATGCAGGAGTGACATATGGATACATTGTGTGGCGTGCAGATCATCCCATTCATAGATTCTCAGATCCTATAGATTTGATACCCTCCATGGAGGAGGTGATGAATGTTACAGGTGCTCCTATGGTACAAGGCCCAAGACCATAGGTAGTGCATCCTACACCACCCAGATAGAGAGTGACAGCTCCATTGTAGAGATCATCTGGGCATATGATGCCTCCTTGTCCTTCTACTTCTCCCATAGGTACATCTATAGGGTTACATAGACGATCCAGGGGTGAGAGGGGTACTTTGGGCAGTATCAGTGTGATGGATGAGGTGTTGGTAGGTGAGCAGTTTGCAGGTGGTGACGTAGATCCCACACAAGTAGACACCACTTTTGATTTGGGTGCGGAGGTCAGACACCACAAGGCATGTAGATCAGAGACCACTAGACAGTAGTCAGAGCGGCTAGCATAGGATACAAAGATGCCAACAGCTACAGTAGATCCTACTGTTCCTCTCACTTCTACAGAGATGATTAGATAGCTCAGAGCTTAGGTCCGGGATGTGAAGGTACAGAGTGCCAGATGGGAGGAGAGGTTTCGAGAGGTAGATAGGCAGTGCACTGAGCTTCATGCAGAGCTTCACTCAGAGGTTCAGAGACTACAGACAGAGGTGACCCATCAGACCTCATGGGCCTCCTATTATGTGTCTGCATACTATGTTGTTGTTCCTACTGAGCAGAGAGTACCTACATACTCTGAGTACATGGCAACCTCAGAGGGAGCTAGGGCACTAAGGGTAGAGGTCATACCAGATGCACCACCACCTCCTCCACTAGATACCAAGGAGCATGTTGAGAGTTGATTCCTATGGTCATGTTTTGATATATTCTGTTCTTTGTTATCACTGATATACCATTCTGATTCTGATAGCTTTCCGGAGCTCATTCTTTTGTACATTGTGCCAGTAGTGCACCCCTAACACATTTCAAAAATTTTGATATATATGAGATTGATATTTTGATTTTGACTTCATTTGTACTTGTCATGATGTGGATTTATGATGATATCATTCTATGCTTATGCTATGATTAGTGTAGAATGTATGTATGGATTGATGCAATGAAATGATTTCTTTCATATGTATGGATGTTATGCAAATGTAATTAATGATGAAAAGATGTATGTATGATTTATGCTTATGCAATGAATGTAATGTAATGTAACAAATGATAATGATATAAGATGTAAATGCAGTGATACACATGATATGTTTTTGCAGGTTGATGAAGACAAGTACTCAGTCTTATGTCAAAAGGATGTTTAACCCTGGAGGGTTACTGCTCACGGATTGATGAAGAGACCTTTGAATGAGACTCAACTCGCGTTAGATGTGAAGAATTGATATGAAGAATTGTTTAAGTTTTGAAGTTTGTTTAGCCATTGTGAGATCATGCAACATGCGAAATGCAAAGAGACATGAAAAATGAAATGCAACCTAAGACCTAGGACCTAGTCATTGATCATGTGTCAATTTGTTATCATCATTGAACTTTTAGGTAACTGGATAAATCAATACAATGCCCACTAGCTATGAAAAAATAAACATATGAATATCAATTTGTATGCACAAGAATCATTACAACACCCACTGGTCAACAACCATGGATATATGAATATTGATTTTATTTTCGGAATGTCAGATTAGATATAAGCACCAAGGCATAAATGTCAGGATGACCTGAATATCATGTCCATTTTTATATAGCAATTTGCATAAGTATCAAAACATAAATGTCATGATGACCTAAATATGCCTTGCATTACAAACACATCAAACAGCTAAGAGATTATTCTAAATCCAATGTGAATTACCCGTAGTGACCCTTTATTGTTCACAGCCTTAGGTAAGATCGTGTTTCACAGTAGGAGAAAGAACTCACTCAAAAATACAATAGTTAGATCAAAATTCCTTGAATTTTCTAGGTATCAATGGTCGAGGTACACATGGCCATCCAATTCAAGATAGAGGCTCTTACAGTCGGACACCATTTCAATCCAGAATTTCCAAAGTTGTTAGATTTTCACATACAAGCAGAAGACAAAGAAAAGATTATGCCCCTAGTCATCACTCTCTAAATCTTATAAAGGACATCATCGAAGAGCTCAAAGGGACACAATATGCAAAAATCTCAATGCGAATCAGTAAGCATACAAGGAGATAAAAGCATGAAAAGCACGGATTGTTTTTAGTTTGTGTTTGATTGCATTGTTGTTGATGCAAAATCCTTTCTGGAGACAAGACTGACTGACTGACCCACATGAAGCTTCAAAATGACTTTGACTAGATATGATACATCTAGGATACACCGGAGACCATAGGATATGACATTGATTACCCCCAAGTGTTAAGCATTGATAGGATATAGACGCTTGAGCTGAGTGGTGTACAGACTGACTTATTGAAAACTGAAAATGCAAAAACAAACCGGGAGATATGTACAAACTAAAGCAAGACTAAAAGCTAGGAAAGACCAAGATTGTGCTGATAGATGGAGTATTTTGAAACAAGTGGTGGCCGTTTGCCGGGTTTTCACCATCTTGGCAGAGATTCTATTTTTGCTACCAAGGCGCCTGTTTCCAAGTTTTCACCAAGGCACTTTTTCTTTCTTTTTTTCATTTTTTTGTACTTTTGATATTTTTTTATTTTTTTGTGAATCATCAAGGTGCCTATTGCTAGGTTTTCACCAAGATGTTCATTTTTTTAGGACTTTTTTTTATTTTTATAATTTTTTCAAGACATTTTACCATAGACTAAATGCCTTAGGCGAAGAATTTCTTCAAATAGAGAACATTGATTGGTTCTCAGAGCTGTTCTCCTTCAATTGTTGAGAGTTGATAGGCACCAGAGCCAAAATTAGCAATAATTACAAAGGGACCCAGCCAATTGGGTTCAAACTTCCCCTTGCGTTCTCGATGGGATTGATTTTTAGGATTTTCTCTCAAGACTAGATCGCCAACCTAAAATTCTCAGTGTCTAACTTTCTTGTTGTAGCCTCTAGACATTCTCTTCTGATATACTCTGAGATGATCATTTTCTACTTGTCTGCACTCATCTAGTAGTTCAAGTTCTTGCAACCTAGACACTCTTTAGTCATCATCAGTTACTAGACCATGCATTCTAATTTTGAGTGATGGGATTTCAACCTCAATAGGTAGTACCACTTCAGACCCATAAACTAAAGTGAAAGGTGTAGCCCCTATAGGTGTTCTGTTACTTGTTCTGATACTGGTTTTGATACTTTTTCTGATACTAATTCTGATACTTTTTCTGATACTTTTTCTGATACTGGTTCTGGTACTTGTTCTTATACTTGTTCTGATACTGGTTCTGATACTTGTTCTGATACTTGGTATACTTGAAAGCATCTTTTTCCATTGCAAACTCCAAAGCAAGATCATATCATGCAATCCCAATGTCTAGCAAGGTGGATAAAAAGTGGGATTGGCAAGCTGGTGGAAGAGATGGAAGATAGGAGAATGAAGGAGAATAAAGGGGAAAAATCCTCAAGGGAAAACTCCTCAAGAATACCCAAGCTAGGGAAAAATTTTCAGGTAAAGTGCATTTGGATAAGCAATGAAAGGCCAGCATAGGATAAGTCACAAAAGCATAATTCCAAATAAGGAAAGGATGTAGTCCAAAGGAGTAGACATGTCAAGAGGATTCATAGCACTTTGTTTTACTCTTTCTTCTATTAGATCAAGACCAAAGGGGAAAAGGATAACGAAAGGCTAGAATGAATGGAGGAAAATAAATATGAAGGCTCAACATGAATGGAATGAAAGCAAGATCATCGTAAGATAGCTTACAAGATAGCCAAATGTTCATGTATAGATCAACATTGTCAAGATCAAAGAGAGAAGATGAAATGGATGAAATATGTAGAAGAACTACGCATGATGCCTGATTGCCAGGTTTTCATCATAGTACTTATCCAAGGTACCACAAGGAAGTGGTTTTCACCATAGGATGAATTTATTTCTCTTTACTTTTGCTACCAAGGTGCCTGTTTCCAGGTTTCCACCAAAGCACATTTTCAATTTTTATATATATATATATATTTTTTTTTAGAAGGCAAGCTTTTAGATAGTGCTCCTTGAAATGATAAACCATGATATGACAAGAATTCAAAATGATACATGCAAAGATACTAATAGGGAAAGGGAGAGATGGAAGAGAAAAATGGAGGATAAGGTTTTATGTAAAGCGACTGAGGTTGGAAGATAGGAGGAATAGGCAAATGAGGAAAAAGGATAGAAGGTAGAAGGATAATGCATGGAAGGATTGTGAAAGGGTAGGTGGAAAGGAAGGCAAGATCAATGTCAACACATACCTTGAAGGGTGGTGAGAGGATGGAGGAAATGTGAATGAAGTAATACATGAAGGAATATGGTGAATGGATAGCAAAGGTTGTGGTTTAGGTGCATGGAATGAAAGAATGTTTTTGGAAGAAGATGAAGTGGAAGCCTTTAGAAGCTTGAATGTCAATTTCACTTTTTGCTCAACACCAAACTCTTTCAAGAGAGACTTTGGAATCCATAGAGCCATAGGCTTTTTATTTCCTTTTGGTAATTTAGAGAGAATATCTTCAATGATGGATTTTGGAACCCATACTTGCCTTGTAGTTTTCTTCTTAGATATCTCTTTTGAATTTATGTTTCCATGTCTATTAGAGGAGACATGGTGATCTTTTTTTGATGGATTCTTGTATTGCTTCTTTTTCTTGTATTGAACATTCAAGTTACTTCCAAAGGACTTGGGACTTGTGGAAGAAGGAGGATATGACTGGTTTAGATGGGTGGGTGGATGAAAAGGATTCAAGGGTATGCATCTATGTTGATCTTGAGGAAAGATAGGAGATGGAGGGACGTAGGGACCCAAGATGGATGACAAATTAGGAGAGTTAGGAGGGGAAACTGAAGGGACATAAGGACCCAAGATGGAAGGTAGACGTGAAGCCCTTAGTAGTGGTGGAAGAGGTCCAAGGATGGAAGCAGAAGATGCAAAAGGATAATCAATAAGTTCATCAACATCTATATGGCAACCAAGGATATCAACATCTTTAGAGTGAGCATTAGGATTTTCAATAGAATCATAGATATCTTGAATATGAGCACCTTCTTTGATAGGATTGTTCAAAGCTTGCAAAGACATAGGAAGAGTAGAAAGTGGAAGCAAACATAGAATGGTAGAACAAGAAGATGGAAGGCTTTGATCTTGACAAGGATCTTTGGATAGCATAAGCTCATAATTTTTTTCTTGATTTTCAATAGGCTTAAAATTGGAGGTAGCAACACCATTTTTACCAACCTTAATGGAAGTATCATCTTTGGAAATTGGAAGTGGGGTAAGGTTATTTTGATTGTCAATAAGCTCAACAGTGTAAGTAGTAGCTTGATCTTGCTTAGGAGAATACTTAAGACATGGTGGAATGCATGAAAAAGGGTGTACAGGATCAAAAGAACCATGAAGCGGATAAGAGACATCGGGAAAAGGAGTGGATGACATGGAGGGTTCTTGATATTGATCTTTCTTTATGTTCTTTTCTTTATCATTTCTGGAGTCCTCTTGACATGGAGCCACTTCTAAGGACAAGGAATCATGTTGGGATTGTATGGAAGACTTTGGAAGAGATGGTGGAGGACTAGCTGAAGTAGGAATTATAGCATATGAAGGCTTAGGCTCTTTAGGTTTAGCATTATTGAAAGTATTGGTAGCCAAGTGAAGGTTAGCTTGAGTTTCTTCAAGGGGTAGCCCTAGAAGATAACTATAGGGAACTACATGAAAAGTATCAGGGCTTGTGTCGGATGAAGGTTCTGTGAAAGATTTGAAAGACTCGGAAGCTTTAGGAAATGTATGGGTATTGGAGGAAGTAGGGGATGGAAGGGAACGATCACAAGACAAAAGTCCAACATTAAAATGATCTTTCTTGAGAGTGTAATCTTTATTTTTAGCTTGAGAGTTCTTAGAGGAGAGATCATTATAGTATTGACTTTTCAAGCTAGCATGATGCATTTTATAGTCCTCAGCAGTAGTAGATGGATCATAATCAAGGTATTGTCCACAAAAGCCATCAAAATCTCTTTCAAAATCAGAATCATATGGATCACCATCATGATCTATCCAATGTGATGACCCATTTGTAGTAAGTAGGAACACATGATGAGGAGGACTCTTAGGAATAGAGGTGTCATAGGTATCATTACATTGTCTATCGTCATAGTCGTCATAGTCTCCAAAGCTTGATGTGTCACTCTCTGTGGAAGAGGTATCATAAGGGTTGTCACATTGCTCACATTTTGTCTGAGGGCATGGTGACATGTACAAGTCTTTATCAAATGGAAAAGAGCATAGAGTTTCCATGGAGAACTCTTTAGGTTCCTTTTCTTTCTCAAGTTTGTTAAGCTGGACTTGCATAGCTTGCAGTTGCTTCATCATAGCGGTGATTAGAGCTTCTTCCTCTTGTGTACTAATTCTTTGAGACATGTGTATTGATTCTCAATAGCTATTTCTCTATTCTTGACACAGTGATTTGTTCGATAGATTTTGGAAATGGGCTGAAAAAGCTAAATATCTGGCAATTCTGACAATTTTCTGACAACTTTCAAAAAAATTCCAAATGACACTTTGCAGACTCATACGACAGTGGGTATGCTATGAAATGACAATTGCAAAACTCGTACGACAATTGCAAGCAAGATTTTGACTCTTAGAATTTTCTAGCATCAAAACTCGTACGACACTGGGTTGGTTATCATACGACAGTTGGGTATCAGTGAAATGACAATTGAAAATCTCATACGACAGTTGGGTAGCAATGAAATGACAGTTGAAAATCTCATACAACAGTTGCAAGATTTTGACTTTGAGAATTTGTTGGCATGGAAACTCGTACAACACTAGGTACTCAATCATACGACAGATGGGTTGTAATGAAATGACACTTGATGGAAACTCGTATGACTTTCTGACCTCCTGAGATGACTTTTGACTCCAGAAAAGGATTTTACTTCAGATTTTGCAAATTTTGAGTTTTCAAATTTGAATTGTTTGCAAATTTCAATGTCCAAATTTGAGGATTGTAACAGATTTGTCCATTTTCAATAACCAGATAGATAAACAAGCATGCAAAACAACAAGCAAGTGACTTCAAGCATGTCTAAAAACAAACAAGGGCAAAAGCAACCTTGCGCATGAACAATCAAGTGACTTATTCGTTCTAATCCTCAGAAGTGCTAATTGTGTATGTTCCAAAAATGTTTTGCAATAATGCACATATACCCTATAAAATGAATATTTGGCTTCACTAGGGTTTTTAGTAATGGTTTGACTCTCCAACTTTTATGATCCAAAGGGGTGAACTCCAATCCTGGTGCACCAAGGTTTTGACACAGTCTAAGAACTTAATCTTTGGGAGCTGCTAGGGAGATTTGACAACCCAACAATGAACCATACCTATGGAGATTTCTTCCACAAGGACATTTATATAGCGGCTGTCACTACCATGGTGAAAATGGCTATTACCTCTTGAGGTTCCATCAACGCAGTTTTCTCTGTGAAGGGATTGTCCGCTACGGTTAACCCTCTCTAAAGGTGACTCATAGTAGTATACCACAAGGGGACTTGGCTCTAGATCCAAGGTTTTTGACACCTTTTCACTTTTAACCCAAAAAAAGCAAGCAAATTAATCTGACATGCTAAGACAAAGTTTTCCTTCACCAAGGTCTATGATGTCAACTCCACATGATCTATCAACCTCTCTAGGGAGAGAATGTATCAATCAATAGGAGAAGGTGCACTAACCAATTTTGAGTCACCAAAGCTCGTGATGTCAACCCCATGTGATCTATCAACCTCTCTTGGGAGAGAATGTATCGATCAATAAGAGAAGACACACTAACTGAGTTGAATGTGAAATGTACTAAGTATCCTCCCTTCCTATAAGGATTCTATCATCAAGAAGGATTTCACTGGGAATCCAATCTCTCAAGAATCATGAATAGTGTTCATAGGGCCTAATTACTATGTGAGTACAGATATATTCCTGAAAGAAAATCTATCCAAAAGTATTCAGAAGCACAAGGTGGTACACTTAACACTAAAAGCAAATATGAGGTGAGTCCACAAAGTGGAGCACTTACGCCTCACACAAGCTAGAAATGATTCCACAACCTAGAAAACAAGTGAGTTCCAAAAAGCACACAAGGGTTGCCTAGTGGAGCATTTAATGCTTCTCTCCTATAGACCCCTCCCCTTTATGGTGCTGAGATTGCAACCACAGGGCAGAATGAGGGGCCGACAGATTAGTGAGTCCAATAACCCAAGATAGCAATCAAGATCAATCACAAGTAATCTAAGACTGCTAATAAATACTTAAGGTGTCACAACATAGTATCAATTATGCAAGTGTGTAAAACAAAAACATGAAAAGAATCACCCAAGCTAGACACACGAGAGATTTATTTTAAGCCCTAAATCAAAATATTATCAGCACAAGTGGAATACCTGAGATCCTCGCAACGTGCTTAGTAGATGTTTACCTAATTTTGAGAAATTCTTGCACTTTTTCCAATCAAAACCAGCAGAAATCAATCAGAAATAGTAAATTTCAATTGTTAGGGTTAGCTGTCAGTCAAAATCCAAAAATCAAATCTGATAAACTACCTACAAAAATGAAATGACAATTGAAATCTGGTACTGAAACTCATATGACAGTGGGTCTCTTACCATACGATAGTTGAAACCTGATGCTGAAACTCGTACGACAGTGGGTCTCTTACCATACGACAGTTGAAACCTGATGTTGAAACTCGTATGACAGTGGGTCTCTTACTATACGATAGTTGAAACCTGATGCTGAAACTCGTATGATAGTGGGTCTCTTACTATACGATAGTTGAAACCTGATGCCGAAACTCATACGATAGTGGGTCTCTTACCATACGACAGTTGAAACCTGATGCCGAAACTCATACGATAGTGGGTCTCTTACCATACAACAATTAAAACCTGATGCTGAAACTCATATGATAGTGGGTCTCTTACCATACGACAGTTGAAACCTGATGCCAAAACTTGTACGATAGTGGGTATGCTCCCAGATGACACTAGGTATCTGATGAAATGACAATCTAAAAAAACTTGTACGATAGTCTAAAAACTCGTACGACAACTGTACGGACTGAAATTAAAAATTGCAACAACAGGTGAGTTTTGATAGAGAAATGATAGAAGATTGATAGAAATGAAGGGAAGCCCGTTTCAGGGCCGCACGGTGGGTGCCAGAAATGTGTGTGTGAAAATTGTACCTAATCTGTAGACACAACACTTCAGTAAAACATTAGAGATTAGCAATAATCAAAATCATGCAAAATTGAAATCTAATCTAACCAAGCGATTTACTGCCTTCTAGTAGGTGCAAGATTAATGTTCTTAGATTGTTATCAAGATCAGTGACCTAGACGACACCTAAATGAAGGATTTGAATGCAATTGATCTAGATATGAATTAAATGCAATTAAGCTATTTTTTTGATATTTTCTATGCAATAACATGAAAAACTAATATGTATCTATGCTAACAATGATATGAAATATGAATCTAAATAAATGCAAAACAAGATTGATCTCACAAAGGTGTCGATTCGCAAGAGCTTTGATTTTCCCAATTCCAATTTTCCAGCGTGATTGTGCAAATTTGTGGATGAATTATGAAGAGCTGAGCCTTGGTTTTATAGAAATCTAGAGCTTTGGAGGTGCATGAGAAAAATTCATAAATCACTCAAATAACTCAGCTTGATTTTTGAGTTATTTTTAAATAACAGATAATTAAGTCACAAAAATCATGCAAAAGCACAGTTCAACTCGAATTAGAAGTTTAGATCAACTTTAAAACTCAAAAAGATGTTGAGTTTCAAAAAGCTAACAACTTGCATTGATTTTCCAATTTGAGTTTAACTGGTCCTTGAATATGCACATGGATAATTATGATTTAATAAATAAATAAAGTGATTTATGCTCAACTTAACTGATTTTTGAAATAAAATAATTAATTTATGGGTTAATTAACTATTTTATCAAACTTTTATTAAAAACTATATTATTAAATAATGACAACCTGCTTTAATCAATTAAATAAGAATTTAATCAATTATTCATAGGATATTGGATTTATTGTCAAAATTAAATAATACAATTAATAATAGATAGAATTAAATTTAATTACACAATTAAGTGGCAAGATATTAAATCTAATTAATTAAATATGAAAATATTCAATTAATCAAACTTAGGATAAATATGAATTGTCGCCAAATAATCATTAAATTAAAGATAATTAAGATAATTAGGAATATTGCTAGGAATATTCCCTGATGCAGAATTTAAGATAATCAATTAGGATTCGATGATGTTTAGATGTGTCTTAGGTTAGGACTTTGATGTTGATTTCGTTCGAATTGTTGATATAGGAGATTAATGAAGTTATAGCCCATTTTTGGGGTATTACAGTAGGAACACTAGTCTAAACTCATATCTATCCACCATGCCCTAGAGCCAAATTCACCTCCACTAAATTAGCCTTAATAAATGCTTCCTTGAGGGCCTTGGGTTTGAAAACCTTAACCCCTCTGATGATGCAACCATTGAGCACCCTGATGAAATATTGTAACATGAGTGGTGATTGATCACTAAAATCTGGCATAGGGCCTGAGCTCAACAAAAAAATGCTCATAATCTTGAATAGACATAGATAATTAATGAAGATTACAAAACTAATCTATACGTTATTTCTACCACTGATCAGATAAGAAATTCTCATAGAAATTCTCAAGGAAAAGCTCCCAAGTAATGCTCTCCATGGTAAATCCCAATTTCTTCTCCTCAATTTTCCATCAAGAAGCTGCAAAACCTTCGAGGCTCATAACAAAATATATTTCCTTAACATTTTTATTGAAATACTACATGGTGAAACATAGATCTAATGTAATCATCCAAGTCTCTACCTCAAAACTGGTGCCAAGACCATTAAAAGGAGGAGGCCCTGATCTCATAAGGTCTCTCATCTGATTAGCCTTTATGACTCCCTAACTTAGGGTAGTGTCCCTCCTTTTTGGACTTCTAAATCTTCCTCTCTTCTCATTATAAGAATGGTTTGATGCTTCCTATTCAGCCTTATCTTGCGTAGGTAGACGTTATAGAATAGTCTGGAGAATCAGAATAGCATTGAGTTCTCCTGAATAACCATGGTGTTTATCACCATCCTCTTCTTTTCTCTCCTCAACTCTCTAAATCATAGGAGGACTAGCAGGTCTTCTTCCACATCCTCTACTATGGCCTCCACTTTGGCCTCTAACAACAAATCTAGTTTCAGTGACCATCTTTCCTACAACATTCAACAAGAAGGACAAAATAATCAAGACATGAAGAAATCACAAAACAATGGTCTAAAATACAAGAGTTTTATATGTCTAAGTCTTGTTTCATGTTTTAACTACTAGACATCTAATGGGCGTAAAAAATTCCCAAAGCTCTAATACCAAGTTTAATACCCCACCAAGGAACCTATGAGATATTAACCTAAAACATGTTACTAAGTTTACATAATAATTTCTTGTTTAGATTTTACAAACAATAATAAATAAATAAGTGGAAGTAAAACATAAATTCCATAAATACACATAAACATAATTTCAAATTTAAATTATAAATCTCAAGGGTTCCTTAACATAGAAACTACGTAAATACGATTACCTCTATTAATTATAATAATCATCTAGATCATCTACATATTACACCATAAATACATTTGAAGAATAAAATATCCATAATCTTCAACATCCACTGCAAAAGTGCAGGGTATGTAATTTCAATTAAATACAAAGTACAAATATAGAAAGTACAAGAATAAGTCTCCAAGAAGATAGGATAGGAAGTAACTGCAACAAGGATCATCTAGTAGTGGCATAGGAACATTCGAGTCTCAAATGGTAAAATAATCCCTACTTCTTGACCTCATGGAAACATGTAGTTTTACTCCCACCATGTTGAGGAGATAACATCAAATCCCACTTGGGTAACAATACCAAACCAATCAGGTAAAACTAAGAAAAGATCCTAGATGATCCTATCTCAAGGGTGCATCTCAAAATAAAAGGTACACATACTAATCCAGAGGCAACCAACACATGTAGGAAACATAAGATGAAATTAGGGAAGTGTCATTACATATGTTAACCCATTGGAATGATCTCATTGGACTTTGACTCTCAAGTATGATCATTGGTGGAACCTGAAATCCTCTTGTGTAGATAAGGATAACCAATCATGCCAGACTCACCACTGCTACTAAACGGGCAAGCATCTTCTCCCACTCCCATCCTTAGCCTATACTAGCACTCAAGGAATGAAGAAGGAAACCATTATCGTATTAATTTATTTTTACCCCATTCAATTTATATTATCAATTGATTAAGTAGCCTACTAAGGATACCTAGGTAGCCACTTCCATGCTCTAGAACCTCCAAAGCAAGACACTTCCCTTTTAACACCTAGATAGCCTAACATAGGTTTATAATCTCAAAACCATAATTCAAGGTCATCATAAATCATAATATCCAAATTTCATTCCAAAGAATAACAGGAACACATAATAAACAATTTCCATCATAAAAAATCAATTTCCATAAGGTTGGGTCACAACAAGATTAATTTCCACAGAAGTATGCAAGGCAAAAAAAAAATACAACCCTAACCCACCTCTGGTAACAGTTTTAATAGGCTGACGTAAAAGATTCTCTTCTAACCCAAACACAAAAGGAAGAAAATAAACATGTAATAGAATTTAATAAACAAACTAATTTATAAAGTTCCATTACAAAAAGTAATCTATTAAATAATCACTAACAAACTATAATTATAATTATTAAATTAAATTCTAATACCTAATAAATCAATTTATAACATTATTAAAATAAATTGATGATAGGATTAAAATTACTAAAGTCAATATAATTTCATCATAAGTCTAATTAAAATAATCAACTAAATCTCCCAATTCCATTTAAAACAAAAATAGAAATTATCCCTTTATAATTTTGTCACAATGATAATGCTACTAATAAATCATTCCCAAATTAAAAACATTAAAAGATAATAGGTTATATAATATATATATATATAAAGTATGTATGTATATATATGTATGTATGTATGTATGTATATATGTATATATATGTATGTCTGTCTGTCTGTAAGTGTATATATGTGTGTGTGTGTATATATATATATATGTGTGTGTGTGTGTGTGTATATGTGTATGTATATATATATTATTTATACATATATATAAATTATATATTTTATTATTTTCATTTTTTAATTTATTATATTATTTTTTATATTATAAATATATATTCTACTTTTTTTCTTTTTTTATAAACAAAACATTTAACATAATACACAAAAAGGGGAAGGCAGGTCCCCCTGGCTGTCATACGACAACCTTAGTCTGTCATCCGCCAGCCAAGGGACTGTTGTCTGGCAATCAAGGGTATGTCATTTGGCAGCCTTTGTTGTCATGTTGGTAACTCTTGATGTCATGTCTGCAGCTCTTGTTGTCATGTCAGAAGCTCTACTACCTCAACAAGGGTACCGATAGTGGGTGGGGGTGGTGTCCCAACCCAAAAACAAAGATTTTGTTTTTCTTCTTAAAAAAAGAAAAGAAACCAAAGTATATTTAAAAACAATAGATATACATTTGGGTACGTGCAAGATCTTGAGGGGCCAAAAAGTGGCAATGTGAAAAATATTCACTTTTCACTCGTCCAAAAGTGCATGAAAATGTTTGTTGACTTTTTAGTAGGCCTTGTGTGTGTGTGAAAATTGTACCTAGCTGTGGACACAACACTTCAGTAAAACATTAGAGGTTAGCGAAATTAAAATCTGCAAATAAATGAAACTAAGCTAACCAGGTGATTTATTGCCTTCTAGTAGGTGCGAGTATGGTATTCTCATATTAGACCGAGATCAGTGACAATGCAACACCTAAATGAAGGATTTAATGCTAAAAGATGAATGTAGAATGAATGCATATTAATCTATATTTTTTGTATTTTCTATACAATTAGATAAAAAACTTGATATGAAACTAATCTAGAATGAATTGAAATGATATGCAGTTAATCTAACAATGCTATAAAGATGGATGCAAAAGTATGCAAAAGCTATGAAATGATCTCAAAAAATTTCCTGTCGCAAAAGCTTTGTTCTTCATTGTAAATTCGTCAAAGTAATTGTGCAAATTCGAGAGACATGAGATGAATTGAAAGCTTGAGGGGTCATGATTGATTAAAAGCTTGAGGGATGTCGATTGATTGAAAGCTTGAGGGATGTAGTATGAAGAGTTGAGCCTTGTTTTTATAGAAATCTAGGGTTTGAGGATGTATTGAGAAAAGCCATAAATCACTCTTGATAAACTCAAGTTGATTTTTGAGTTAACAAGAAGTTAAGAATAAATAAACTCATAAAAGCATGCAAAAGTAGTTTTTATCTCAAAATAGAGCTTTAGTTCACTTTTTCAACTCATCATCAGATGTTGAGTTTAGAAAGTTAACAAATTGAAAATAAAAATTGATTTAAAGTTGATTGCTTTTTTTATTGTGCATGATTTAATATGAATTAATTTAATAAATAAAGTGATTTATTTTCCACTTAACTGATTTTAAATTTAAAATAAATGATTTATGGGTTAATCAATTATTAAATTAAACTTTTATTCAAAAACTATATTATTAAATATTGACAACTAACATTAATTAATTAAATAAGAATTTAATCAATTAGTCATAAAAAATCTTATTTATTGTCAAAATTAAATAATACAATTTATGAATAAACAAGATTAAATTTAATTAAATAATTAAGTGGCAGTATTAAATCTGATTAATTAAATATTCAAAATATTCAGTTAATCAAACTTTAGGATAAATAAGATTTATCACCAAATAATTATTAAATTAAGAATAATTGGGATCAATTAGGAATATTCAAGGAATATTCTCTGATGCAGAATTTAGGATAATCAATTAGTTTTGATGACATATAGATGTGCCTTAGGTTAGGATTTTGATGTCAATTTCGATCAATTGTTGATGTAAGAGGTTAATGAACCTATCACCCATTTTTGGAGTATTACATTTTGCCCCTCTTTGAATTATTGTGCAAAGCACTGTGGTTCAAAGATTAGTCTATTTTTTATGTATGAAACTGATTTGAAAGATGAACCAATTTTTAGACAGAAACTGATTGAAATATTAGAAAAGTTGATTCAGGTCCTAGTTGGCCAAGAATAGTGATGATGTTAACTATAGCAACAATGAGCCGGTGATTATGAAAAAGTATCAAAACACCTTATTTTTAACCTTATGATTAAAAAGAAGTGAGTGACCTAATTCCAGACCTGATTGTCTAAAGGAATCAATATTGGTATCACATCTAAATCCTTTAGTTACGAAGAACCAAGGAAATGACACTAATGAACCAATGGCTATGAAAAGCTAATATAGTTTACAAGATAGATTAGGATACTAGATTGATATGGATCTTGATGAACCTGATATGCCCCAAGTGATGTTCCCCAAGAGACGAGGTCTTTTGATGAATCAGCAACTAGACGTGGTTGTTGTCTTGATCACTGAGGAAAGAAATTTGATTTACAGACTTTGAATGATGTGCAATACCATGCCCCCTTCGAGATAAAAATTGAAATCTAACAAAAAAATTCAATGTTAAATGGTTTAGAAGCACGTTAATTGATTTGAGAATTGGTTATACATGTCTGAGAATGCATTCTGCATCATTTGGAGGTCTAGAAGACCAAGTTTGACTAGGTTTGACCATGAGTTGACCATGGGTGACCAAGTTGAAATTTTGGTAGTTTGATGTGAGATAATCAGTTAAGTTGAAAAATTGATTTCTTTGATGTTTAGAAGGTCGAATATGCAAGCAGTCGGCCGTCCTGGGTCCAAAAATTTAAAATCACAATTTTGACAATATAAATGATCTCAGATTTTGATTTTGATCCCGAAAATGGAGTCTACTTGCTGTTTAGTTGGAGGGGCCTTCATATAATGCTCAGTCCTTGTGTCATGTTTAGCATTTTTGTTTTTGAAGAATCATTTGAGTGTCAAGCTGATTTGGGCAATCATGAGATAAATGTAATCATACAAAGTGCAAAATGAAATGTAGAATGAAATGCAAACCTAGGACCTAGGACTTAGTCACTGATCTTGTGTCGGTCTTTTTCATCATTGAATTTTTATTAAGTAATCGGATAAATCAATACAATGTCCACTAGTTATGAAACCATAGACATATGAATATCGATTTTGTATGTGCAAGAATCAATACAACACCCACTGGTTAGACAACCATGGTCATATGAATATTGATTTTTGCACCAAATTCAATACAATGCCCACTGGCTAGACAACCATGGACATATGAATATTGATTTTTTTTTTAAATGTCAAAATAGATATAAGCACCAAGGCACAAATGCTAGGATGACCTGAATATCATGTCCATTTTGATATAGCAATTTGTATAAGCATCAAAACATAAATGTTGTGATGACCTATATACGCCTTGTGGTACAAACACATCAAGCAGTCAAGAGATCATTCTAAATCCAATGTGAATTACCCGTAGTGAACCATTATTGTTCACATCCTTAGGTAAGATCATGTTTCACAGTAGGAGTAAGAATTTTTTGAAAAAGACAATAGTTATATCAACTTCCTTGAATTTTCTAGGTATCAATGGTCGAGGTACGCATGGCTATCCAATATGAGATAGAGGCTCTTACAGACAGACACCATTTCAATCTAGAATTTCCAAAGTTAGATATTCACATACAAGCAGAAGACAAAGAAAAGATTATGCCCCCAATCATCACCCTCTAAATCCTGTAAAGGACATCATCGAAGAGCTCAAAAGGACACAATATGGAAAATCTCAATGTGAATCAGTAAGCATACATGGAGATGAAAGCATGAAGCACATATTTTTTTATGTTTGTGTTATTGTTTGACTAAGTTGTTGTAGATGCAAAATCCTTTCTGGAGAGGAGATCGACTAACTGACTCAAATGAAGCTTCGAAGGACTCTGAATGGATATGACTCATTTGATATACATTGGCGACCATAGGATATGACATTGATTGCCCCCAAGTTTGAACATTGATATGATACAGATGTTTGAGTTGATTGATGTACAGACCACCTTTATTGAAAATAGGAATGTGAAAACAAACTAGGAAATATGTACAAACTAAAGCAAGACTAAAATTTGGGAAAGACCAAGATTATGCTAATAGATGGAGCATTTTGAAACAAGTGGCACTCGTTTGCTAGTTTTTCACCATCTTGGCAGACATTCTATTTTTGCTACCAAGGTGCCTGTTTCCAAGTTTTCACCAAGGCACTTTTTCTTTTTCTCATTTTTTTGTATTTTTCATTTTTTTAATTTTTTTATATTTTTGATATTTTTTTATTTTTTTGTGAATCATCAAGGTGCCTATTGCTAGGTTTTCACTAATATGTTCATTTTTTCAGGACTTTTTCTAATTTTTATGATTTTTCAGGACATTTTACCATAGACTGAATGTCTTAGGCATAAAATTTCTTCAAATAGAGAATGTTGATCGGTTCTTGGAGCTGTTCTCCTTTAGTCATTAAGAGTTGATAGGCTCCAAAGCCAAAAGTAGTAATTGATTACAAAGGGACCCAGACAATTGGGTTCAAACTTCCCCTTACATTCTCTATGTGATTGATTTTTAGGATTTTCTCTCAAGACTAGATCGGCAACCTGAAATTCTCTGTGTATGACTTTCTTGTTGTAGCCTCTAGACATTCTTTTCTAATATACTCTGAGATGATCATATGCTGCTTGTCTACACTCATCTAGTAGTTTGAGTTCTTGTAACCTAGACACTCTGTAGTCATCATCAGTTACTAGACCATGCATTATGATTCTTAGTGATGGGATTTCAACCTTAATAAGCAGTACCACTTCAGACCCATAAACTAAAGTGAATGGTGTAGCCCCAGTGGGCATTCTCATACTTGTTCTATAGGCCCAAAGAGCTAGATTGATCATGAGATGCTAGTCTCTTCTTATTTTATTAACTATACGGTGTAATATTTTCAATAGATTTTTGTTAGAAGCCTCTGCTTGTCCATTCCCTTGAGGATAGTAGATTGATGACCAATGTTGTGTAATCTTGAATTTTGCACATGGATCATCTAAGTCTCTATTTTTTAATTTCCCACCCTTATCTATGACAATTGAATGTGGAATATCATACCGACATATGATGTAGTTTAGAATGAACATAGAGATTTGCTTGCAGGTTGCTTGAGTTAAAGGGACTACTTCTACCCATTTCATGAAATAGTTTGTAGTTGTTATGATATGGGTATGTCCCTTAGAAGAATGAGGATGTATGGATCCTATAAGATCAAATTCCCATTGGTGAAAAGGCCATTGTGTAGTAAAGGGAATTAGATCTCTCCCTAGAGAATTAATTAAGCTACCATGTACTTGACACTTTTGACAGTTCTTAGCAAACTTGATCGAATCTTTCTCCATTTCAGGCCAATAGTACCCATCCCTAATAAGCTTTCGAGCTAGTGTTAAAATGTTTGATTGTGACCCACATATACCTTTGTGGACTTCCTCTAATGCACATTGAGACTCTTCTTGTTATAAACATCTAAGTAGTGTACCATCTAAACCTCATTTATACAGATCATTATGAATGATGACATACCAGGGTGCATTTCATATAAGGTATCATTTCTCATGGTGGTTGAAGGTATCAAGAATGATTTGGTCTTGAAGATAGGAGAAAAGGTTTTTGTATCAGGATGAATCATGACCAAAAATAGTGCAAATCATGCGGTTTCAGGGGAATCATATGTAGGATAAGATAGTACTTCCACTAGGAACTCGAAGTGTAGCTCATATTCAGGCTGGTTTAATAAAGTAGAGAGCATTGCCATAGCATCAGTAGTCTTGTTCTCCATTCTAGGAATTTTCTCAAATGTGATAGATTTGAAATACTTCTTTAGATCATCTACCATTCTCTTGTATGGGATCATTTTTCCATCTTTCATTTGATACACATCATTGAATTAGTGTATTACAATTTGTGAGTCTCCATGAATGTGTAATTCTATTACTCTCCACTCAATTGCTATCTTCATACCATTAAGAAGGGTTTCATATTCAAAAATATTATTTGTGCAAGGAAACTTGATTCTAAATGCTTTTGGGATTGAGTATCCTTGAGGAGTGATGAACAATATGTCTGCTCTAGATCCATTCTATGTATAGGAGCTATCAAAGAATAACTTCCATGCTCTAGAAGAAAGATTCATGATAGAGGAATCTGGGAATTCCATTTGCATTGGTGTATCATCAAACAAAGGTGCATCTACTAATTAATCAAAAATAACTTGTCCTTTGATAGCTTTTCTTTCAACATATTAAATGTCAAATTCACTTAATAACATCACCCATTTAGCTAGTCTACCTGTGAGGGAAGCTTTTCTTAGTAGGTACTTTAATGGATCAATCTTAGCTACCAAATGTGTGGTATGAGCCAACATGTAATGTCTCAATTTTTGTGATGCAAAGATCATGGCTAGAAAATATTTTTCAATCATTGAATAGTTCTTCTCATATGCTACCAATGTTCTACTGATACAATATATAGCTCTTTCTTTCTTGTTCTCATCATGTTGTGCAAGCAATGCCCCTAGTGATGTATCTGTAGTGGAGACATATAAGATCAATGGATTCCCTTGAATAGGAGGCATCAAAATAGGAAGATTTGATAGATATTTCTTAATATGATTAAAGTTCTTTTCACATTCATCATTCCATGCAAAATTCACACCTTTATGTAAAGTCTTTGTGAAAGGTTGTGATATGTCTACTAGCTGAGATATGAATCATCTAATAGATTGTACTCTCCCTTGTAATGTTCTCATTTGACTGATATTCTTGGGAGGTTGCATCTCTATGATATCTTTAACTTTTGTTGGATCTACTTCAACTCCTTTCTTTGAAACAATGTAGCCTAAGAGCTTTCCAGAAGTGACACCAAAAGTACACTTCTTAGGGTTCAATCTGAAACTAAACATATCCATTCAATCTAGTATTTTGTTCAAATCATTTAGATGTTTAGATCTTATCATAGATTTTGCTAAAGTATCATCAACATAGTCCTCCATAGTTTGATGCATCATGTCATGAAAGATAGATGTCATAGCTCTTTGATATGTAGCACTAGCATTCTTAAGCCCAAATGGCATGACATTCCAACAGAAGGTACCCCATGCATATGTGAAAGTAGTTTTCTCTTGATCCTTTGGAGCAATTTTGATTTGATTATATCTATAAAAACCATCCATTAAATAATACATCTCGAAGCCTGCAGTCATGTCCACGATCATATCAATGTTAGGTAGTGGAAAATCATCCTTAGGGAATGCTTTGTTTACATCTCTAAAGTCTATGCATATTGTTATAGATTTGTCTGGTTTTAATATAGGCACAATATTTGAGATCCATTCAGCATACTCAATAGCACAGATGAATTTGGCTTTTAGTAGTTTCTCTAATTTAGCTTTGACCAAGAGTGCAACATGTGGATACATCTTTCTTAATTTTTGCTTAACAGGTTTGACACCTAGAGCTATAGATAAATGGTGCATTATAAGATCAGGATCCAACCCTGGCATATCTGAATATTTCCATGCAAATTTTATCTTCTTTTCTATGAGGAATGTGGTAAATTTTTTCTTTTCTTCTTCCGATAAGGATTGTGCTACATGGATCACCTGTGGCTCTTCTATTGTTCCCAAGTTGATAGATTGAGTGGGCTTAATTAGAACTAGAGATCTGTCCTATAAATGACTTAGAAGGACATCAAATATCTCATCCTTAAGTGCCTCAGAAATTTTTTCACCTTCGGATATATCTTTTATTTTTACTTTCTTCAGTTCTAAGACTACCACAAAGTGGTTTTCACCCTTAGAAATCCTTTTCTTTTTATTTTTATTCTTATTCTTTTGACTAAGATACTTGATGTCTGACTCCATCATTATGACTCTTAGTTCATTGATGGAAGTCATCATAGGCTCAACTACATTGAGGTAGCAAGCAAGGGCATAGTCATTTGGAAAAGTATAGATACCTTGGCTCAGATTCATGGAGGTTTGGTCAAGATGTTTGGGATGTTGGATAGTTAAAGTGGTGAAAGATTGGGAAATAGTGTTTACAGATATGGATCTATCATCATTGGTCCTAACCTGACTCTCAAGTTAGAAGGTGATATTATAACTTAAAACGTTCAATTCATGAATAGGCTCAATGTTATTGTGGGAGTCCACTTTAGCCATTGGCAAATCAGACTCGTTAAGTTCATCATTTTTCTCTAGACCTACGTTGGGTTTAGGTGCATATTGGTGAATAACATCAACATGTTTTTCTATGATAAGCTCATCTTCTTCTAGAATGGCTCCCCATTCATAGTCATTTGATTCCTCATCTATACCTCTATGAAATCTAAGAACATGTGTAAAGTCAGGATGGATACCCCAAGAAGGGTTACCCTCAGATATTGATTTGAATTCATACTCATGGGAATCTATCTCAAAATAGCTACCACCTTCCTCCTTATCTATTTGATTGTCTTCAAGATTAGCTGGTTCTTGTGGTGTAACTATCTCTTGTTCCATAGTAGGTTCTTTTATGTCTACCACATTAATTCTTTTGATTGGATCATCTTTTTCTTTAAGGAGGTCTTTTATTTCTTTAGGAAAATGCTCATAAGAAATGAGCTCCTCAGTGGTGTCTGAATCATCACTGTCAGATTGTTCTATTTCTTCCTTTGATTCAATCTATTCTAAGATATGTGGGGAGTTCTTGCTAAGATAAAAAGGCTTCTTCTTATATCCTAGACATGTTGTATTCCTGTTTGTTCAACCATGATGGTCAAGAGGTGATAAAAAACCTTTACCTTGTAGTCCTAGAGGTCCTTTTCCTGTATATCCCATTTTTGTGATCAATTTGTCTCCTGGTCCATATGACTTCTAAGGAATTTTGCTTGAAGTGGAGTCACATTTCTAGACTGACTAAGATTGGGATTCATCTTTATACAACCATGCAAGCATAGCTTCATCTTCCTCAAACTCTTGTTTAGATACTTTCTATGGGATGAAGCTTCCATTGAATATGACTTGGGATTCTTTAACATTAGGTTTCACTTTGTCTGAAGGTTGTCCAGAAGACTTTGGTGATAATGGGAGAGATGTGAGAGATAAGACTAGTTCCATTATGTATTCTCCCATACCATTATCTTTGATTTTAACCTCTTTAGCAATGTCTTCCATCTTGGATGTTGAAGCAACGTCTAGCTTCTTAGTGGAAGATTCTATGTTATTAGGAACAAGTTTATCAGCACTTCCTTTCAAAGCATTGCAAGTTGTATATAGGTCAGCTGGAATCATCACCTCTACTCCTTCATAAGGGAATTTCACACATTGATGGTATGTGGAAGGAATAGCTTTCATTTCATGTATCCAGGGTCTCCCTAGAAGAATTTTGTAAGCCAAAGGTAGATCAAGAACTTGACATGTAGTATCTCTGATGACTGGACCTATTATGATAGGCAAGACAATTCTTCCTTTGGAAGATTTTTCTTCTTCATCATATACCTTGATAGTTATTTTCTTTTTAGGATAATGGTAGCTTTAGATAATTCCAATTGTGTAATCAAGTTGTAAGAACAAATGTTGAGACCAACGCCTCCATCTATCAACACACATTTGACTTGATGGTTTTCAATTAAGACTTCAATATGTAAGGTTTGGTTATGTGGATGACTCAAGGAATTATCATCTTCCTCTGAAAAGGAGATATATTGCGGAGACATAAGATGACCAACCATAGTCTAGAACCTGTCTAAATCAAGATTATTAGGAACACTGGATCCGAGTAGAGCTTTGTCTAGAATGGCTCTATGAGCTGGAGATATCCGAAGAAACTCAAAAATGGAGATTTTTGTATTGGTATGCTAGAGTTGTTGGACAATACTATAGGAAGTAGGCCTCGTGTCTTTAGGATTTGAAGATTTAGATGTAGCCTTTTGTTTAGAAGTGGAAGAGAGATTGAAAGGCATCTTAGGGACATTTGATGAATTTGGGATTTGTCCTTGCAGATGCCCTTGAGCTTGTGATCGAGTAACTGCATTAGCTAATTGATTTTCTCTATCTTTTCTTATAATTGTGATGACATTGCAATGCTCAGATAGGCATGGTTCAACCATATTGATGACAACATTATTTCTAGAGTAAGCATAATTGACTTTAGCACCCACATTAGGTTGAGAAGATGAATCTCCTTGATCATGTTTCAGAAATGGTTTTGTGAATGTTGTATGATCATTATTGCTCTTATGATTATCAATTGTGATTTCTCCATTATCAATTTTATCTTGTATGATGTGTTTCAAGTGAACGTAGTTATTATTTTTATGACCCTTATTGTGATGGAAGTCACAGAAATCATTCTCTCTCCACCATTTTGGTTTAGGTTCAGGATCAAATACTTTTATCTTAGGTAAGTAAATGATGTTGTTAGCCAACGAAGTTCTCATGGTAGATTCCAAGGACTCTCCAAGAGGAGTAAATTTTTTTTTAGGATCTATAGCCCAAGGTCTATAGTCAGATGGCTTCTTGTTAGATTCTATGGCTTTTGATTCAGAGGCTTTGATAGCCTAGGTACCAACAATGAGATTGAAAGCGAGTGCCTTAGATGGGGCACAGATAGTATCAACAATGCCATCTATGACGATGCCTTTATTCTTGTTCCAGTTTTTGCCTTTGTCTTTAGAACTAGATCCAAATTCATACTTTTCCTTTTGAAGAGATATATCTCCTTTTTGGACTAGCACCCTCTCAATTTTAATTGCATTTTCTACCATTTTATCAAAGGATGTATGATTTTTCATTTTCAAATGGTAGTTGAGTTCTGGAACAAGGTTGTTGATGAAAATCTCCAGCTTCTCAGTTTTTGGAATAGGTCTAGCATATAGAGAAAACATTTTCCTCCATCTCTTGAGAAAATTTAGGAATGGTTCCCTTGAGTTTTGTTTTAGATTGTAGATGTCGATCATAGTGACTAGATGTTGAATGTTGTAGGAGTATTTTTTATAGAATAGTTTGGTTAACTCCTCAAAATTTTTGGTAGTAGGAGGCATTTTTAAGAACCAATGAATAGCTGACCCTCCCAGAGATTGGGGGAAAATATGCATTAGGTAAGTTGGTTCGTGCAAGAACTCCATAGATTGAGTACAGAATCCTCTAACATGATCTTGAGGATCAGATTTTCCATCATACTTAGGTATCTCCACTCTTTTAGGGAATGGCAGCATGTACAAGTCTTTATAAAATGGAAAAGGGCATAGACCCTCCATGGACAAACTCTTTAGGTTCCTTTTCTTTTTCAAGTTTGTTAAGTTTGACTTGCATGGCATGCATCTATTTCATCATAGTTGTGATTGGAGTTTCTTCCTCATGCGTAATGATATCTTCAACATTAAAGTTAGGAGGAAGTTTAGCCCCTTGATGAGGTAACTCTAAGAAGTATGTTTCTATGTCTTCCCTCAAGAAATGCCTCATCATTTTCTTGAATTCATCATCATTTTGATATCAAGAAATTTCAAAAGGTGTGGGTTCTACTTCCACACCATGTTGAGAGTGATGTCCTTGAGACCCGTGGTTTGTCCCTCCTTGAGACATGTTAGGAGTTTTAGGACTCGCTAGGATAGATTGATGTGGAGTTTGTTGATTGCCTCCTTGGATTGATGGAGGGGGAGGTATGTAACCATTTTTTAATTGAATATTTCCAAGACCATCATCTTCGTAAAGACCTAAATTGTAGAGTTCCTTAAAAGTTGGTTGGACCCATGTGAGTAGACACAGGTAAGGTTTTGGGTGCTTCTCTGGATTTCTTGTGTGAAGAAGCTCTAGTTTCCACCATTAACCTTGGGTGAAGCAAGAGATTAAGATGAAGACAACTGAAGAATGACCTGATTCAAGAAGGTCGAATGATGCAACCTTGTCAAGATTGGATTTATTGAAGATTAGATTGGATGTAAATGAAGGATACTATGCCCTAGTAGTATGGGTAGACACCCAAAAGATGGCTGACATGAGCTCACAACACTTAGCCATTTTGTATGAAGACAAAATTTGAAGATTAGATTGAACATAAATGAAGGATATTGTGCCCTAGTAGTATGGGTAGACGCCCAAAAGATGGTGGACACAAGCTCACAACACCTAGTCATTTTTGTATGAAGACTGAATTTGAAGATAATTTTGACAAGGTTTTGACACAAGATGAAAAAGACTCAAATCAATAAATCAAAAGGCTAAATCAGACTCAAGAGACCACTTTAGGAAAATGAATGGATTCATTATAGTTTATGCTCTGTTCCAAACACAATGATTTGTTTGAAAAAATCTAGAAGTAGGTTGTAAAAACTAGATTTCTGACAAATTTTGGAGTTTTTTTACAACTTTGACTTTAGCTTTGATATGAGTTTTGAAATTTTAGGATGACTTTTGACACCCGAAAGGATTTTTTTTTAGTTTTTAGAACTGGTTTGTTTGCAAGATTTTCTCTGTTCAGGTTTTCATATTTGTGTAATAGTTTGGGATCATTCATTCTCAAAGACCAAATAGATAGCAAACACTTAGAACAGCAAGCAAAGGGAAGAAATAAATCATCTGAAAATAATGAATAAGGGAAAAAGCAACCTTGCGCATGAACAAGCAATGTGACTTATTGTGCTAATCCCTAGAAATGCTACTTCTGTATGTTCTCAAAAGTTTTTCAATAACACACATAGTCCTAGAAAATGAAAAATTGGCCTCACTAGGGTTTGTAGTAATGGTCTGACTCTACAAATTTTATGATCTCAAGAGGGTGAACTCTAATCTAGGTGCACCAGGGTTTTGACATAGTCTGAAAATTTAATCAATCAGGAGCTGCTAGGGAGATCTGACAGTCCAACAAGAGACCACACCTGTGAAGATTTCCTCCACAAGGACATTTATATAGTGGTTGTTGCTACCACAATGAAAATAGCTATTATCGCTTGAGGTTCCATCCATGCAATTGACCCAATTAAGGGAATTTCCACTATGGTTAACCCTCTCTAAAGGTGACTCACAAAAGATACTACAAGGGGAATAGATCAGATTCAAGGATCTGGGTTTCTGGTACTATCCAAAAAGGAAGTAGAGCATAATCCCCTAGCCTCTTCACTTCACCAAAACAAAGCAGACAGATTAATCTGACATGCTAAGACTGAAATTATCTCACAAAGATCTATGATGTCAACTGCTTATGGTTTATCAACCTCTCTGGAGAGAGAATGTATTGATTAAAAGATGAAGACTCAAAAATCTAGTAGAACGCAAGAAAATATCAGTATCCTCCCTACCTACAAGGGGATTTGTTGAGTGTCATTTTTACATGAAGACAATGGCTAGGAATTTGCATGAGTAACTTTCCCTCTTGGAAGATTGATGGAATCAATCTCAAGGTTCCTTTTGGCTAGGTCTCAACCACTCAGATAGCTCAACAGAAGACAAATGTGAATTTGTTAACAAGGAGGCCTTTGCTGGTTCTTCTCTTAAGGGAAACTACAAAATAGACTTTAGGATTCCACAATATCTCTTTTTTTTATCCAATTTTCAGATTTAAGAAATGAAAGCAATGCTAATTTAAATTATCCTACTGAAAACAACTTGCAAAGAGGGTTAGAAAGTGTAAGGTAACAAGAAAATTGAAAGGAAATGCTGAAAGAAACCTAATGGACATATGCTAGTAATCATACCACTATGCAAATTAAATGACCAAGAAGATGAAGAAACCCACACAATAGAGATCAAATCATGTCACAATCTTCAGCTGAACAGATGTAATCATCAATGGAATTTAAACAAAAGTAGATGTATGATAAGTCAAAACTCATCAGATCACGAAGCCACTCCAGATGTGTGCACATGTGAGACAAGTTAATCTTTAAGCACCAAAGAAAGATCTTCTTAGAGATTCATCACAACAGAGTAATATGATACCAGCAAACACCAAATTAAAAGATCGCCGACTTGAAATCATCAAACAATCAATTGGCTCTTTGAAATAAAGAATGAGCAAATCACACATTCACAAATTTCGCATAGATAGCAGACAAGTCACACCATGAATGAAGCACCAATTGTATGTATTGTATTAATAATCAAATTGACCCTCATTACATCATTTTATTACAATTTATAGAGCTCCACTCTTATTTTCGTAGCTAGGGTTTTATTGCAACTAAAACTTGAAAAGAAATCTAAACTAGAGATTGCATTAAAGAAACTACTACTAAAGCTGAGCTAAACTACCCTGGCATAGAATTAAACCCCATACATTACAAATATTGTAATAAATCAAGCATCAAACATCTCAAAAATGAAGTTGGAACTGGCGCATGCACTCGATGATCTTCATGTTTATACCCTTGATCATTGGCCCTGACTCTCCCACATGGTCCTGACTAAAAGAGATCCCACAATCATGCACAAATGACCCAAAGAAAGAAGCCTATATGACTGAAAAGTGATCTCTAAGACAACTAAAGTCAACTTTCAGACATGCCAGAAAATGCCCAAAACCTGACACTTGGTCTGAAAAAATCAAAACCCAAAATTGACTAAGTTCTAAGTCCCTTATCCCCACTACTTCAGACTTGTTAGACTTGTCAGACTTGAAGGTGGCTAAAAACTCCCTATGGATGAAATGGCCAAAAATCCTGCTCTACAAAAATGATTGTGTCAAAACTGAACTTTCTACTTCACAAAATTGGCAGATCTTGGACTAGAGGTCTACTAGCTAGGAGGCACTTTTGGGTGTGCCTTCTTGAACCTATCTACTATCTCTAGCACCTCATTGAAGTTCGGCATTTTGATCCCTTGGAGTATCTCCTTCTGTCTATCTCTAAAATCCATCAATTCTTTTGCAAAAGCCTTTATTTCTTCTTCTTGACTTAGCATTTTCTAGATCTCTTCCTTTTGGAAGAACATCTATTGGAGGTCTTCCTTAGACTTTACCCCTCAGAATATGTCTAGATATTTATTGATGATGTTTTTCATTGAATACATGGTCTTATCATCATCTTCATCAAACAAATCCAAGTCCAACCCCTCAAAGAACCCCTGCAGCTCCTTTGCATAGAGTGTGCTATTGTCTCTCCTCTTGTCTAGTCTCTTGAGAACCTTCTCAAATATGGCTAACACCATAGTTATCTCTTGGATCCATTCTTCAAAAGTATCCAATTCCTCTCCTTCATAAATCTTCATCAGAACTTGGAAGCGCTACTTTCTTATCATTGTTAACTCATCCAACACCTTTTGCTAGCTGAGGATGGTCTCTTCTACATCATTCTCTTCACTCATGATCTCCACTAAAAAGGTTATTCCCACCAAAATATTTTGGAAGGGCCTCAAAATCCTCCTAAGAGATAAGCTAGTGAACTACTTGAAATCTAGCTTCCATTCAGCACAAGCCTACACAAAAGAATGTGGAACATCTATATCTACATTCCCCCTTTTTTCCAAAATTTCCTGTAATGAGGCTTCAGGGTCATTAGGGTCAATTGGACCCACTTTCCTTAGAATAAACTTCTTCATAGCCTCATTCTGCTCCTACAGAGCTTTTATCCTTTCTTCATCTTTATTCATGAAGCTGAGAGCGTGCTTCAAACCTAGAGTAGCCAAGGTTTTTCTACCTTCCCTAGTTGGTTCCCCCAAGTCTACCTCCTCTAGCACATAATCCTCTAGATTGATCTCCTTCACACTAACATCCATCATGGGAACAACCACTTGTGCTTTCCACCTCCCCGTCTGGTCTTGTGTTACATAAGACATTCTCCTTGCTTGGGGAACCGGTGTCATCCGGTGGAAAGCAGCCCTAGTGTGGTCATGTCAACTTCATCATCAGCATACCCTGACCCTCAGCTGCACTTCTTTGGTAAACCATGTGGGCTGAGAGAATGCATTCAATGGCTTATAGGGAGTAGCCAATGCAGTAGAGGTTACCAAGTGTTCTGTCCTTATCTCCTCTTGAGATTCCTCTTCTTCTCCTATTTCCTACTCATTCCCAATATCTTGTTTAGGTTCTCCCTCATCAGTGGTCTACTGCTCATCCATCATCTTCTCTTCAGTATCTATTTATGGCTTATCTTCTTTAGTGTGTGGTTCTTCTTCTACCTGTGACTCTCCCTTGTCATCTGGCTCCTCGGATCCAATATGAATTTCCTCTATTTTCTCCCTACCAGTGACTTTGACTTCTTTCTCTAGCTCCTATGAGCTCTGAGGTACTGACTCAACGTGAACTTGGGGAGGAATATTGGGTGGGAGAGGTGTAGGAGACACAAGAGGAGTGGTTGAATGGGCTAGTGGATTTGGAGTTGGGAAAGGAACATGGGATGAAGAAGGTTGCCGAGCCAATGGAGCATTCTGCATAGGAGTGGAAAGTGGAGTAGTGGGAAGCTCTTGAAGTGGAATGGAAGGAAGTGTAGAAGGATGAGGTGGAGGTAGAGGTGGAACAGATGTATCCAATGGCACTTGTGAACTTACTCCTTCCTCCATGGTGATACCAACAAAAGAGTCCATTTCAGGTTCTATAGTTCTTCCTTGGTCTTCAGTCATCTCGACATCATTTTTTCCCTGAGGTCCCTATTGTAGATCATCTCCTATGCTGCTAAAAAGACTAGTGGACTGTACAGGAGCTTGTTTCTTAGACTCCTTGAACCCATGCAACCCTGCAAAATCTGAGATGTTGAATTCATTATCATCGAGGGCATCCAAATTTATTGGCTCTACTTGAGTAGCCCCTTCACCATCCTTAGGATCATCCTCCATTATCCTTCTTTTCTTTAGGAATCCTGCTGACCAGGTCCTCCTACTGAGGGGAACATCATCCAATACATCCTCATCTTCTTCTACCAAAGTATCCATCTGTGTGGGAGTTGAGCCTACCTTTCTTTTGTAGACATGGCCCTTGATTACTCTAGTTGGCTTAGGTCCTATTATTTTGAACTTTATTTTCTTCGCCAAGCTTGGAGAATCTTGGTCACTAGAGGGAGGTGCTTCCGGTGGTGTAATACTCATGATCATCCTAGTTTTCACCTTCTTGCAGTGTGTAGCTGGACAGTACGAGGTGGGATGCTCATGTTGATACATAATCCCTAGCTTGAGAGGGGCAGCCTCTTTGAACTATGGTTTCAATATCTTCTCTCCCTTCTTCTTTTCTTGAGATGGTTTCTCGGGGAGTTGCTTCATCGAGAGAGGTTGCATCAGAAATGGATGAGCAATCCAAGATTTTGTCAATTTGATCACATGTCATGCTCTAAAATCCATGTTGTCATTCTCATCTTGATCTACCTCTACATTCAAAATGGCTCGGTTGTATATCTTATCTGTGTTATAAATAGAATCCAAAATCTTGTCTGAGTCAGCATCTAACGCCTTCTATGGAATTCTCAGGGAAAGGGCACCTTGTGCCAGCTCTAGACTCATTCAGCAATAGTCACAAACTCTCACCTCATAATCATCTACACAATTAGCCCAATGATCTTTGACATGCGGCTCATGAATGTAGTGTCTACCCATTATGTGGCTATAGGTACCAATGGGGTCAAAATACGGCCTCACCAGACTATAGGTTGCCAGTGGGAATTCATCCCATTCTCTAATCAATGATTTGTAGACTTTCATGTCAAGTACACAATTAGGACCAATTGAAATTGAAAAGTCCCAAAAATGTTTCTTCTTGTGCTTAATATGCTCATGAGCATCAAACAATTGCCTTGCTATCTCTAGTAGAACTACCCTATCAAAAGGGTACCTTGGTAGCTTCTTGGGTGCTAAGGTGCTTCCTGCAACCCGAATGTACATGAATGTTTAGAACTGTATATAAAATGCCCCAATGGCCTTTACCTTAGCCACTGCTTCTGTTGATAACCTTTTAGTATAGTCACCCTCAATGGAGTGGATGATTGCAAAAACAAAGGCATCATTAACTATCCTAGACTCTGGACTATTGTGTGTGAAGAAGTTCTTCCACACCAATTGAGGATACAAAGTGAAAGGCCATGTGTTTTGTTCCCCAATGTTTCCAACTTTGGTCAAACCTAGGTATATTTCCCTGGCGGCTAGTAAGTACACAACATAGGATGTCATGTAGAAGTGGGGATATGTCTTCACTCATATTAGTTTTTCATCCAACTGGTCACTTAGGATGGAGGCCCAATCGAACCTTGCTTGTCTTTCTTTTATCTTCTAGATAAGGAATATCATCTAGGGCTCTAGTTGATGGGACTTAGGTAGGCCATACACCCTGCTTATCATTATTATGGCAGCCTGGATATCCTCTTTCATGTAACCTCTCCTCATATCAATTCTATCTAGCCTATTCTTGGGCAATGGTTGCATTAGGTACTCATTATTGATAATGTTGTGAGCCCTCTACATGTCCTTGTAAAATTCCATCCCCTTGTTTATATTAAAATTAAAGAACTTTTCTACTCCCTTCGATAAATGGAAAACATCTTTGATATTATTAGGCCTTAGGTCTAGGACCACCTCCCTAATGCTATTTCTGACCATGCACTCATCTAGCACATAGTTACTAGGTAGTGTGTTAATTAGCTCTGCTGAATGGATAGAGATTGGATGCACTGCTGCATTCACCAAGGAATAGTAGACCAATGAAGTGCAATCCTCTGAACGGCCCACTAGCTGAGCACACTTGTTGAGGTACTCATTCCAACTCACATTCCTGATATTTGTATTGGTTATCCCTACATGCAAGTCGGTCACTTTGGATAGTGGATGGTATCCTTTGAACTGATACTTCATTGCCGGTGATGCTAGTATCTTCTTGGCCATATCTGCAAAAGAGTACAAGACCTAAATTAGTAACATAGTGAGAGAAAAAATTGGGAAAACATAATTAATTACTAAAATCATGCTCACAAAGTCACATAAGTGATTTCAGCCTTTTTGGCCTTTCAGATTCATCAGACCTCTGAAAAGCCAAAAGGTCTGACATAGCTGAAAAAGGGTGCAAAGGCTAAAAGGGCATGAAAGCTAAAGAGAAATCTGACGGCTAAGGATAATGACTTTCAGAGTGCGAAAATGTTGAAAAGGATGACAAATCTGATAACATCTCAAATGAAGGATAGGCACTCATTTTAGTGTTTCGGATATAGAAAATGTTTTGGTGTGTGCAAACACCAAAACACCGATAAAGAGATGGCACTTGGAGTTTTTTGGTCATCAGGTGGGCACTCCAAAAGTTTCAGACCTTGAAGGTTCAAAACTAGGGTTTACAGTCAGACTTGAAAAGTGATTCCAACGGTGAGTTTGACCACAAACTCACCTAGGGATGTAAGGTGACTACCTCAACAATCCCTAGGGCTGAAAAGGAACACTCAAAGCAACCTAGACCTAAGACCCAAGCTGAAAAGGATGAAAATGCAAAACCCTAGACCTAGGACAAAATAAGAAAACCAAAAACAAAAGGACACTAAACTAAAACCCAAAAGAGGGGAGAAGACCACCTACTTAAGAGATGAAGAACCCAATAATGACTATGAAGAAAGTGGGAACCAAATGATGAAAAGGCAACGAGTGGTGAAAAAAGCAGGCAGATGACGGAGGAGCAAAAGCGCAAAGTGAGGGTTTGAAAAACCCTCGTGCCTTTTATAGGCTTCATGGGGTTGCTGATGTAAGCACCCTATGAATCGGCCTTTCAGCCTTTTTAAGGGTCTCGGACATCCGAGAGGCCAACAAACTTGAAAGGTTGACTCCTGCGAGAGTCAAACTCTTGGGGGTGAGGACCACCGAAAAGTCCGAAAAAGGATAGTAAAAAAAAAATAGCTATCGCTCCACTGGGCCTTTCACACCTTTCGGCCCTCTGAAAGTGTGAAAGGCCAACAAGGCCAAAAAGGCTGAAAACTAAAAAATCTAAGGACACAAACCCCTAAAGATGACAAAAATGAGACAAGCAAAAAGTAGAAGGGGGGGGGGGGGGCGCTGAGGCCATAAGGGCCATAAGGGGAGCATGGTTGTGGGACCACAATAGGATCCTTCATCAAGAAGAGCCTCGCATGCATGAACAAGAAAAAGAATCCAAATCTCTCAAGATCATCCACAAATACTGTTCATAGGGCCTATTTACTATGTGTAACAGATATGCAGAAAGCAAATCTATGTTCATTTTATAGCCCAAAAACTGAAGTCTATGATATGAAAGCAAGAAAAGTCACACAAGCTTGACACAAGAGAGGTTTATTTTATATCCAAAAATGAAGTGTTCTCAGATGCAATAGGATACCTGAGTTCCTTGCAATGCACTTAGTAGATTTGACCTATTTTAGCAATTTTTGAGCATTTGTCTTCTATCTTTTGTACCCACAGGATGTACCTGCTCCTGCACCTACAAACCACTGTTATGAAAAACTTACCTATTCCTATACATGCAACCCAATGTTATAAAAATATATCAAAAAAATAAACACAACTTGTCAACCCCACATGGTAGAAAATCAGGTTAGTCAAAGATAATGTGTCATTTGATAATTAAAAAACCTATTGTCATAAAAAATTAGATTCTGACTAGTCTACACTAAAATGATCATAACTTTTTCAAATAAAAACAAAATTAATCCAAATCAATGAAAAATGAAAGATAACTCAAATACCTTTCCAAAAATATAAATTTTTGATATGTATCATGTCATATGTGCATGTACCAATAAAAACATTAGTCAGATTTCATAAAATTAGGTTCTGACCAGTCTTCACTAAAATGATCCTAACTTTTTCAAATCAAAATGAAATTAATCCAAACCAATGGAAAATGAAAGATAACTAAAATAAATTTCCAAAAATATAAATTTTGTCTCTTTATCATGTGATATGTGCATGTACCAATAAAAACATCAATCAGATTTCTGGAAAAACAGCCCAAAAATTTATCACAAAAGTTAACCTTGTGGTCGTGGGTTTGAGAAATTTGATAGAATAGAATAGAAAACCATTTCAAGGCCCCATGGTGGGTGCCAAAAATGTGTGTGTAAAAATTGTACCTAGCTATGGATACAACACTTTAGTAAAACATTAGAGGTTAGCGAAATCGAAATCTGCAAATAAATGAAACTAAGCTAACCAGGTGATTTACTGCCTTCTAGTAGGTGCGAGTATGGTATTCTCATATTAGACTGTGATCAGTGACAATGCAACACCTAAATGAAGGATTTAATGCTAAAAGATTAATGTAGAATGAATGCAGATTAATCTATATTTTAATATTTTCTATGTAATTAGATGAAAAACTTGATATGAAACTAATCTAGAATGAATTGAAATGATTTGCAATTAATCTAACAATGCTATGAAGGTGAATGAAAAAGTATAAAAAAGCTATGAAAAACTACTAAATGATCTCACAAAATTGTCTGTCGCAAAAGCTTTGTTCTTCATTGTAAATTTGTTAGAGTAATTGTGCAAATTTGAGCGACATGAAATGAATTGAAAGCTTGAGGGGTCATGATTGATTGAAAGCTTGAGAGATGTGGATTGATTGAAAGCTTGAGGGATGTATTATGAAGAGTTGAGCTTTGTTTTTATAGAAATCTAGGGTTTGAGGATGTATTGAGAAAAGCCATAAATCACTCTTGATAAACTCGGGTTGATTTTTGAGTTAACGAGAAATTAAGATTAAATAAACTCATAAAATCATGCAAAAATAGTTTTTATCTCAAAATAGAGCTTTAGTTCACTTTTTCAACTCATCATCAGATGTTGAGTTTAGAAAGTTAACAAATTGAAAATAAAAATTTATTTAAAGTTGACTACTTTTTTTATTGTGCATGATTTAATATGAATTAATTTAATAAATAAAGTGATTTATTTTCCACTTAACTGATTTTAAATTTAAAATAAATTATTTATGGGTTAATCAATTATTAAATCAAACTTTTATTCAAAAACTATATTTTTAAATATTAACAACTAACATTAATTAATTAAATAAGAATTTAATCAATTAGTCATAAGATTTTGATTTATTGTCAAAATTAAATAATATAATTTATGAATAAATAGGATTAAATTTAATTAAATAATTAAGTGGTAGTATTAAATCTGATTAATTAAATATTCAAAATATTCAATTAATCAAACTTTAGGATAAATAAGATTTATCACCAAATATTATTAAATTAAGAATAATTGGGATAAATTATGAATATTCAAGGAATATTCTCCAATGCAGAATTTAGGATAATCAATTAGGTTTTGATGACGTGCAGATGTGCCTTAGGTTAGGATTTTGATGTCGATTTTGATCGAATTGTTGATGTAAGAGGTTAATGAACCTATAGCCCATTTTTGTGGTATTACAGGCCTAGGTGTCAGTACACCTGGGCAAACCTAACACCAAAGCATAATCCTTATCAGGTACCTAAAAATATCGGGTATCTGAAAATATCAGGTACCTGATATTTTTAGGTACTCGATATTTTCAGCTACCCAAAACCTATGGCATAAATCAAAACCCATGGGTCGTGTTTCTCATTTCTCTCATTACTTTTGGTTTGTAAAACAACTCCATATATCTGATACTCAATTTTTTTGGGTATCTAATTTCTACAACAACAAATTTGACTCCGCAGTATATATGGTAAGTATATTCTTTGTCTATTTTTATTATTTTATTTCATTTTGATGCTAAATGTAGTTTTTTTGGTTGAAATAGGGTTTTGAATTTATTTTTGTAATAATATATGAAATCAAATTGAAATTTAGATTTGTTTTTTATTTAATCAGTCATGGCTGACAACAATGAAGAAAATCACCCTCCTGCACCAAATAACGATCCCCAAAACAATCCCCCATCTCAAAACCCTCGATCTTTAGAAGATTTGATACGAGATAATTTGAACACAATACGAGGTTTCCAAAACACATATCAGAATATACCTATATTAGGTCCCATGCTTGCCACCCTAAATACTATTGCTGAAAACATTAACACACTCATGCGGAAACATAATGCTACTCTTCATTGGCATGATAATATGCATGCCCAATTTGATGATGGGCTTGACCATGATGGGATTGCGGCCCTTAATATAAGTAAGGATGATATAGGCTCCCTTTTTTTCAATCCTAAAACCGCATCACAAGTTGACCCCAAAAAGCTCAAATTATCAATAAAATGGTGCACAAATGAAGTAATGCACACACACTTTTGGGATCGCTGGCGGATGGTTTTTGATAAACCACCCCATAGCAATTTGGAGCTCCCTTTCTATTTCATAAAAAAATTGTATGCTATTTTTGTGCTTGGTCACAATGTTAATTATTATAGCATGAGGCCCAACATGAGCATAGGTGGAGGAGCTCCTCAGACTAGGCCATTTGCCCAGCGCAAAAAGGCCACTACCTTCATCCCCCTTATTAGAATAACTGAGAGGGGGGGGTGAATCAGTTATCTAGTGTCCCAAAACAAAATGTATAATTCAAAACAACTTCTCTACTTTTTGCTCGTCGATAAATAATAATAACTATCACTGTTTGTGCATTTACCGATTACTAGTCTAATACTGTAACAGTTTACCGATCAAATCTAACATGTAATATGCAAAGTATGATAACAAACAAATATCACAATCAATCACATAACACAAGAGATTTAACATGGAAACCCTGTAAAGGGAAAAACCACCTGGGACCGGCAACCCAAAATTGTTCACTCTTCTAAAGTGAGGTCAGTTAAGACCCAACCCTGTTAATGGTTACAAACACACTGTCAAGTGTGACCTTGTTAGAGTATTTTAGACTAGAAGTTATCATCCAACCAGCATTCACTATGGGGTTGATAGGATAACAATGTTCATTCTATGAATGATACATCATAAGACTTTCAGAGTCCACTCGATTAAGAGATTTAAACTATATACAATGGTTAAATGTGTAATAGTAAATGATCTAACTTAATACAACTTCAATTGTAGATTACAGATTAATATTCAATCCATACAAATCCTTTTGACCAATATTTCACTTTAGTTTCAATACTATATCAACTTACTGTCCGTTAGTAATTGCTCTTTGTAGCTCGGTAATTGTTATGTAGCTCAGTTCTTACTAACCAATATGATGAGAATGCATGAAAGCTTGTTCATGTGAAATTCCTATAGCTTCTTCTTCTTCTGGCCTCTTGCATAAAGAAATTATATTCTCTTATATAGACGAGTAAATCATTTTCTTCTCCACCATCAGATTTTGCTGCTTAACCACATTCATAGATTTTGCCACTTCAAACTTTCTCGGTACTTGTGTCAATAACACATTTCAATCTGCTCTATTAGATCTTCCTTTAATTTTGTCATTCATCGATCTTTGTAACAAACATTATCTGTTATCACTAAAATCGATGTAATTTATAGCTCATCATCCTTATTGGCTAAACTAATCATTTAATTCATTCTATTCCGCTCGGTTAACAAAGAAATACGTCGATGAACATAGCTCGGTTAATACTGTGATTGGTATACACTACACTCCGTTGGTGTATACTAGAAATGCTTCATTTACCGACAACACTCCTTTGTGTCTTTCAATTCTATACTTCATCATAGATGAATGCAACATAATAAAGTCAATATCATCAAGTCATAGACTCACCAATAAGTTACTCATTATGTTTCTTATCCTCATCTATCATGTACATCTTTCCTCATGTAGATTTCTCTATTCTTCATCTCTTTCACCTTTCTTCAAATGTCTCAGTATAGTAACTTGCAAGATAAGTGTTGTCAAACTAGTTGACATCAATGACAACATAATACTGATTTAATCATATTACATATCTAATCAGCAACTCCTCAGTGATCTTTAATCGTAGATTCTTCAATCAGATTCCAAATCAGTTGTAGTTCAACAATCTCTCCCTTTGGCATTGATGGAAACTCAAGTAATATTAAATGTACCATACACATACCAAACATATATTCTACAACTTTGTGAACAAATATTGTAAGTTGAATAGACTTAATATGTTTAATCATTACGTTACTATACAAGCATTAAATAATACTGCTTTACCATTTTGTAGTTGTGATCTTTTCAGTTCTTCTATTACATTCAAATTGTCTCTCCCTTAGATAGTTATCATTGGTGCTTGTTCCCTTTTTCAAACCTTTCATATTATTTATCTCTCCCTTTGATAGCAATGCCAAAGAAACAAATAAACAATCAGCTCTATAGTAGCCAAGTAACTCTCTGGTGTCCAATGCCTCCTCTATATCTCTGTATACTGATATCACATCGGTTCAAGTTCTTCAAACTTAATCACAACTTTGAACATGATTCAAAGTGTGAACTATGCTACATCAACATGAATGATCTTCTGATAAAAGTAGGTTGATGCAACAACCAGATCACCTTAGTGACCGATAGACAAGGGATGGACCCCAAGTCTAGTCCTCAAGTATTCAAAAGTGTCCTTTGGTAGAGGCTTTGTAAAAATATTGGCAAGTTGTTCTTTAAATGTGATAAATTCTAGCTTCACTTGCTTTTCTTGCACTTGTTCTCTTAAGTAATGGTACTTAATAGATATATGCTTTATCTTAGAGTGCATCACAGGATTCTTTGAAATATTAATTGCAATAGTGTTGTCACAATATATAAATTAATAACATTAGATAGATTTTATGTTAAGCAATTTTATTATCAAAAAGGTTTGCTCATATTATTAGTTAATATATTATAATTTAATAATTGATTAATAACTATATTAATTAATTATTAATTAATAATACATAAAATATTTAATTATAAACATTAACTAACGTTACCTCTTTAAATTCCTTAATTGGCACTAAGTACATTGATCAAATGGGTACGACGTTATATAGATTTAATTAGTATTGATATATTGGTAAATGAAAACGTCAATTCAATAGTATCACAAGTTGGGTCTCGATATGAGCTTATCAAGAATTGGTTACCTCACTATAGAAATAACGGTAACTTTATCACTTTAATCCTTCTTAAAAAAAAATTTTGTTGGTTGTGTTTTGTCCCAAACTTTTGGGCATCACATATAATCACTAGGTCAGTGATTACCTCATTCATTCCTTTCAAAACTTGTTTGATATATGCAATGTTTGAACAGTTAGTAGCAGTAGCAACATATTCTGCTTCAGCTATAGACTGAGAAATACAAGTCTATTTTTTACTTGAAATACACATTTCCAGCCCAATCAGCCTCAGTGTAAACTTTTAGTTCAAACTTCCCTTTCTTAGGATACCATAAACCATAATTCTCTATTTTCTTTAAGTATCTTAAGATCCTTTTAGTAGCTATCATGTGTGATTCTCTAGGATTAGCAAAAAATCTTGCAACAATACCCACAGCATGTGCTATATCTGGTCTACTGTGAACTACGTACATTAACTTACCAATCATGGATCGGTAAAGTGTCTGATTTACCTCGATAGTTTCATCCTCCTTTGTCAGTTTGCATCTACTAGCCATCAGTGTTCCCATAGGTTTAGCATCTTCCATGCCAAATGTCTTCAGTACTTCCTTTATGTATTTAGATTGTGTGATGAATATCCCATCACTCTGCTAAATCACTTGAAGTCCAAGAAAGAACTTAATCTCTTCGAACATAGACATTTCAAATTCCTTTTGCATTTCATCAGCAAATGCCTTGCAAAAAAGATCTGAGCCTCCAAAGATAATTTCATCAACAAATATTTAAGAAATGATAATAGTATCATCAGTATCACCTTTCACATACAAATTGTTGTTTTCACTTATTCTAACAAATCCAATACTTAACAAGTAAGTATGCAATCTTTCATACCATGCTCTTGATGCTTTTTTTAGACCATATAAAGCTTTATGTAATCTACATACCATTTTTTTATTGTTGGGATCAACAAATCCTTTAGGTTGTTCAATGTAGACCTCTTCTTCAAGTATACCATTCAAAAATGTTGACTTTACATCCATTTGATAGACTTTGAATCTCTTGTGTGCAGCATATGCAAGTAGGATTCTAACTCTTTCTAATCTAGCAACAGGTGCAAATGTTTCACCATAGTCAATGCCTTCTTCCTGTGCATATCCCTTGCATACCAATCTAGCTTTATTTTTTGTGACTTCACCATTTTTATTTAGTTTATTCCTATATATCCACTTAGTGCCGATAACAATCTTATCTTTTGGTCGGGGTACTAAGGACCAGGTTTTTTTCTTCTCTATTTTCTCTATTTCCTCCTTCATTGCATTAACCCATTCTTCATTATCTAATGCAAATTTCATAGTTTTAGGTTCAAATTCACAAATTAGACATGTACCTTGTCTTGTTTTGCTTCTAGTTTTCATTCCAGCATGTTTGTCTCCAATGATTTGTGTCTCAGGATGATGTCTTCTGACAAAACTAGCCAGAACTTGATTTCTCCTTTCTTGTTCATCCTGTTCAGGGTCATTCTCTTGTTCGGTAGCTTCTTCGTGTTCATCGATTTGTGGTACCTGTTGAACTACATTATTTCCTTGCTGACTGATTGTCATAGTTTGCGGTGTCGGTAGATACTCTAAATGTTCAATGTAAGTGAATCTACCATAGTCTTCTAGTTCCTTTGTACTTTCATCTATGTACTTGTCATCAAACTCATCAACATAAACATTAGTACTTTCAACTATCTTATTTGTAACCTTATTCAAACATTTATATGCTTTACTTGTAGTGGAATATCCCAGAAATATCCCTTCATCTCCTTTAGAGTCAAATTTTCCATTTCTCTCATCTTTCAAAATAAAGCATTTACTCCCAAAAAATTTGAAATAACTTACAGTAGGTTTGTGTCCAAACCATAGTTCATAAGGTGTTCAGTTGGAGTCCTTCTTCAGTTGTACTCAGTTAAGAACATACATAGTTGTGCTAAAAACTTCCTTCCAATATGTCTGAGCAACATTCTTTTGTATCATTAATGTTCTAGCATAGTCAACTATAGACCTATTCCTCCTTTCAGTAATGCCATTTTGCTAAGGTGTCCTCAGTGCAGATACCTACCTTTTGATTCCATGCTCATTACAAAAATTAGTAAATTCATCAGAGATAAATTCACCTCCTCTATCAGATCTTAAACATTTTATTTCCTTTCTATTTTCTTTCTCTACCTTAGCCTTATACCACTTAAACATTTTGAAAGCTTCAGATTTCTCTTTCAAGAACATAATAGTCATCAGTCTAGTGTAATCATCAATAAAAAGAATAAAATATCTATCACCATAATAGCTCTGAGTTCTCATAGGACCACATAGATTGGTATGAACCAACTCAAGTATCTTCTTTGTTTAATATTCTTTGCTTTTAAAACTAGACTTAGTCATCTTACCTCTTTGACATTCATGGCACATGGCATGATTAGGTTTTGACAAGTTAGGCAATCCTCTAACTCTTTTCTTTCTACTAATCTTGATCATGTTGTCAAAGTTCACATGGCATAACCTTCGGTGCCACAACCAAGTGTCTTCATCCTTTATTAACAAACAAGAAGATTGATCCATATCAAGATTGAATAGATTACGTCTAGATTGTGTACCAGTTCCAACAAGTCTTCCTCCATCATCATAGATCTTCACCTTTTTGCTCTCAAAATCCAATTGCTGGCCTGAATTGTTTAGATGAGCCACACTTAACAAATTATAGTTCAATCCATCTACCCAATATGCATTTTCACATTATAGTCTATCATTGATCATCAGTGAGCCTTTACCTCTTATCATACAAGGTGCATCATTTCCCATTCTCATAGATCCTCCATTCTATTCAATAAGATGATCAAACTTCTCTACATCACTGGTCATATGATGTGTGCAGCCACTGTCTATGATCCATGTATCATTTATGCTTACTTTAGAGATCATTTCATTCTCTTCATGTTTCTCTTCTTCCTCTGAATCATCTTTCATAGCAACAAATACAACTTCTATGTCATCATCAGATTCAGATTCAGTTTCAATATCTTCAGCTATGTAACATACCTTTTTGCCTTTTTCATCTCAGTTGTCTCTTTTGTTGTATCAATAGCCTTTGTTGACTCTTCTCCCATTTCTTCCTTCAGATCGGTCTTTGGATCTATCATCATCTTTCTTCTGAGGACATCTAGCAGTGATGTGACTAACTTCTTTACAATTAAAGCATGCTAAAGGTAGCTTACCTCTATACCTTCCCTTTCCTTTGGGAAATCTTCTGGCCATAAGTTCTTCAAGCTCATCAAGTTCATCATCAGTATTGTCATCACTATCACAATTCTTACTATTCCTACTAGACTTTCCAATCTTCAAAGAAGACATGAAAGTGGATTCAATAGAAGGAACAATACTATTATCAAAATTGTTTAATTCAAAGGTTGTAAGTTTACCAATCAGAGTGTCAAGAGTAAGGTTGGATGTAGCTCTTGTCTCATGAATTGTAGAAATCCTGATTGTATAAACTAGTAGCAAAGTTCTGAGAATCTTTCTTATCACTGTTTCATCATTAATCACTCCATCAGATGCTCTAATATCATGTACTACCTCTTTGAGTCTATTTGAATATTGGACAATGTTCTCACCTTCTTTCATTCTCATATCATCAAATCTGCCTCTCAAACTTTCAGCTTGGGCTCTTTTGACATTCAGATCTCCACTGTATATTTGTGTTAATTTATCCCACATTCCTTTGGTAGTCGTGTATATCTTGATATCTTCAAATTCAGCGTCGGTAAAGGCAGCAGCAAGTTCCATCATAGTAACATTGTGTTCATGCTTGTCCTTCAATTGATCAATAGTTAAGGGACTAGTGGGTGGTTGTATGTAGCCATTTTCCATCAGATCTAGTGCTGAGTTCCCAATTCCAGATATGTGTAGCTTCATTCTGCTTTTCTATATTGTGAAGTTCTCTTTGTTTAGTTTTGGTACTTCCCTTTTATACATCTTGAGACCTTTATGCTTAAGTCCTTAAAACTTTGTTCCAAGCAACTAGAGCTCTGATACCAATTGTTAGAATAACTAAGAGGGGGGGTGAATTAGTTATCCAGTGTCCCAAAACAAAATGTATAATTCAAAACAACTTCTCTACTTTCTACTCGTCGGTAAATAATAATAACTATCACTATCTATGCATTTACAAATTACCAGTCTAATACTATAACAGTTTACCGATCAAATCTAACATGTAATATGCAAAGTATGATAACAAACAAATATCACAATCAATCACATAACACAAGAGATTTAACATGGAAACCCTGTAAAGGGAAAAACCACCTAGGACCGGCAACCCAAAATTGCTCACTCTTCTGAAGTGAGGTCGGTTAAGACCCAACCCTATTAAAGGTTACAAACACACTATCAGATGTGACCTTGTTAGAGGATTTTAGACTAGAATTTATCATCCAATCAGCATTCACTATGGGGTTGACAAGATAACAATGTTCATTCTATGAATGATACATCATAAGACTTTTAGAGTCCACTCGATTAAGAGATTTAAACTATATACAATGGTTAAATGTGTACCAGTAAATGATCTAACTTAATACAACTTTAATTACAGATTATAGATCAATATTCAGTCCATAAAAATCCTTCTGACCAATATTTCACTTTAATTTCAATACTATATCAACTTACTGTTCGTCAGTAATTGCTCTTTGTAGCTCAGTAACTGTTCTGCAGCTCGGTTCTTACTAACCACTATGATTAGAATGCATGAAATCTTGTCCAATAATGTTGCACCCCTTCCTCCAGTGTAGCATCCTGATATCATTGCAGAGGCTACCTCACAAACTATCAGGGCCATTCATTTGTTGAGTGATCAATTGATCACATAGACTAGGTCAGTGTTGCCTCCTGGTGTGGATGATGCTTGCACATTGACATCTTGTCAGAGTTCACATGTATGAAAGCCCTATATTTTCATTATATGTAAGAATATGTGCCTCAGACCACTTACTGATGGTGATACATATTAGTATGTTATTGATGAGGAGGCTATAGGAGACACAGCTGTAGAGGCTGCAACACCTCATGGAGCATCTACATCTCATGAGAGTACTTAGGAGGTGTACGTAGAGCCATGGACTCCTATTGATATGCTAAGAGTAAATATTATAAATAAATTTGTCACATGGCTTATTTAATTTAAAAATAATTTATTTATTTAGATTAGTTTTAATGATTGCATGCACTTATGTATATATATTTTTTCCATTTATGTTCAGTTGATGACAGAGGAGTTGAGATAGGTGGATGACTCCACACTTTCAACCATTTCATTTTTCCTTGATGCCTATACAGTATATTATAAATTATGTACCCATTAGTTTTTTTATATCATTTGGTGCACATGATTAAATCTCTATCAATTAGAGCAATAAAATTCATACATTTACTAATATATTGTCATCTTATTGTACTTTTGTAGGCTACATGTGATGTCAGTGAGGGGTGCGAGGGGGTTCCTTCATCAGGTGTCGACAAAGGAAAGGTAATTAATTATTTAAGATTAATTATGCATGCATATGTATGCCTCTTGTGTGTAGTAATAAATATTTTACTTGCACTTTATTGTATAGGGTGTGGCTCTTGATGATATCCCGACATGGGTTCAGGAGCCTAGGCTGACAGGCATCTCGATTCAGAGTGATAGCCTGATTGTACGTAGAATTTTACAAGGGGTTATTTGTATTTTGTAACCAAGGTTGTTATGATGAAGTACATTTATATATAATTGACAATCTTTTTACTCTCATAGGTTACTCCTAGTGTGAGGGAGGGCCCACGAGAATCCTTTGTATCTTTGTTGACCCAGCCCACTATTTTAGAGGAGGGATCAGTGGATGTAAGTTTTAATTTTAGTTCAATCAATTTGTAATTTTATTATGCTATCATCCTATTTTGTAGATTTATTACTCTATGTTGCACCACTCTACTAATCTCATTATTGAAAATATATATTTATAGGTCGGAGTTGGTTATGGTAGCATTTTCCCTTCGCTACCAAATACTTATGTTAGGACACCTGATCGTGGTAGGTGACCGAGAGGCCAGGTATAGATGTTTGTATTCAGTTATAATTTTAATTAAATTAGCATTTGAATTATGAATTAAGCAATCTAACTTGGGTTTGAACTCATTTTTGATGCAAGATCAATCAGAGCCAAACACTTCTTCAAAGAGGTGACATTTTGATGATCCCCCTATGGCATAGGATGTAGTTTTAGTTTTTTGGTTATTTAGAGATGCCACTTGGCACATTTTGAGATGGCATATATCCCACATTGTACACCTTGAAACATTGATTTTGTAGACATTTTGAAATGGCATGTGCCATATTTTTATATGGAGATACTTTTGATACATTTGATACTTTCTATATATAGAACATGTTCATTTTTATGTTATATTTGCATCATCTTTTGTATACATATTTATTATTCATGTTTATGGAATTGAATGGTGAAGTTATATCTTGACTATGATTATCATTATGATTTAAATTATATCTTTTTGAAGTTACATTACAAAGACAAGTGTTGATATTATACTCTATATGCCCACTCTACTACGTCGCAAATACTGTATAAAACATGTCCTAAACTTGGACAAGCCACCACATTCTGAACACTTGGCATTTAAGCAATCTTTTTTCTAAAATAAAAAACTATCATCTCTTTGACATAAAAATTGATCTAGCAAGTCTCTTGATGATTTGGGAAGACCACTTGCACCATAATTCTCTAGCATTTCATTAGTATGAAAATTAGAACGAATGGACTGTAATAATTCATGATGCATTGAAAACTCAACATGATATTTGCAACAACATGTATTCTAAATCTTAAGGGGTACACAATAAAATGGCTTCACAAATTCAAAAGACCTTTGTGATATTTTTAATGTTGGATGTGTCTCACAAAATTTTTTATACAACATTGTTTGACTTACCTCCACATAATGTTTAGGATGTGGAGTGTGGTCTCGATTGCCAACTCTCAACTTCAAGAAATCCTTCACATTTGGTGACACTCTTGAGTTGGCATCCCAAAATTGTTGAATTTCATCCTTGACAACATTTGTTAGCTTCTTATCAAAACGTGGAAGTCTCCGACCATAAGCTCATGTGTCAATTTGAAGTGGATCATCAAGTCTTTCTCTTCTTGCAAGTGCTCTACCCAAAGTTTTATGGTCTATATTGAAGTCAACACAAGTTTGTCTCATCAAACGAGCCTTTCTCAACTGATGACTTACTAAGGAGGTTGTAATAACGCTCCGAGAAACTCTCATCTTTTTCTCTGCTAGTCTTCCCAATGCTATTGAGAGCATTGAAAAGATTCTTCACAATAATGGCATTTCTCTCCATTTTCTTGTTCATGTGAATCTTCAATTTCACAAGCACAGGACTCATCTTTTGAATCTTTAAGAACTACACAAAAATTTAACATTGATCAACCAATGTCTTGTTTCCAAAAAATTGATCATAAAGTCTTGAAGCCCACAACCTAATGATTCTATGTGACCTCTTTCCTTCCCAATTATTCATAATGTTCTCCTCAATTTCAATTAACCATTTAGGTGTTCTTGAAAGCCCCCAATTAAGATTGATTATCTCTATTGCAAGGGACTTCATTTCACATATAATTTGGAGATGTGTAATGTTCATGTGGTTCTTGTGCAACATTTTCATTCCCCAAGTCTACATTTTCAATCTCCATCTATACATTTTCATCTTCATTCCATTCATTGGCATTCCCCAAATCTATGTTTTCACTGCCCAAGTCTACATTTTCATTCTCCATCTCTACATTTTCATCTTCACTCCATACATTGTTATTCACAAAATTAATTTCCATATTATTTTCAAATTCAACATCCTCTTCACTTGCAACTACATTTGCGGGGTCACCTTGATTAATGTTTAACATACCTTCTCTCCTTCTTTGGTGATTTTCCCTATCTTTTTCCCTATATGCTTGAATTTCTTCATCTGTCACCTTCCTCTTGCGTTTAGCCTTTTAACGACTATTGCTTCCCATGGTGAGACCACAAGTTGACAAAAAAAAAATGGGCCCCAAATCACATTTTTTTTCCTGCAACCCATGAAAAAAGTCTCAAATCCCATGCTTCTCTGGTCTATGGGGATAGGGAATATTTTGGTCAAAGTTATACCAGGCAATAATCAGGTACCCAATTTTATTGGGTACATGAAAAAATGGCAGGAGTAAATAAAAAAATTGAACTTTTATAAATAAAAAGAGGTATATAATATATATATATATATATATATATATATATATATATATATATATATATATATATATATATTATATATATATATATATATATATATATATAATGTATATTATATATATATATATATAATGTATATTATATATACTAATGTATATAATATATATATAATATATTGTATATATACTAATGTATATAATATATATATATATATATATATATAATATATTATATATATACTAATGTATTATATATACTAATATATATAATATATATATAATACATATTATATATGTATAATGTACTTGAAAAAATACCTGTACAATTGATTTGATGACAGACAATTTCAGCCCAATTCCTCTTGAAAGCATCCAGCATAGGATTTTTCTATAGACTCCTTGTAATTTCAGCGGTCTGACTATATTGAATAAGTAGATGTCATCATTTGTTCTAGAAACTAACAGTGGCATAAAAATTGATGTAAGAACATTTGATCCCTAGGAAGTCCCCATGACCCCTTTTGACACATTTGAATGCTCAAGTGTGTCTGAAGGGGTCGTAGGACCCCTTAGGACACACTTGAGCATTCCAATGTGTCGAAAGGGGTCATGGGGACTTTCTAGGGGTCCTAGCACTTGATAAGGCATACTAGGACCCCTAGGAAGTCCCCATGACCCCTTTGAAGTCCCCATGACCCCTTTAGACACATTTGAATGCTCAAGTGTGTCTGAAGGGATCATAGGACCCTTTAGGACACACTTGAGCATTCAAATGTTTCCAAAGGGGTCATGGGGACTTTCTAGGGGTCCTAACACATGATAAGGCGTACTAGGACCCCTAGGAAGTCTCCATGACCCCTTTTGACATATTTGAATGCTCAAGTGTATCTGAAGGGGTCATAGAACCCCTAGGGACACACTTGAGCATTCAAATGTGTCAAAAGGGATCATGGGGACTTCCTAGGGGTCATAATGCATGATAAGGCATACTAGGACCCCTAGGAAGTCACCATGACCCCTCTTGACACATTTGAACCCTCAAGTGTGTTTGAAGGGGTTGTAGGACCCCTTAAGACACACTTGAGAGTTCCAATGTGTCCATAGGGGTCCTAACATGTGATAAGGTGTACTAGGACCCCCAGGAAGTCCCCATGACCCCTTTTGACACATTTAAATGCTTAAGTGTGTTCAAAGGGGTTGTAGGACCCCTTAAGACAAACTTGAGGGTTCCAATGTGTTGAAAGGGGTCATCAGGACTTCCTAGGGGTCCTAACCCATGATAAGGCATACTAGGACCCCTAGGAAGTTCCCATGACCCATTTTGACATGTTTGAATGCTCAAGTGTGTCTGAAGGGGTCGTAGGACCCCTTGGGACACACTTGATCATTCCAATGTGTCCATAGGGGTCATGGGGACTTCCTAGGGGTTCTAACACATGATAAAGTGTACTAGGACCCCTAGGAAGTCCTCATGACCCTTTTTGACACAATTGAATGCTCAAGTGTGTCCGAAGGGGTTGTAGGACCCCTTAAGACACACTTGAGCATTCCAATGTGTCCAAAGGGGTCATGGGGACTTCCTAGGGGTCCTAACATGTGATAAGGTGTACTAGGATCTCTAAGAAGTCCCCATGACCACTTTTGACATAGTCAAACACTCAAGTGTGTTCGAAGGGGTCGTAGGACCACTTGGGACACACTTGAGGGTTCCAATGTGTCAAAAGGGGTCATGAGGACTTCCTAGGGGTCCTAACATGTGATAAGGCATACTAGGACCCCTAGGAAGTCCTCATGACCCCTTTTGATACATTTGAATGCTCAAGTCTATTTGAAGGGGTCATAGGACCCCTTGGGACACACTTGAGCATTCTAATGTGTCCATATGGGTCATGGGGACTTCCTAGGGGTCCTAACACATGATAAGGCATACTAGGACCCCTAAGAATTTCTTGTGACCCCTTTTGACATATTTAAATGCTCAAGTGTGTCTGAAGGGGTCATAGGACCCCTTAGGACACACTTAAGGGTTCCAATGTGTCAAAAGGGGTCATGGGGACTTCCTAGGGGTCCTAACACGTGATAAGGAATACTACAACCCCTAGGAAGTCCCCATGACCCCTTTTGACACATTTGAATGCTCAAGTGTGTCCGAAGGGGTCATAGGACAACTTGGGACACACTTGAAAGTTCTAATGTTTCGAAAGGGGTCATGGGGACTTCCTAGGGGTCCTAATGTGTGACAAGGTATACTGGGACCCCTAGGAAGTCCCCATGACCCATTTTAACACATTTGAATGCTCAAGTGTGTTCAAAGGTGTTGTAGGACCCCTTGGGACACACTTGAGGGTTCCAATGTGTCGAAAGGGATCATGGGGACTTCCTAGGAGTCCTAACACATGATAAGGTGTACTAGGACCCCTAGGAAGTCCCCATGACCCCTTTTGACACATTTGAATGCTCAAGTGTGTCCGAACAGGTCATATGACCCCTTGGGACACACTTGAGGGTTCCAATGTGTCCATAGGGATCATGGGGACTTCCTAGGGGTCCTAACACATGATAAGGCACACTAGGACCCCTAGGAAGTCCTCATGACCCTTTTTAACACATTTGAATGCTCAAGTGTGTCCAAAGGGGTCATAGGACCCCTTAGGACACACTTGAGGGTTCCAATGTGTCGAAAGGGGTCATGGGGACTTCCTAGGGGTCCTAACGCATGATAAGGCATACTAGGACCCCTAGGAAGGCCCCATTATCCCTTTTGACACATTTGAATGCTCAAGTGTGTCCAAAGGGGTCATAGGACCCCTTAAGACAAACTTGAGGGTTCTAATGTGTCAAAAGGGGTCATGGGGCCTTCCTAGGGGTCCTAACATGTGATAAGGTGCACTAGGACCCCTAGGTAGTCCTATGACCCCTTTTGACACATTTGAATGTTCAAGTGTGTTTGAAGGGGTCGTAGGACCCCATGGGACACACTTGAGCATTCCAATGTGTCCATAGGGGTCATGGGGACTTCCTATAGGTCCTAACATGTGATAAGGTGTACTAGGACCCCTAGGAAGTCCTCATGACCCCTTTTGACACATTTGAATGCTCAAGTGTGTCTGAAGGGGTCGTAGGACCCCTTGGGACACCCTTGAGCATTCCAATGTGTCCAAAGGGGTCATGGGGACTTCCTAGGGGTCCTAACATGTGATAAGGCATACTAGGGCCCCTAGGAAGTCCCCATGACCCCTTTTGACACATTTGAATGCTCAAGTGTGTTTGAAGGGGTCGTAGGATCCCTTGGGACACACTTGAGTATTCAAATGTGTCAAAATGGGTCGCGAGGACTTCCTAGGGGTCCTAATGTGTGATAAAGCATACTAGGACCCCTAGGAAGTCCTTATGATCCCTTTTGACACATTTGAATGCTCAAGTGTGTTCAAAGGGGTCATAGGACCCCTTGGGACACACTTGAGCATTCCAATGTGTCCATATGGTTCATAAGGACTTCCTTGGGGTCCTAACACGTGATAAGGTGTACTAGAACCCCTAGGAAGTCATCGTGACCCCTTTTGACACATTTGAATGCTCAATTTGTCTGAAGGGGTCGTAGGACCCCTTAGGACACACTTGAGGGTTCCAATGTGTCGAAAGGGGTCATGGGGACTTCTTAGGAGTCCTAACATGTGATAAGGTGTACTTGGACCCCTAGGAAGTCCCCATGATGCCTTTTGACACATTTGAATGCTAAAGTGTGTTCGAAGGGGTTGTAGGACCCCTTGGGACACACTTAAGGGTTCCAATGTGTTGAAAGGGGTTATGGGGACTTCCTAGGGGTCCTAATATGTGATAAGGTATACTAGGACCCCTAGGAAGTCCTCATGACCCCTTTTGACACATTTGAATGCTCAAGTGTGTCCAAAGGGGTCTTTGGACCCCTTAGGACACACTTGAGGATTCCAATGCTTCCAAAGGGGTCATGGGGACTTCCTAGGGGTCCTAACGCATGATAAGGCATACTAGGACCCCTAGGAACTCCCCTTGACTCCTTTTGACACATTTAAATGCTCAACTATGTATGAAGGGGTCATAGGACCCCTTGGGACACACTTGAGTGTTCCAAGTGTGACCTATTCTTCAAAGTCTCCATTTTTACATAGCTAGGGTTTACAGCACCTATAAAAGGCACAACTATGCCCCTATAGGGACTCATGCTCATGCTCGGAATCATATTATTTTTGTGCATTCCCTAATATTTAATACAAATATTTAGCTAGCCACCTTTAAAGACCTAAAATAAATGAAAAATAAAATTTAAGCCAAAAATACATACCGTATTTTTGTATGTAGTACCATCAGCTTCAACAATCCAACTGGCTTCCTTTACTAAGGCACAAAGAACTTCATTAATGTCTTCTCTGGGAGGAAGATTATAATTTCCATATTTCTGCAAGGCCTGAAATATTTTTTTCATTATCGTTCTCTACCTTTTCTCTTTGAATTTAGTCTTATCCCTCTCTGCTGCACTCAGCTTAGCCATCCTTACCTACTCTTTTACAGAGATTCTCCAAAATTTGTATACAAAGGCATCCTACAGGAAAAAATGAAAAGTTTCCCAGAGAATATCCATAATTCGTATACAAAATCATCATACAAGAAAAATGACAAAAAATTAATAGCTAAAAGGTAAAATTTATCATTAACACCGGTAGTACCAAGGTCATACCCGCTGTCAAATCCTGGCCTATGACATGCAAAATGAGAAAAGCAAGTAAAATGAAAGGGAAGTATGGATCAAATAGTGAAGGTGCATCAAATCAGATCAATATCATAATAAATGCAAAAAATACTGTTACGGACAAAAATATTTGCATATTAATGGGAAAGAGTGGGAAGAGCTTCTTGGACCCATGATAGAAGTTATAGATAAGGAGGAAGAGATAGGAAGGGGAAAGTGGCAAAGGAAAGAAGTAAGATATGCATGTGAGCCTATGTCAGATGATGATGATGAGTACTCACCAACTACTAGTAGCTCAAGTAGTGACAGAAGCTCTTCAGTGCACATGTACACTAACACAAAAAATTCAGATAGACAAGTAACAACTGCATGTATTATTTAGACACATATCAATTAGGAAACCATTTTTGTCCCATTACATGGCCGAAATGCCTAGATTCACTTTGTTGGTATCAATAGGCAACGAGATGAGGGAAGAAATATTTGTGAAGAGGAAGTACAAATGTTACTATCCAAAACCATTTGGAGAGTAATATTCTTCTCCTAATTGTAAATAGCTGGGGCATTTATTTCCTATGACCTATGTCAATTTCAGCTCAATTCCTATTGATGATATTCTCAATGTGTAAAAATAAACTGATGTGTTATTTTAAAATGGTGTTGACTAAAATTTATAAACATATGTCAAATATCCATTTTTTCTAGAATTTGAAATAGAACCAATGGTAACATAATCAAATTTGTGAATTTCACATCCAATCATTGGATGTTAATCAAAAGTACAACATAGTAATATTTTTGAACTGATAAACAATCTTAGTCTTACTTCAAACCTACTCTCATGTATGTGGGTTCTTCGAGGTATCTACTGAACAATGTGTGGATCTGTAATGTCCCTATCCAGGACCTTACTCACTTTGCTTAAAACACCTAATTAGAATTTGGATTTCTAATGCCTGTTGTGATATTATTTAAGTTTGCCTTTCTCCTTACTAATTAATATTGTAATAAATTGGTTATCCTTCCCCTTCTCTCTCTCCTACTCTCTCCCCTTCCCCTTCTCTCTCTCCTACTATGTCCCCTTCTCATTCCCCTTCTCTCTCTCTCTCTCCTACTCTCTCTCTCCTTCCCCTTCTCTCTCTCTCTCCTACTCTCTCCTCTTCCCTTCTCTCTCTCTCTCCTACTCTCTCTCTCCTTCCCCTTCTCTCTCTATCCTACACTCTCCCATTCCTCTCTCTCTCTCTCTCTCTCTCTCTCTCTCTCTCTCTCTCTCTCTCTCTCTCTCTCTCTATATATATATATATATATATATATATATATATATATATATCCTACTCTCTCCCCTTCTCCTTCTCTCTCTCCTACCATGTCCCCTTCTCATTCCCCTTCTCTCTCTCTCCTACTCTCTCCCCATCCCCTTCTATCTCTCTCTCTCCTTCCCCTTCTCTCTCTATCCTACTCTCTCCCCTTCTCTCTCTCTCTCTCTCTATATATATATATATATATATATATATATATATCCTACTCTCTCCCCTTCTCCTTCTCTCTCTCCTACCATGTCCCCTTCTCATTCCCCTTCTCTCTCTCTCCTACTCTCTCCCCATCCCCTTCTATCTCTCTCTCCTTCCCCTTCTCTCTCTATCCTACTCTCTCTCTCTCTCTCTCTCTCTCTCTCTCTCTCTCTCTCTCTCTCTCTCTCTCTCTATATATATATATATATATATATATATATATATATATATATATATATATATATATATATATATATATATGTATATGTATATGTATATGTATATGTATATGTATATGTATATATATATATATCCTTCTCTCTCTCTCTCTCTCAATGGCCGCCCATGAATTATTTAAATGGCTGATTGATTTCCTTTGCTTCTTTCAATGGCCATCCATGATTTTTCTACAATCTTCCAACCTTTCATACATAGTTGTAAAATACATATTAATATATTATACATATAAAATAATATATAATGTAACATTTAATATTAATATATATTAAATAATATTTATTATATAATATTTAATATATAATAAATAATTGATATTATATAATATTTAATATATATAATCTAATATATAGTTTTTGATATAATATATAGTTTTTTATTTTGATATAATCTAATATATATAATCATATGAAGGATGGAGAAATGGGAGGGAGAAAGGGGAGGGAAAAGTGAAAAATCAAAATTATGCCGGCCTTTTCAAGTACCCAAAAATATCGGATACCCGATTAGGCTCAGTATTGCTTTGTGCACCAAACCTACATGGTCATCTATTGAAATGTCTCAAAAACATGTTTTTCCCCTATTTCTCTGAGTTCCAGACTTCGACCATGTAGCTGATGACTTTTTTTTCACCCGAATTTGATGAAATGAAAAGGGTATCTTAAGGAGATTATCAGCTTTCTATCAATATAATTGCTGTCAAATTTTGAATTCAGTAAGTAATTATTAATTATTTTCTAATTGAGTTACCTCTAAAGTGTTGATTTATATACTGATTGAAAAATGACTATAACTTTTAGACAGTATAACATTTTTGAAATCCAAAAAATGTGTCACATTCTATGCTTCGCCTACTATAAGGAAAAAAAAATGAATTTTGTAAAGTTTTGAATGAGTGAAGGTGGTCAGACACGGGAGTTTTTTTATTATAAAAACATTGTAGCAGAAAATTCACAATTAATTATTTTTTTGGAATAAAATTACAAAAAAATATGCATCACATCCAGGCATGACTCTACTACTTATATATAAAATCTTATAATAAAATATTATCATTTGATTATAATTAAGGTGGTCAAACATACACCTACTTCTTTTTTTCCAGAAATTTGTGTACTACTGCATTGAAATCTATACTTTTCACCAATCATACTAACATTTTTTTTCAAAAAAGGCCTAGTAGTTTAGAAACTACATTCAATTTCTACATATTCTATTCTTACAACTTTTTGATATTAGGTTGATAGCTAGTTGAAATTTTCACGTCAAGTTGACTAACCCTGATTTGCTGATTTTTTATTGCCACTTAAGGGCATACTTTGGCCCCTCATGATCTTGCACATACCTATTTATTATATATCTTTTTTTGTAGAATATGTGCATGACAAAATATATATTTTTTAATATATATATTATATATATGTACATATATATGTGTGTGTGTGTGTGTATATATATAATATATATACATATATAATATGTGTGTGTGTGTGTATATTTAAGATAAATAATTCAAGAATAATAAAACCTGTATTTTTTTTATCAACCACAAAGATATATATATATATATATATATATATATATATATATATATATATATATATATATATATATATATATATATATATATATATATATATATATATATATATATATATATATATATATATATATATATATATATATATATATATATATATATATATATATACACACACACACACACACACACACACAGAAAAATTGAGAACTTGATTTCCCTATTTGATTGAATCTGGGTTTTCACAATCAACTATTAATTTTGATTTCTAATGTTCTATTTAATAATTCCTTCAAACGCTTGTCAGATCTAATTTTCTAAAAACAATATCTATAGGTTTTCAACATAGGATTTAGTAGGCAAAATTTGTTTCATAGAATTTAGGAAAGAGGAATTCACATACGAACAATATTCTAAATTTTAACAATACTATCAATTCAAACCCTAATTAAATTTTAAACAAAATTTAATTATGTAATTCATACAAACACCAAATTTTCTACAATTAATTCTATAAATTCAAACATGAAAGTAAAATCACAAAACAACTGTAATACCCAGATCTAATAGACATGAAGAAGATAATCTTTTAGAAATACCAAATTGACACTACAAGGGTTTCTAAATCCTACCTCAAACTACCAATTGAAGAAATATGACAAAGACAAGAAACGTAGAAAAATCCAAGGTTTCACAAAACAATTCTCCAATTTGATTCCTTCACCCAAATCATCAAACCTATGTGTTGGAAATAATGGTCAACCCTATCAATATCTAGGAATTGAACTCAACCATGAAAATTTGGAACTCAACTCAACTCAACAGCCTTGTTTTCATCAACTCCATAATTCCCTCAATTCCAATTTGTAACTCAAGTATTTTTGCCTTCCTTGTTTTTGCCAACACACTTAACTCTCAATTAATTAATTCTTTTATTTATTTATTCTAATTGATTTTTTGTCTCCTCGGTTTAAAAGGATCATTTTCCCATCTCAAATACTCTCCATTTTTTTCTCTAACCTACTTGATTTGTCTCAGTCTTGGTCCTTGTCGCTCAATATTGCAAATTGGGTCATTGTGCCCCTCTTCCTTCAAAATAATAGTTTACTTTATGCAGTTCAAAGATACAATTTTTGGTAGGGTGATGCTCATATTGGTTGAATATTTCCACGTCACTTACTTTTCAACTCTGATAAATTTACCATGATGTTAGCAGTGATTAAGGATTGTCTTGCATCCTCTTCTATTATGCCACTTGATCATGTCCTTAATTGGATTCCCTTTGATGCGGGATATAGGGGTAAGGCATTTGCTAAAACATATTCTTTACTTGGCTTAATGTCTCATTCTCATCCTTCAGATTTGACATTGGGTACTTATTTTGTGGGTGATAATTTGTTGCCCCACAATGGCTCTAATCCTTTGGATATCTCCGTGCATGTTTTGGACCCGTGTGTGGGTGAATCTTCTTCTTCACCTGTTTGTTCTCAAGGTGCCTTTGGTTCAGAAGCATTCTTGCATCATGAAGCTAAAAGATTGTGGAGCTCCTTGTTCTTGTCTCCTCCTTCATAGTTTGGAAGTAGGGGTCTGTTCCATGATAATTAATTTTCCCTACTGTATTTTGTTTTGGGCTAATATCTTCCTTTAGGTACTCGACATTATATACCATACTGAGTAGGTTCTAATGCAATTTGATGGCCTTTCCTTTTCAATATTTTCTTTTTAGCTGATGAAAGAAGATGGATTCTCTATGCCTTTTGCTTCTCTTCGGTGGGCTAGTCTTTTGGTTCTCCTTCTTGTCTAGATGGTTGTTTTGCTTCTCCAATGTAATTTCATGCATAATTGCATGCCCTTCTTTTGTATTGGGATGAATCATACTAGATGTAATTAGGCCTCAAATTGGATGTGGGTTTTGGGTAGTTTAGGTTTTTTGGTTTTATAACAATCTACACTATTTTTCTGTAAAAATGATGGATGTTGATGTGCATTCTCATTCTATATTGGGGCTTGCAAAAAAGTTGTAATTAGGTTTTTTAATGCCCTTGGGTTTTGGGTAGCCTAGGTTTCTATCTGAGGATCAAACTTCATTGATCTTTGTATTATGATGGGTAACAAACGGAGTTTTTCTTTCCTGGTTCTTTTCTCTAGGAGACCTTTTTTGAACCAGTTGATTATTAATATAAATATAAAGTTTTGCCCAAAAAAAAACTAAATTGCATTTAAATTAATATTATTTAGTCTAATTTTATTTTCTACATGATAATTTATTTTCAATTAATAAATTATCTTTTATTTGAAAAAATAAATTTTGATAATTAATTAAACCTTTAAGAGACTGTATTTAATTACTCTTCATTAATAAAATAATTTTATTTCCACAAATAAGTTTTTAATTAAATCTTTAAATTTCATAAATGTGTCTAATTAATTTCTATTAATTAAATACTTCCACATTTAAAATAACTATATATAGCAAGATCTAATTTATTTAAATCACATAATTAATCTAAATAAAATTATTTAATTATAAAAAACATATCAACCAACTATAAATCAACTGAACTAATAAAACCATAACCATGCTCAAGGGAAATACTATGAACTCATGTCACTTGGATGAATTTTAGAAGGGTAAAAATATCAAAAACTTGTCCACTATTTCAGGACAATAAAATGGCTTAGGTTGGGATTTGGATTTGAACATGTTATCTCCCCTCTCTTACCATTGAGACTTGTGATAGGGCACGCTCATCCTAACAATTTGGGGAAGTCAATGCCTAATACCTGTAAACTTACGTAAAAGATAAGAATGTACTTACATAACAAGAAATGAAAGGCATCGGGACATCGTGTGGATCCTAAAACAAGGTAACTATGACTTTGTCCCTCAACCATATCAAACATGTCAAATAGGAAAGTAAAAGCATGTACATGATAACCATACACATGCAAGTATGGGGTAAGTGAAATCATAACCATAAACATCATTTTAAATATATAAATAATCATCATCAAAGTAACTAACATCATTGAACTACAAATATATAATATCCATAATTATCCAATCATCAAACCAGCATGTAATGTCATACATCCAAACCCACATAATAACTTAAATAATCAATGCACACATAAAAGTGGCCTAAAAGAGTTTGGCAATATAATGCTGAAAAGAAAACTATGGGTGGGCACTACACTCTTACTACTTCTTTTCTCTAAATTTGAGCAACTAGCACCTATGTTTCCTTGCATCAAACACTTGTTTCCTATTTGAACCCTATCTAATAAGGTTCTCTTGTCCCATTTACTATTTTCCTTTAAAATTTTCAAATCATCCACTATTTTACAATTTACAGGAATTTCTACTAATATTCTTGGTTTGGAATCCTACTTCCCATTGATGAAATTATCTTCTACTTCTAGGAACTTGGCTAGGGCATCACAATTCCAATACTCCATAAGGGAGACCATCTGATAATATGAAAACTAGTTTTGTTTTAGATTGTAATTTGCCATTTTTAGTTTGGGTAAATTGGGTTGGCAAGGCCCACTCCCTCACTCTCTCACTCATCTACTTCAGCAATGGTCGATCCTTCATCATGACTCCTTTTTTGTAGTGATTTGAAGAGTCATCCCAGCTGTAGTAACTTGGTGTTTATGGTGGGAAAGGAATAAGAGGATTTTCAGGGATCAAAAATCTTCAGTTAATCAAGTCTCTTTCCTTGTGGATAAATATATTTCTAAGATGGTCTTTGCTTATGTTTCCAAGGTAAAAACCTTATCTTCAACATTTACTTCATTTGACAACTATGTTCTTAATAATTGGAAGTACATAGATATTCCTCTTAAGGGGGTTCTTATTGGGAAAATCCTAAAAAACTTGATAAGGAAAAACATTGTCTGGCTTCCGCCTGCTCCTCCTTATGTCAAAATGAACTTTGATGGTGCTTCCAAAGGCAATCCAAGAAAATCAAGCATTGGTATTTTATTCAGGAGGGCTGACAGATCTCTAGTGCAAGCATCTTATTGCAGATCTCCAGATGGATCAAACAACCTAGTTGAAGCAAGGACACTCCTCTTTGGTATTAAATTGATAGCCAAGCTGAGTATTACAGACATACATATTGAGGGTGATTCATAGCTCATAACCTCATCCCTCATGTCTAAAAAAATTGTAAATTGGGAACTTCTATATTAAATGAAGTCTGGAGGCTCCTTCCAAATTTTTCTTCATATAAAGTTTCTCATTGCTACAGAGAAGCTAACAAATTCGCAGACTGTCTTGCCAATAAGGGGGTCATATCGGATGACTTGGAAGGATATGAAGATTTTGATATAGCCACGTGGGAGGAGATTCCAACATTCCTAAAGTTGGAATGTGTAAATGATTAAAATATGGGCCCTCTCTAGACGCCTTGGAAATTAGGATCCAAATTTTAAAAGATTTTTTAGCAGATTGGAAAGGTAATAACTAACATATGTCACTTATTATTATGATGGGATGACCAATGGTATTAATGGCTCTTGCCTTTGAACACATGTACGGAGATGCCAAAGCAGAACATCAAATGATCAGATGTAGCTATATTGTTTCTTTTTGGGCTAAGAAAGAGGGTTTTCTTCCCTGGTTCTTTCCCTCTGGAGCTCCCTAAAGCAATGTACTTTAAAAATTATATATTTTAATAAAAATATAATGGCTTAGCCATTTTTGCCAAAACAATAAAAAAAATAAAAATAAAAGATTGTAATACTATTAAGATTATATTAATCTAAAGTATAAAATATTCTAAAGGTAGAGATTTCATTAGATCTGAAACTAAAAATAAAGTTCGATTGATTATCATACAACATTTGTTATATTGTTTCAAAACATTTGTTATCAAATGTAAAAGATTCTGGGTCCTTTCAAAACCTTCTTTTAAGTAATCAATACATTTATTATACTGTTATAGAATAAAAAATTCAATTCCTATGAAAATATATATTTTAGATTTTTAGCTATAGATAGACTATTATTTTTATTATGAGCAGAGAATTTGGTTGTATTTGAATATGGTCATCACTATAACCATTCATCATAAGATTAAAAATTATGACTCAATTTCAATATGTGAAATAAAAACATAAAATATCAAATACATTATTTTCACTTTAGAATATAAATAAATTAGTAAATAATCTTATATAATTATATAATATAATTTAAATTGATGTAAATAAGATAAAATGAAATGCATATATTAAATTAACATATAGACTTAAATACACTATTCTTACAAAAATGAAGTCAATAGTATGCGATTTTTAATTACAATCTAAACTAATCCAATACTTCTTAAAATTCATGCATATTGTATTATTTATTCTAAAAACACATTCATATAATGTATGCATATTTTTCCATAAAACATTCTAGAATCATTTTCCTGGAAATGGATTTCCGATTCAAATTATATTAGCAATATGGTATGATATCCATATATTGATTATTTGTTGTGGCATTTAGAAAGATGTTGCCTAAAATTGGTTAAGGTGATCTAATACTTACTTTATTCTCTTGTTCACTCTCTCATTAATGAATGCTCCCATCATCCAACAATGTAGAGGATCCATAAACACCAATCTTATCACCTGAAATTCTATGTGTTAATTGGGTTGGACTCTTCTTGGCTTTGATTATCTACATAAACACAAATCAATATGATAAAATATATCTCTTTTTAAAAAATATTTAATCAT
>BSBK01000918.1:80000-82500 GCA_027943335.1 Chamaecyparis obtusa
CCAGCATGTAATGTCATACATCCAAAACCACATAATAACTGAAATAATCAACGCACACATAAAAGTGGCCTAAAAGAGTTTGGCAATATAACACTGAAAAGAAAAGTATGGGTGGGCACTACACTCTTACTAATTTTTTCTCTAAATTTTAGCAACTAGCACCTATGTTTCCTCGCATCAAACACTTATTTCCTATTTGAACCCTATCTAATAAGGTTTGCTTGTTCCATTTACCGTTTTCCTTTAAAACTTCAAAATTATCTACTATTTTACAATTTACAGGAATGTATACCACTATTCTTGGTTTGGAATCCTACTTCCCATTGATGAACTTATCTTCTACTTCTAGGAACTTGGCTAGGGCATCACCTATCAATTCCATAACATCACAATTTCAATACTCCATAAGGGAGACCGTCTAATAATATGCAAACCAGTTTTGTTTTAGATTGTAATACTATTAAGATTGTATTAATTTAAATTATAAAATATTCTAAAGGTAGAGATCTCATTAGATATGAAACTAAAAATAAAGTTCAATTGATTATCATACAACATTTGTTATATTGTTATAGAATAAAAAATTCAACTCGTATGAAAATATATACTTTATATTTTTAGGTATAGATAAACTATTCTTTTTATTATGAGTAGAGAATTTGGTTGTACTTGAATATGGTCATCACTATAACCATTCATCATAAGATTAAAAATTATGACTCAATTTCAATATGTGAAATAAAAACATAAAATATCAAATACATTATTTTTACTTTCAAATATAAATAAATTAGTAAATAATTTTATATAATATAATTTAAATTGATGTAAATAAGATAAAATAAAATATATATATTAAATTAGCATATAGACTAAAATACACTATTCTTACAAAAATGAAGTCGATAGTATGCACTTTTTTATTACAATCTAAAATAATCCAATACTTCTTTATTCTAAAAAAACATTCATAGAATGTATGCATATTGTTCCATAAAACATTCTAGAATCATTTGTCTGAAAATGCATTTCCAATTCAAATTACATTAGCAACACGTTATGATATCCATATATTGATTATTTGTTGTGGCATTCAGAGAGATGTTGCCAAAAATTGGTAAAGGTGATCTAGTACTTACTTGATTCTCTTGTTCACTCTCTCATTGATGAATGCTCTCATCATCCAAAAATGCAGAGGATACATAAACACCAATCTATCACCTAAAATTCTAGGTGTTAATTGGGTTGGACTCTTCTTGGCTTTGATTATCTACATAAACACAAATCAATATGATAAATATATCTCTTTTTAAAAATTATTTAATCATAACATAAAAATGTGCATTGTAAGATTATAAATACAAATACAATGAAAATTAAATAAACACGTAATTATATATAGTATATATTTACTCACATATTTTCTATTGACCACATCTTTGTAGAGCATTAAATATTCTCCAATCTAAAGACCATGTATTTTTCACAAAATATCCTATAAATATAAACTTATATTCAAATATATGAAAATGTTCATAACTTATAACAATAAGTATATAAGAAAAGACTTCTAATTATTATAATAAAAATTTAGATGTGAGCATTAACCTATATTTTTCATGACATACATCATGCTCTTGTTGTTTGGCCAAAACCTATAAGACAAAAGATAGTATATAACTTGTATATTCTAGAAATATAATTTTTTTTCTAAATGTCTTTAGTATTTTTTTAAGATAAATCAACTAAAACTAATTGATAAGTAGCTCACCCATATTTGAAGGTTTATTGTTCATTAGACAAATTCATATCCTCCTTGAATATTTAGATTCTATTTCTTGTTGTTAAAGTTGGCAGATTTGTCTCTACTTCTTTCTATAGAGTATATATTTAATAAAAATTAGAGAAATACTTTCTAATAAAAAAAAATTCATGTTTTTTCAAATTATTTTATTATTTAAAAAATATAGTTTTAATATATTAAAAATAAAAAATTCATAAATATATTAATCAAAAGTTGATACTAACCTTAGGAAGAACAATACATCACTATTGCATAGCTCCTTCTCTAAAAGAAACTTCAAATTCATGATTTCAAGCTCCTGAAAAATTGAAACAATGAAGAAATTATGAAACCATATAGAATTAAGTAAACCTTATCTAATTTAACAATTTCATGGCATAAGCTGCAATTTCAAATATATGTTGTTGTTTCAAATGTTCACTAGTAAATTCTCACTTTGTACAATATAATCATAACATAATATTTACTACTATTAACATGATATTGTTGCCACATCTAATATTTATAAGGAACTTGAGGTTCTATTTTATTTAGAGTATTCTGTCAAGAATTTGCAGAGGCATTGTAGTAATCATGGTATTTTTTAAGAGGAGGTAAAGCTAATTTTATGAGTTATAGGCTTAACTTTTGTTATAAATCAGATCCGATGTTATGTTGATCAAGATCTAGGAAGGAGTACTAGAATAGTAATATAAT
>BSBK01000918.1:87500-452500 GCA_027943335.1 Chamaecyparis obtusa
AAGGTAATGAAGATTTTGAGAAAAGATTTATCCTAAGCTTTTCGTCCAAAAAAATTCCTTCCAATTCTAGTAAGTCTCTAAGGGTAGAGAGTGGGTGAATACCCTAGAAAGTCTACCAAAACCCCTCCAAATGGCCTCCAACTCAACCACTAACTTCCAGCCATATATGAAGGAGTACCCTTACCATAACTTCTCTAAATATCTTCCTCCCCTCATAAATGAGGTTTGAAGACTAAATGGAGTTTAGAAGTTGGCTTGCCCAAATTCTTCAAACTCTTAAAATCAGATCTTGACTTTGGGGATACTTTAGAGGTATCATTAATGAGTTTTGGGCCTCATAATGATCAAAATTTAACTTCTAACCTTTAGTATACCAAGTGGAGTAGTTAAATTTAACCCTAAGTATCCTCTAGAAGCTTCCTAGATCCTCCAAAACCTCACTTGAAGTTAACCTACGAGTTTAACTTTCTTTGACCCTTCTAGAGCCTTCTTAATCCTAGGTTAAGCATGGGAACTCTACAGGTTAACCCTCTAGTTAGTGGCATACCTATCCTAGTTAAAAGGGTTAGTCATGTCAACACCTCATACACCCATGTGTTAAGTGACACTACATAAATTACAACCCATTCACAAATAGCATGACTAAACATAAACCTTTACTAATTTAAATACAAACATTCAACAATACTTTCATAAATAAAATACAAGACAACAAGGTTCATGTCTCTTCACTAGACAAAACCTTGGTTTTACTGTTAAACATAGATTCACTCTTTATTCCCTACATTTAGAACCATGGTCAATCTCCTGCACACAAATTACAAACATTAGTAGTCCAAGAAATAACCAAATGATAGAAAAGTAAAAGATATAATTAAACACACATCATCTAGTACTTGTATTTTAATTATTCATTATAACATAATTCAACATCTTCATTTGATCCCAATATACATAAACATGTATTCTTGAATCAATTTTCATCATAAAACATCTAATATTTCCATCATGCTACATCATCAAATCATAATCCTAAACATAGGTGTATATGTATCAACGATCATAAAGAATCAAATAAGCATACTAATCAACATAATCAAGGTGCAAAATAAACATAGCATAGGGTTATCAATCCTTAAATAATAACATATATTCAATAAGTCTAAATATCTCAAAATCAAAATATTAACTGAAGAGTCTAAACTGGAAATTAGTGCTAAACTATGATGGGTTGGGGTAGGACTTGTGTGCTATAATTGTGTCACACTTCTATGAATCATTACATTCAAGAACACTCAAGAATGAGGTCTCAAAAATTGATACATAGCTCCCTAGGCATGGAGTGCAAGGGTTTTTAAGAATGCTCTCAGCTAGAGCTATTAAGCCAATAACCTTGCTAGTAAACCATGCAATGGGAGATTCAAATGAAGACAAGGGAAAGAATGCCAATATCCTCAAGAATCAAATAAAAATGCAATGTTGTGCTATGCTAGAAATGGAAATGTAAGCTAAGCTATGAAAATGAAAGATGCAAGTATTACAAAGCCTCCTAGTTAAACTAGATAAATTAATCTAAAGCATAAAGGAAACTAAGCTAAGTATGAAGCTATGAATGCCATGATAATGAAAGAAATGAAACTATGATAACATGTAGATGCAAAAGCCAAGAATGCTCCAAATATCCAAAAGTTCCAAAGTGACCTAGAAAACCTGCAACATAACATTAGCATAAAAAGTTGAGGATCTAGAATGAAGAAGAGAGCTCTCCTTTTATAAGAAATGAGAAGGAATGGACCATGGAGATTAAGAGGCAAAAGATTTAATCAACGGTGGAGCTTAAAAGGGGAGCAATCCATGTGCACAAATATCCTCCAATGAGAAAATAAGAGTTGACTTTGTGTCCATATGAGACAAAAAGTGATTTTTCCCTTTTTATAAAATAAGAATAATGCTTTATTTGTGCAACTTAGGATAAGAGGAAAAGTGGGGGCCTTTTATTTAATAAAAGGGGAGGAAATATTCCTTTTAATTAAATAAAGACTTAGGATAAAATGGTTAGCCCATAAAAAATAATTGAATAAATGACAGAACTAGGATTTGATCAAGAATAAGCAATTGATGATTTTAGCAAAAATGCTAGCAAGGGGCTAATAGTCTAGGTGACCATTTTTAGGTGTATACAAGACTCACATCCTCCCCTTCTAGGCATGGACATCCTTCTAGAGTTCATTGAAGAGGTGTGGGTATTGAGATCTCATATGAACTACATCATCCCATGAGGTTTTCACCTTGTCATAGCAATCCCATTGGAACCTAACCTAGTCTAGCTCTCTACCTCAAAGGCTCAGGGTCTATCATGCCAAGATACAAATGGGATCCAGGCCAACTGTTCATCTGATTCCACCTGCAAGACATCCCAATCTATAATATGAGACTCGTCATAAATTTACTTCCTCAAAATTGAAACATGAAACACATTGTGGATGTGTGACAGGATAGGTGGCAAGGCTATACAATAATAAACTGGTCCTATCATCTCTAGGATCTCAAAATGTCCAAAAAATCAAGGTGCAAGCTTAGAGCCCTTTCCAAAATGGATTGGATTCTTATGCGGCCACACTTTCAAGAAGAAACTATCTCTAACCATGTACATTCGATCTATCCTCTTCTCATCTACATACTTATTCTTCCTATCATGAGCCTCTCTAAGGTGTTGCCTAATCAAGGTCAGCTGCTACTCCATATCTCTAACTAACTCTAGACCAGTGGAAACTCTATCCTCAATCCTATCCAAACTCAATGGTGTCCTGCAAGGTCTACCATAAAAATCTTGGTAAGGAGGCATACCCAATGATGTATGATGCCCATTATTATAGGAAAACTCAACTAGGTCCCACCAAGTCTAATGATCCATCACATACATGCATAACATGTCCTTTAACACCAAATTGACCCTTTTAGTATGTCCATATGTCTCAGGGTGATAGTTTCTACTAAAATTGAGCCTAGTGCCCATAGCTTCCTACAAATCCCTCCAAAATGATGAAGTAAAAATAGAATTTCTATCAGAAATGATCTTATGAGGTATGTCATGAAGTATAACTATATCTTGCAAGAACTCATGTGGCACAACTAATGTGTTGAAGGTAGTACACACAAGTGAGATGTGAGCCACTTTGGTCAACTTGTCAACTATCACCATGATGGAATCATGGTGGCAAGATGACATAAGAATACCAACAATAAAATCCATAGAAATGGTGTCCCACTTCCACTCAGGTACCTCATGAGGATGAAGAAGACCACCTAGATGGTAGTGCTCTATCTTTACCCTCTGATACTCTAGGAACCTAGCTACCATCTTAGCAAATTGCAATCTTATGTCTATCCAATGATAGAATTGTCTTAAATTAGCATGCATATTCTTAACTCTGAGATGCACTGCATAAGGTGTGAGACCTCACCCCAACCCATCATAGCACTATTAATACATTCACATTTTGATACTTTATGACCTAATATTTTGATACACTTTCTAATCAATTGACAGTGACTCATGTTATTATGTCTTATGATGATGATTATATTATGTGGATTCTATTTATGATGCAGATTAGAACCTAGAACATATTGTTGATTTTGTAATACATGCTTAGTTATGTTTTTTGATGAGAAATACTTAATCATGGTTAGATTTGATTATTTCATGGATTATGCTTTGAATTTTAAGAAATAACATGGATAATATGTCATGATGTTAGAATTATGTAAATACTATGTTTGAGCATTACTTTAATGAAAATTGTAATTGGAAATTGAATTTTGCATATTGAATAATGTCTACAAATTATGTAACATTGAATTGTATATATTTATATGTGATTTTATTTCCTTGGACTACTGATTCTTGAGTTTAGTATGTAGGAAAGAAAACCATAGAATTATTTGGAGAATCAGGGCTAAACACATGTGCAATTGAGTAAGCCAAGGTTTAATCTAATGAAGATATTGAAACCTCATTGTAATGTGATTTTATTTGTAAACATAATTTGTATGTATGCTACTAGATTAAATTCATTTTGTTAATTTGACATGTCATTTGTAAATGTGAAGTGTATTTTATGGTGTCACTTGACACTTGTGATATCTATGTGGATGGTGACATGTCAATTAGGGTTTTGGCAAGAAGCACCCAACCTAATGGGATTTTTTTATTAACCCCACTTTCATGTAGATGTTGTGTAGGGTTCACATCAAGTTGAAATTCGGATTCAAACTTAAGTTGAACTTTAGAGGGGTTAAAAGTGACCCTAGAGTGCATTTTTGGCCAAAATTAGCTAACCATGTGGGGGTACCTTGAGTTAGGAACTATATTTTTCCTATGGGAAAGACTAGGGCGCAATTATGGCCCTCCAAAAAGGCTACTCTTCAAGAGTGGAAAAAATGGAGAAGCCCACATGCACTTGACTTGTCTCACACTATTTGCTAAACTTACCATTAATAGGGGGGGGAACAAGAATTAAGGTCAAGAACTAGTGGTCATATCTCATTTATTACTAGATCATGAGTAGGATTTGGGGGTCATTTTAGAGGGCTTGGAGAGACTTAGTGGGTGCACCCACTTTCTAATTTTAGAGACACTTAGGGTTTGGAGTTGGAAGAAGAAAGACAAAAAAAGGAAAAGGGCTCTTCTCAACTTCATTCTTACCATTTGCATTGGACCAAGGTTGGTGATCTTTCCATGAAGGAATGCCTCTTTGCATTTGTAGATTTAAAATAGTGTTGTGTAGAATGAGTATGTAAATCTTGTATTTTATATATGTTGTGTAAATTTGTTATTGTTGTGTTGGGTTTGGGCGTATATGGATTCTTGAATCATCTCTTGTTGTTTTTTTTGGGTATGTTGTTCATGAATGTTTAAGGCATCACTCACCCTTGGGAGGGAAGTAGTGGCCTTAGGTGAATGGGTTAGTTGGGATTATCATTGAGTTTTAGAGCTTCTTCTCTTGGAGAAGAAGGGAAATCTCATGGAGTATGGGCTCCATGAAGCCATATTTTAAATCTTGCACTTGGGGTGATAAGGGAAAGTTATAAATATGGAAAATGTGGTAATATAGCCTCTTGGAAGGCATGAATATCTCATGGATTTATATGTTTTTTTGTAATGGAATTCTCCTCTCGATGAGCCCACCTTCACCCTATTTCAATGTGTTATAGGTGATCCATTTGTGAAGCCATGTTTTGAGAGAGTTCAATGTAGTTTTGTGTTATGTATGCATTTGTGAATGTTGTTTCCTTGTGTGTACTCATTTAGTCTTGGTTCTCCAAGCTCGAGGGTGGTCTCCTTGAGACCTTGGATGGGAGGTGAGATCTCCATGGTTTACTCTCTTTATTTGTAGGTTATGGAAGTCATGTTCTTGTGAAGAAAGCTTTGGAATAGCCTTCTTGGTGTTGTCTTGTAAAAACAAAAATTTGGTGTTGCATTGTTGTACTTTGTAATGGAAAAGCTCTCCATTGTGAAAATATATATTTGTAATATTGAAATTTTATCATGATGTAAAAGGAGTAAACCTTGTCCATTTTTGTATCCCATATTTGTTGAATGATACAAAGTATTTATTCCATCATTGTAATGATGCATGTTGAAATTCAATAAAAGGAAATGGAAACAATGTGGTAATCTTGTCTTGTTGTTGCAATGCAATGTTGCCCTAATTCTATTGAAGGAATCTTTCATTTTCATTTTAATTGAATGATATGTAGGAATAGTAACCATGTTGAAAATAAGAAAGTTTAAAACTATGAAAGTAAATTTTATTTTAAGGTTATTTTGACCATTCTTTAAAGTTCTATTAAGTCTTAGTTTGAATTTAAATCAAAAAATCCTGAGCATATAGCCTTTAGCAAACAAAAAAAATTAGTGTAAAAGCAAGACAAAGGAGGCAAATAGAGACCTACAGGTCTTTGGAAAATGTATGGGGAAGAAATAAAAGTCCCCATACATTTTCCAATATACCATAGTCATTATAATACTCAAAAATAATGACCCCACTTGCCTGTAAAACAAAAAAAAAACACATAATATATTTATATGTGTGTGTGTGTGTGTGTGTGTGTGTGTGTCTCATTCATACCCTTGGTAGGTAAGTCCATTGGGTGGGACCCACTTGGGTCGCCACACAAGGAAGCTCTAAAAAGAAAAGAGACTTCAAAAAATATATAAATATTATAAAAAATATGAGTCTCAAAATTTAAAGCAAAAAAAATAACTTTTAAAAAATATATATTTGAAATAAACCTAAACTTGCCTAAAGAAAAAATTAACAAAAAGAAAATTTAAAAAAAAATGTTTTAAGTAGGGGATGGGCCCCACAACCCACCTACTTGGCCCCCTGGGTACAGTAGGCGGTGGCCTTGCTGAGGCAGGGTATGACACTTCTGCAGCAATGCGGACCCCGCCTAGTCCCAAGGGGACTTTAAATTAAAAAAAAATTATGTTGCTTTTTTAAAAAAATTTGTAATTTAAATTTTAGTTTTTTTAAGTTATATTAAAATTTGGTTTTAATTAAATTATTTAATTCTAGTTATATATATATATATATATATAATTTGATTTTGGTTAATTTAGTTATTCATTATTTATTTTATCTAAATTAAATAATTAGTAGTATTAAATGGTATAAGTGTTTTTTTAATAAACTTTATTTGATAATATATGTTGGTTTATAAAGGGGCTAGTTATTAGATAGATTAATAGTAAAGTTAAATGTATTAAACTTTTATTATGAAATCGATATATAAATAGATTCGTACGGAACCAATGTATGAAGTTATTATATAATGTTAACATCATTAGATTTATGGAGTGTTGCTAATTTATTTGGTTTCTAGTAAAATTTATTATATTAAATCTTAATTAAGAAATAAATGAAATATTAAATTCATATGTTAATGAATTTTAAATATGAATTTATAATGAAAACCTATATCAAACCTATATCTAATGGATCTATTATATATCTAAATTCAAGATATATATTAATGAGAATTTAATTCATTGTCCAACTTGTTCTTAGTGAATTTTGTTGGTCTTCTAAGCAAATGTTTTAGGATCAGTGTATATCCTCTTTTTAAATGAGTTACGTTAACAAATGCTCCCATTCTTAAAATTGTTTCATTACACTTAGGTGACAACTGCACATAGTTCCCCTTTCGTATTATATTACTCTATGCAAATGTTTGTCCTCACATTTAAATCCAAGAATCAGGACAAACCTAATGTTGACCATTTTAGTAAAGAATCACGATGGTGAACTTAGTAAACCAGTGTAGTCCCTTAGTAGCACATTAATTATCCTTTTCTCATTGTTCAAGAAACCCTAGGGAGACATTATCTAGTAATTCCCTAGACTTGAACTTCCTTTCTACCAACTTACGTATGTTATAGAACCACTTCCTAATCCCTTTCCTAAACTTATTCTTGTTGGCCTCATTGGTTATCTTGTTCAGTTGTATCACTTAGGGTTACTCAACCCTAACCATGTTGTGGAGGGAGCTTGGCCAACCTAGGTTATGTGTGTGGGATCACCACATGACCTTGTTGGCCATGATACCCCTTGCATGTTCATCTCTAATATCTTATCTTTCTTGTCCTTCATATTTGTACAATCTTTAGGTGTTTAAAAAATTAAACTTGTGCATTTTTTACATGGTTTATTTTTCGGCATGACATAAGGGGCCATATGAGCCTCTAGCATAACAAAATTATGCAATCCTCTAGAAGAAGGTACGTAAAGATGTCCTCTATGACATAAAATTCCATCGAACTCCAATGAATACTTTGAGTACTTCATTTCAAGGGATCTCTAAGATCGAATCAACTCACAAATCCCTGCATACATCTATGTCATCCTCATGTAAGTGGTGAAGAATACAATCTCTCAAATCTATGTCAGTTGACATAGAAGAAATATATTTCCATCTCCTACTCAAGGCATATGCAACCACATTGTCTTTTCCCTTGATGTAGTGGACATCAAAATCATACTCGCACAAGAACTCCATCCATCTCCTCTTCCAAGAATTAATGTTTGGCTACAATAATATATATTGTAAGATCTGATAATCTAAATAAACTCAAACCAATGTCCTAAGAGTAAATGTTTCCATCTCACTAAGGCATGCACCACTACTGCAAGATCAAGGTCATGGGTGGTGTAGTTAAGCTCATGATTCTTAAGTTTCCTAGACTTGTGGGCAATACCTCAACCACCCTACATAAGGACTCCTCCTACTTCATCTAAAGATGCATCTATGAAAACCAAAGATTCTACTAAAGGATCAGGCACCACAAGGATAGGTGCATTGATGAGTGCTCTCTTGAGCTCCTGAAAGGTCCTCTCACACTTTTCTATCCATTTAAAATTATTCCCCTTTCACTAAATAGAATTGATGGGGTGTGCCACTCAAGATAATCCCTCAAAAAATTTCCTATAGTAACCAACTAAACCCATAAAACTCCTAACCTCATTCATAGTGGTAGGTGTTGGCCAATTCATAATAGCATCAATATTTGATGGATCTATTGAGATCCCATCTCTAGATATAACATGTCCAAGATACTGGACCTCTCATCTAAAAAATGCACACTTCAACAATTTACTAAAAAACTTATTATCTCTCAAGCACCATAATATGTATCTCATGTACTCCTCATGGTCCCTCTCATCCTTCGAAAAAATCAATATATCATTGAGGAATACTACTACAAACTTGTCAAGGAAGGTACAGAATACTCCATTCATGAGGCTCATGAATACAGCTGGAGCATTCGTAAGATTGAATGGAACCATAGTGAACTTATAGTGGCCATATCTAGTGCAAAATACAGTCTTTTGAATATCTCTATCCATAATCCTCAACTAATGGTATACTAATTTAAGATCTATCTTTGAGAACACACACCCACCTTGAAGCTAATAAAATAAGTCATCAATCCTAGGAAGTGGAGACCAATTTTTTATGGTTACTTTATTCAATTGTTAGCAATCCATGCACAACCTAAGATATCCATCCTTCTTCCTCATGAAGATCACTAGTGCACCCCACAGAGACACACTAGGATGAATGTGCCCTTTCACTAACACTTCTTCAAGTTGAATAATAATCTCATTCATGGTCATCCTATAAGGTGCTATGTATATTAGCTCGACTCCTAGAAAAATGTCTATGTGAAATTTAACTACCCTATGAGGAGGCATACCAAGAATATTTGATATAAAAACATCTACAAACTCCTATAGAATAGGATGGTCATCTAGCGAGGGTTCTTCCTCTCCCTCATCCTCTCTATTACTGATGGTGATAGCATACAAATGATATCCCTTCTGCATACACCGCTTAAGATGCATAAAGGATATCATATAGAGAGATACATGTCTCTAAATCCATATGATCATTGTTGTCATGCCATCATCATCCAAACATTCTATCCTCTTTTGAAAATAGTCTAACTTGGCTTTGTGGGAATAAAGCCAATCCATGCCAAGTACTAATCCATAAGATTCAAGAGGGGTAATTTTGAGGTCTATTATGGTGGTCATACTACCCACTTGAATTTTGAAATCTTTAACCAATAAGGTAATGGCTACCCTAGATCCTGAGGATAACTCTACCTCCCATTCATCATCTTTCCTAACTGCCACTAACCTGCAATGCTCCACCTCTAATGGAGAAATAAAAGAGTCAGCAGCTCCTGAGTCAAATAGGACAAAAACACTACTACCTTTGATCATACATGTGGCCTGAAGGACTATAGCATGATGCTCTACCTGGTGGTTATTAACCACTACAAATTCTCTATGGGACTTGCCCATATCTCCAATTCTAGGCTTTGGCATAGCTTCTCACTAACTACCTCCCTAAGGACACTCTCAAGAAATGTGCCCCATGGAACTACATATGTAGCAAGGTCCACTTGCCTAAATCTACACTCCCTAATGCCTAGAGTACTATGAACCTCCTATCTTATTGGACCTATTATAACCACCCCTAGAGGATTGTTGAGTCTATGCGTGAGGTGTATAGGGAGCATGGGTCTCTCATCTTTAATAAGACCCTATGACTACCACTTCTTGGTATTAGATCCCTCATATCCCTATGGTGGCCTCTGTTTTAGGTTCTATTGAGCTTGTTGTTGTTGTTGAGGCTAGGGGTTTCTAAATGTCCTTGATGAGTTCCTTTAATTTCCCTTCTAAGGAGGTTTCTAATAACCTCAAGACTAAGGTGCGAGATTATGGCTCTGAAAACCTATCATAAGATCCCTTTTGTATATCCTTAGCTATCATGGCTCTCTCAACTATATAACACAAATCCCCTGATGGTGTCATGTGCACCATGCCTGAAATAGTATGGTTCAATCCCTTAATAAAGTGATTAACCTATAGCTTCTCATCCTTCATGTCCTCTACATAAGGGAAGGAGCTTGTGGAACTTACTCTCATACTGGACCACTAAGAGTCTTGTTTGTTGTAGATTGTGGAACTCATCTATACAACATTGTCTAAACTAATCTGATAGGTATCTAGCCCTAAACCTCTCCAAGAAGATCTCCCAAGAGAGGGTTCCTATGACTAAGTGATCCTTGAACTCCTCATGTCTCCACCATGTGGAGGTTTTTCCTCTCAAAATATGTATGGAAATACATTCCTTAAGATTTCTCCCATAGGGATGCAATCCAAAGCACCTTCTAATGCTCAAAAGTCAAGACTTATCCTCTCTCCCATCAGTAGAACCTAGAAAAGTGGGTGGGTTAAGGTGTAATAACTCTCTGATCTAGTCCCCTATATCTCAGGTGCTCTCTTAACCACCTGAGCAACTAAACCTACTGGAGGCTCTGGCCCATGTATGGAATCATAATCATGCTTTATTTTCCTCTCTACAAGTATGAGAGGAGAACTCCTACTCCACTCTCTGGCTAAGGCCCTATGTCCCTCAGCATCCTCATGTTGATCCTGTTGAGCTAAAGGAGGCATCCTATCTAAGATGATTATGGCTAGATTTTGCATTGCCAACAAAACGGCCAGGTTTGGATTTGGAGGTGGTTCGAGAGGGGGATTCTAGTTTGCTCCAAGAACTTTTTCCTCTTGTCCAATCTCCTCATGACCACTATTGACTTGGTCAACCTCCCTCTAGGATTAAAGCCAGTGATTTAATTTTTTTTTTGATTTACTAACAAGAGAACCAGGATTAATAGTTTGACTAAAGTTGACTAAAACTAATCCCCCAATGTTTAATCATAAAATTTGTTCTTTAATAAAATTACCAATAAATTTATCTTTTAATTAAGTTCCTAATCAATAGGAGTTGGTCTAGGGTTTAATAATAGTCTAATTATTAATTTCAGATTTTATCGTATATCAAAAACCCTCTTAAAGATTTTATCATATTAATCTTCATTAAAATATTTATTGGAGAACATTAATGTTTAAGTGATAATAATTTCAGTAATTAAATTTATGCTTTTTAGCCTTGATGACTAAAATTTAATATCTCTTTTAAGCATTATATTGTAATGCATTTATTAACTTACCAAATAAAATTATTTGACTAAATAATACATTTACTATACCAAATAGGTTAATTAAGCCCACTAGATAAAAAGGGTGTTAAATAAACTTTCTTTCCAACATTAATACTTTATTGGATTAAAAATCCAAAAGCAACCTAATCAAATGACACATGAAATTAAACCTTTGTTGCAATTATTAGATTAATTACGAAATCTAAATTTTTTTTACCCAAAAGTCAAAAAAGGCGACTAAGAGCAATTAATTTAGAAACTTCATTTCCCTTAAAGTCAAAATTGACAACTAAACTAACTTACAAAATACTTTGAATTCCATATGTGAGAAAAATTCTATAAGTTTCAGTTTTCTACATTGAAAATCTTACTAATTTACCTCTATTCTATTTTTCATCTTCTTCTCCATTTCTAATATTTTCTTATTCCATAGGTTGCTAGTTGGAGTTGTCCATTAATGGAGGTTTCCATTTTATTGGCAAAGGATATACATTATTAAATTATTGATGCAGATTTTTTTGTTTATTTACTATTTCCATATGAAAATAAACCTCTATTATTTAAAAATATATATATGTTAAAAAAAATTAAACGGGCCCTTATCTCTTTTTTATAACTCCATTTTGGGGGAATCTATGCCCACCCCTTGGGGTGGCCTGCGATCCCATTAAGGGGTCACAGGTCCCCAAGAGGGGTTGCGGCCCCCATTAATGGGGTCATAGTCCTTATCTAAGGGTTATGGCCTCCATTAATGGGGTCACAGTCTTTAAGGGTTGCGGCCACCATTAATGGGGTCGTAGACCTTATCTAATGCAAGGGAGGATGGAGAGAGGGGCCAAAGGCACACCCTAACCAGGTCCACCTTGTAGAGAGAACACAAGGAAGTAAAAACACAAGTGAGAGAGAGAATGTAGAAATATTTCATATATTATCTTCAATTTGATTCATACATGTTGGACTGTAAGGCCTTCTCAGTTTAGGCTAGATATTACAATCAAGTATAGAATTCCTCCAACATGCAAGGATCTACCAACAAACTCTAATTTTCTATCCTCTATCTTCTATCCCAAGCTTGCTAAACTCTAACCAAACAACTACATTTATACAAGAGGCTACCAAACCAAGTCAGCCTTTAGATCCACCATCAACAGAAGGAATTACTAGATCTAGGTCCACATGCTTCCCAATGATGGGTACTAGCATCAAATCTATTACCCAAATTAAATGCACAAGTCAGCCTCAACAGAAAACCAACATAAACAACTTGGTAAGCAAGGAAACTGAGTGCTAGACAAGCATCACCAAGCACCAGGGAAATTTACCAAGCACTAGAGAGATAACTGACCAACACCAGTGAACAAAGGAAACCAAGCAACACCAAACCAACTCGGTCAAAGAAGGAACTGAGCAACACAGAAAACTACAAACATATTTTTGGTGACACAAGATTACCAAGGACCCGAGATGCTCCTACATCAAACACCTGGGGTTATTTGAAATGATTCTCCAAATCATGAAATAGGTACAATCTAAGCTGCATCCAACTCAGATTGTGAAATCCATGCACTGTCTTCAATCGGTCTATTCTTCCACTTTACCAGATATTCCATATACTATTTTCCTCTTGTACTTCTACCAATTCTTTACTCCAAAATTTTCTCAACTTCTTCCATCTGTTTCTTAGGATAATCCACTAGTACTATCATTTCTTCATTTGACTCATGATACTCATACAAATCAGCAATGTTGAAAATAGGTGATATATCCATGTCATCAAGTAACTCAATCTCATATGCATTTCCATTGTCAAATTTCTTTAGAATCTTGCAAGGGCCAAACTTCTTCATTTTCAGCTTTCCACATGTTCCAACTAGAAATTGGCCTTTCTTCAAATGAACCATTACTTCATCACTAACTCCAAAATTCTTATGTCTTCTTGATCTATCAGCTCTGTCTTTGTATTTCTAATTACTTTTCTCTAGCTTATATTTCACTTCTTCATGCAATGTCTTCATGTACTCGACAAACTTCACTCCTTCAACACTCTTTTTTCTTTCATTAGCAATATCCCTCAAATCAGATATACCTCTTGGTTGTATGCCATTTACAATCTCAAAAGGTGTTTTTCTAGTACTCCTCTTCACTAAATTATTGTATGCAAACTCTGCTTGTGCCAACACAAAATCTCAATTACTCGGTGTGTCTCCAACTAAGAATCTCAAAAGATTTCCCAAACTTTTATTCACCACTTCTGTCTATCCATCAGTTTGTGGGTGAAATGTAGAACTATATTTCAACTTGGTACCAAACTTTATCCAAAGAGTCTTCCAAAAGTATCCAACAAATTTACTATCTCGTTCAGAGATAATACTCCTCAGTAATCCATGCAATCTGACAATTTCCTTAAAGAAAAGATTTGCTATATGTATTGCATCTAATGTCTTTCTACAAGGTATAAAATGTGTCATTTTAGAAAATATATCCACAACAACAAATATAGAATCATTACCTCTTATTGTCTTTGGTAAGCCAAGAACAAAATACATACTGATGTCAATCCAAGGTTTCTCAAGAATAGAAATCAGTGTATACAATCTAGTATTCTGACTTACTCCTTTTCCAACTTGACAAATTCCACAACTTTTCACAAATTTCTTAACATCTTTATAAAACTGTGGCCAAAAGTATTTCTCCTTAAGAAAATTCAATGTCTTATCAACACCAAAATGTCCATCCAAACCACTACTATGTTTCTCCTTTTAAAATTAGTTATCATTGCTCCTCTCGGTATACACAACTGAATACCTTTAAACAACATACCTCCTTGCATAAAATATTCATCTCATTTATACTTGGTTGATCTTGAATAGGTGCTCTGCACTTTCTCCATGGCTCAGAAAAATCAAGATCAAATTCATAAGAATCTCGCATGTCATCAAATCCAAGAACTTCAATTTTCATCTTGGTCATCAAAGATCTCCTTCTACTTAATGCATCAACAACTCGATTAGTGACTCCACTCTTATGCTTTATCACAAATGTATAACTCTGCAAATACTCAACCCATTTCATATGTCTCTAATTCAACTTATTCTGACTACCCAAATACTATAAAGCTTTATGATCGGTATACAACACAAATTCACTCGGTATCATTTAATTTGTCCATTTCTTCAGTGCTTGAAAAATAGCATAGAATTCTTGATCATACATATAATATTTCCTTTTTGCATCATTCAACTTTTCACTAAAGGCAACAGGTTTACCTTCTTAACTCAATATAGCTCCAATTGCACTTCTACTTGCATCACATTCCACTTGAAATACCTTATTGAAATTAGGCAATGCTAAAATAGGCAATTCAAAAACCTTCTACTTCAAAGTCTCAAAACTTTTATCAACTCCATGTGTCCACTTGAATTCTCTTTTATCTCCTCTCATAGTCTCAGTTATAGCATTACATATTGAACTGAAATTCCTAATGAGCTTTCGGTAAAAACTTTCCAAACCATGAAATGATCTTACCTCACTAGCACTCTTAGATGTAGGCCAATTCAAAATAGCTTCAACCTTCTCAAGATCCATTTTCAAACCATCAACTGAAATCACAAATCCCAAATACACAATCTTCTCTTTCATAAATGAACACTTTTTCAGATTTATCAGCAACTTTTCTTCTTTCAACCTCTGCAAAACTTGTCTAACATGCAACAAATGTTCTTCTTTAGTCTTACTGAATATTAAAATATCATCAACATATACAATCATCAAAATTACCCAATAATTTCTTCAAAACTTCATTCATCAATCTCATAAAAGTACTCGGTGCATTAGTTAAACCAAAAGGCATAACCAACCACTCATAAAAACCTTCTTTTGTCTTGAAAGTAGTCTTCCACTCATCACCTTCTCTGATTTTGATCTGATGATACCCACTTTTCAAATCAATTTTGGTGAAATACTTTTCTCTAGTCAAATTGTCCATCATGTCATCCATTCTCAATATAGGAAACCTATATTTCATGGTTATCTTGTTGATTTCTCTGGAATCAGTACACATTCTCCATTCTCCATTCTTCTTTGGTGCCAATATAGTAGGCACTGCACAAGGACTCAAACTTTCTCTGATCAAACCTTTCTACAACAATTCTTGAATCTGTCAGTTCAATTCCTGATTCTTGGTAGGTGTCAACCGATGTGGTTCCTTATTTGTTAAACTAGCTCCAGGGATTAGATCCATGTAATGATCAATGCTTCTCTTCAGTGGAAAACCATTAGGTACATTATCAAAAATAATTTCACTATACTCAGTGAGTAACTTATCAATCTCCTCAGGGACACTATCCTCTATTTTCTTACTCAATTTGTTAGGAATCATAGCAAAACATACATTATTCCTCTTCAAATCCTTAACAAACTTTCTTCCTTCCATCAAGAAAACTTTCATAGATGTGAAAACATTACTAATAGGTTATTCAATCAAAGGTAACAAGATTTGTCTTCTCCCATCAGCCCAAAAAGTATATTTATGAAATCTCCCATCATATATAGCATGTCAATCATATTGCCAAGGTCTACCCAACAAAATATGACAACAATCCATAGGCATGATATCACATAACACCTTATCATAGTACTTTCCAATTTTATAATTCACATAACATTGTTCACTTACCAAAAGTGTATGCTCATCTTTGATCCATGAAATCTAATAGGGCTTCGGATGTTCCTATTGGTGTCCAAAATGATGCTTATGCTCTAATAGGCTATCAATGTACCTTGAGACTGATATTAGGAATGGTTAGTTCCAAGTGTGGGAGCTCTGCAAGGCAACTGGACCAACTATAGGGACTTAATATGCCCTCTTCTACTTCTGGCTCTGCAAAACCAAGGCGGGTGCACCTAACCTAGTATAAAATATACTTCATACACCAAGAACTAGGTTTGAGTAACAGATAATAGGATAGTAAGAAAAATTGTTAACCACACACTCATTAACTCTCCATTACTATGGGGTGGAACCTTACACAACCGAATGCTGAAAACTTAAGGATGGTTCTTAATTTCATGTGTTTGAATCATAACAACCTCAATCAGGATATGTCAACAAAGAAATACTTATCTAGGCCAATGCCTCATCCATTGGGCAAGATTTCTTAGACAGACTACACACACACACCAGAATATATCTGAGATTCAAAGCCATAAACATATTTACAATCTCCTTTACTACTTACAGAGTATCCTTACATAGACAAAAGATAAATCTATGTCCCATCTAGAGCATCATTTCATCTAATCCTGGATTAGAACTCAAGAATGAGGGCACATACATAAACTGGTTATGCAATGAACTAGAAAGTTCAAAATTTATCTATGTTGACACAAAGGAGAGACAAGAATCAAGTGCCTGCATTAAGTATGAAGAATCCTCAAGTGTATACAATCCATCTAAAGGAACCCTGCTTGCAAACTACAGCTTAGACCTACAACTTTCTTTCAATTGTCAAAAAAAATCAAGACAAGTCATTACAATTCAGACTGGGTAGAAGACTCACAACCAAAAAAGTTTGAAAACCCAACTCCCAATGATTCAAAAATGATCACAAAATCCCTTTATACCAGGGTTACAATGCAAGCACAATGATCATTTCAAACTCAAAAATTCAAAAACACCTAACCCCACCGAGGAGTTAACACAGACAAGATAAGGATCAAACCACAGCATCCAAACGCCACCAAACCAATCAAATTTGGCCACTAAAGCATTCAATTTTGGTACCCCCAGGTCGCAGGAAATCCTCCACAAAAAACCATACAATCACATGTGAAATTGGGTGCCAATGACTAGCTGACAAATTTTAAAACACCACCATAGATCCTTCCTCCTCCTGGAAAATCAAATGGCCTAGATTTAATCCACAATAGTCATGGGCCCCTTTGAAAAATCTTTGACCACCTCACCAGCAAGCAGCTAATCAAAACCAAACATCTCGGCAATACAGGCACCATGGACCCACCTTTAACTCTACAACCACAATGTCCAAAGAGTTGTCACATGATCGCATAGCCAAGAGATGGGCTATGCGATCATGTGACAACCCGCCAACACAACAACTATTGCTTGCCCTTAAGTATCAAACCCAACATGTGTATCCACCTCAGCACCTGCTGGCCAATAAAAATCATGCACATTAGCATCTCCTGGCAAATAGACCCACTGCCCGTCAACCCTTTTAAACGTTGCAAGATTGGATGATTGTCGCATGATCACAAGGGGAAAGAATATTCCTTGCGGTCATGCGGCAATCGTAGGATTGAAAGGGATCTGACAATTGGGCCCACATCTCTACCTTGCATCCAATAGAACATTTCCACCCCAGCATCTGGAAGATGCCACTTCACCACATGCCACTGGGCCTCAGGGACATGTGTCAACCGGTCGCATGATCGCATGTCAAAAAATTCTGACATGCGACCATGCGACAACCAACCCCAAGCTGCCACATCACTGCCAATGGGACCACTACCAAAGAAGCTTTACCTTTGAAAGCATGAAGACCCGGGCCCACCATTAAGTGATTGCGCGACAAAGGCAAGGTAAACCACCAGCCAGGTCGCTAGATGTTAAGGGCTTAACCGCCAGAATCAGGAGACTAGGAGATAACCGTGAGTCGCCAGGTCACAGAAAGGAAAACTTAACCGCTAGGCAGCTGAACATCACTAAGAGCTGGGACCCACATAGATAGGTGGCAAGTGGTCACATGATCACATGTCAAAAAATTTTGACATGTGGTCATGTGACAACCAATCAGGAAGAGCCTGCAGACCTAGACCCACTTCACGCCCATATAAGAAAATTGAACAACTATCGCAAAAGTGTGAAGGATAAACATTGTACAACTTTTCCATGTGAACATATGAAAACCACCAATCTTGTCTGAACTTTAACCACATCGGGAAACTGAGAAGAACTGGGACCCACCATCCAGTCGGACTTGTGCAATTAGGGAATGCCGGTAAATAGGAAACTATGAGGTCAAAAACACATAGGGTTTTTGACGGAAAAGATCAAAAACACACAAGGTTTTTGATGCTAAAAGATAAGCGCACAAAAGCTGGAAGGCACAAGGTCAAAAATAATGAAGGTTTTCACACAGATCGAAAACATCATGGATTTTCAAAAACATTGTGGTTTTTTGACACTTAGGCAGATTTTGAAATTGTTTCCTGCAGACCTTAGAACTTTAATAACTTTCTGGGTTTTGTGATTCAGCATGTGTGTTTTGGACTGGGGCAAGGTGACACATTGAAGAGCGCAAGGCTAAGGGCACTTTACAAAAACATTTGCAGGGAAGAGGCCATTTTCATAGGATTTTACATTGACAAGAAAATGGACTAACAGTTCCAACCTTTTCAACTGCAACTTTGTGACCATTCCTTAGATGCCAGATTCTTTGAGCTACCACTATCAATGATTACCTTCCAAACTTCATCAAAAACTCTACATCTGGTCTTGAACAAACTTTTCCTTACTAGATCTTAATTTTAACCTTCATTCCAAAGTGCTCTCCTTACCATCAAGTTATTTTCCTTCTCAGGTTCATTCGGTGACTCCTCTTGCACCAAAGCATTTCTACTTCTACCAACCTTCTTACTTGCATGTGTACATTCAAATGATCTATGTCCTTCCTCTCTACAATTGTAACAAATTCCTCAAAAACCACCTCTATTATAACCACCTCGATAGTTATTGCCTCTACCTCTAGATGAACTTTCACCTTTCCACTTGGTCTTGCCTTTATCCAGAGTTGTCTTTTTAGGTTCAGATCTACTATTTTCACCATAAGATCTACCTCTTCCTCTAGGGAACCTACCACCTCTACCTCTTTGTCTTTTCTCATGTCTCTTATTCAATTTCTCCCTGGCTTTCAATGCAAATTGATAAGCCTCTTCAATGTTCTCCAATTTGACCAAACTAATTTCTTCTTGGATGGAAACTCTCAAACCATTCAGGTATCTAGAAATTCTTTCCACATCATCTTCATCATGTCTAGATCTAATAGCTAGTCCATAGAATTTCTCAGTATATTCTTTTACCGAGCTATCTTTCTGCCTCAAACTTTTCATTCGCCTAACTAGGTTAATCTGATAATCACAACGTAAGAACTTTACCTTCAATTTATTCACCATTTTACTCCATACCTTGATTTTGTCTTTGCATTTCCTCTTTCTGTCTAGTTGTAGATGTTCCAACCATAAGGATGCATGACTTTTCAACTTTATGCTTGTAATTTTCACCTTCTTTTCCTCGGGTACATTTTAATACTCAAATTACTTTTCCATCTTAGTGATCCAATCCACCAATTCATCAAAATCTAATTTTCCACTATACTCAGGAGGATTAAAGTGTGGTGTAGACTTCAGACTTGTCAAAGCCTTCAAGAATATTTCCTCACCTTGATCCATCATAGGTGCAGGTTCTACATCACCTTGTTCTACCTCAATTTCATCATCACTAACATCTTCAAGATGTCTTCCTCTTCTTTGGGTCATTTCAATAGCTTCTAATCTAGTAGAAAGTTCTCTCAACATGTCTTCCAATCCTGGATCTGCATCTCACCTCCCATAAACCATGTTGAAAACCCTCTGCAATTGCAGTTCAGATCACAATCTTCTACCCCACAACCAATTCAACGAGGGCTTCACAAGAAGGAACCTCCAAACCTAGATTCACAAACATAAATACAGATCTAACCTTGCTCTGATACCACCTGACACAAGGGAGGATGGGGAGAGGGGACAAAGGCACACCCTAACCAAGTCTACCTTGCAACAACACAACAACACAAGTGAGAGAGAGAATGTAGTGATCTTTCATATATTATCTTCAATTTCATTCATACATGTCAGGTTGTAAGGCCTTCCCAGTTTAGGCTAGATATTACAATCAAGTATAGAAGTCCTCCAACATGTGAGGATCTGCCAACAAACTCTAATTTTCTATCCTCTATCTTCTATCCTAAACTTGCTAAACTCTAACCAAACAACTACATTTATACAAGAGGCTACTGAACCAAGTCGGCCTTCAGATCCACCATCAATGGAAAGAAAGACTAGATCTAGGTCCATACACTTCCCAATGATGGGTACCAGCTTTAAATGCATGGCCCAAATTAAATGCACAAGTCAACCTCGATAGAAAACCAAACAAACAACTCGGTAAGCAAGGAAACTGAGTGCCAGACAAGCATTACCGAGCACTAGGGAAACAAAGGAAACTAAGAAACACCAAACCAACTCGGTCAAAGAAGGAACTGAGCAACATAAAAAACTACAAACATCTTTTTGGTGATACAGGATTGCCAAAGACCCAAGATGTTCATGCATCATTATCTAAGGTTGTGGCTTCCATTTAAAAGATGGGGGATGAGTGGAGTTTCGGCCCTTCCCGCCGTGAATCATTAATTTAATATAAAAAAAAATTATTAATTAAAAATTTATTATTATTATTTTTTGGAAAAATTTTATATTTATATTTATAAAAACTAGTTCAGAATAGGGCTCCTGGAGAAAAGAACCAGTGAAGAAAAACTCCATTTGTTACTCATTATACAAATAATCAAAGAGTTTTGATGTAGATACATCGACTAACCCAGCCCCATATTGGCCAAAAAATGACCAATTTACATTTAAAAGAGGGCCCCTACCATCAACTTCCTAATAGAACAAAAAACAAGAAGGATGGATGTATGCAATAATCCAATCCTAGTTACAATATTACATCCCCATATTAGCCAATAAATGACCAATTTACATTTAAAAAGAGGACCCCCTACCATCAACATCAAAAAAGAAACAAAAGGATGGATGTATGCAATAATCCAATCCTAGTTGCAATATTACATCAAAGGAAGATTAGCATATAGGCTGAAACCATGTTTAATAACATAATCCATAATACATGTGCCAATATACAAAAAACCTAAGAATTATTCATATAAACATCATTTCTATGTCGAACAGTGAAGTAGATAAGACCAAGGGAAGTGTGAGCTCAAGGATCTAGCAATCAACCTTCAAGATAGAGATTGCCAAAAGTAACAAAAAATGAAGCTTCCCCAAATGAAACATTGGCCAAGGAGAGCACAAGTGAAGCCAAATGAACGAACCTATGGCATCATCACAAAGAAAAAAATAGAGTAGACAAAAATGATAAGTCAAGGTAATATTGAGATAAAATTAATCCTCATGAGGTAGATCCTCCTCCCTAAGGTAAGGTATTGGAGACAAGAATAGAGAACTCCAAATTCTATCAGCCTCATTGTGGAAAAATGAAGCAGACCCAGAATCAACAATAGTGTCCCAAGGTGAAGAGGAATATTGATCCATGCAACCCAAGGAATGCAACACATTACCTGTAGAGCTACAAGGAACTGAATTAGAGACACTACCATCCATCACAAAAGTAGTCAAACATGGCAAAGTGTTAGCATTAACAACTACATTAGAGTGAGCCAGAAGACCAAGAATAGCATAGGTTTTAGCAAATGCTTTCCCCCGAAACCCAGCATCCACTACATTTCTATTCACTAGAATATCTAAAGACATAATGGAGGAGGAAGTAATACAATTTTTTTTATCACCCCAAGCATCATAGCATATTTATCTAAATTTAAAAGGTGTTGTGCAAAAATACCACCAATAATTGCCTCCCATTGCCACATATTATAACACTGAACAACCAAAAGCAACTTATTATTCTGAATGAATTTGGGAAAAATTACCCAATTTGCCACATGAAATAGCAGAGACCATGACTGTGAAATATCAAGGAAAATAGAGCAAAAGATGGAGACAATTTGTGAAGGGGAAAATGACTCTCTTAAAGCGTGGTGAAAGGATAGATTCACCAATAAGCCAACAAATACACCTTCTACATTTTTGACAATGGATTAAGAACATAGAATCCAGAAATTCATCAGTAATCTTACCCTCAAATGGAAACTCCAAGGCATCAGGAGGAAAGAAAACTCTTAAGTTAAGTGGTTTGAATTCATCAACAAATCTAGAACCAGCCATATGTGAAGCCATTAGTAGAGATGATCCACAAAAACCAAAGCCACCAATGATAAATGACAAAAGGAGCTTTGTAAATAAAAGTGCTAAGTGACAAAGAAATCATCATAAATATAAATGGAGAGAAATTAATTGTTAGATCAAGTAAACATAATAGAAAACCATTAGGAAATGTTAGGTGAGAAGATATGAAGGATCATACCCACGTGAGAACTTTGACCCAAATAGCATAAATAATCACATATTTATCACCGCCTCAAAGATGAATGATTTTTTAGCAATCAAAGTGATGTAAACACTGAAATAATCTACATGATTAGACATATATTTTTTTGAAGCTCTAAGTACATACCATAATGAAATGAACATCAACATAGCTATCATCATCTTCCCATAATGAATTCAAAGATAAGACAATAATCACACAAAAAACTTTATAAAGTTGATTCAAGGGTAATAAGACCAAATATAGCAGGATGAGATTCTTAGGAGACCATGATAGAGGGAAAGTAAATATTATGACCTTCAACACCTAAGTTAGAAAGAAAATCCAATAACTTATTCCCCTCTCTAAAAGTATGAGAAATGTAACACTCGTCAAAGGAATCTAAAAGGGACCAAATTTGTTGCAAGACATAGTGGATGTGCCAAGAGAAAGATCATCTAGAAATGCAAGCATAAATAATCACAGAAGAATCTCCTTCAATATGAAGAGAGTTAATGTTTATCTTTTTAGTATCAAATAAGCCATGCAACAAAGCATATGCTTCTACTAGATTATTGGTACCAAGAGGAATAGGGCAAGCCTCAAAATAGACAAGAGATCCATGACAATTACGAAGGGAGAAACCTATACCTGGATTACCCTTTGAAGATCTATCAAAGTTGAGTTTAACAAATCCATGTTGGGGTGGGGATCTACTTAACTTCATATCTAAATTTAGATTTATCTTGAGGGCAAAGAGGATAAGGAAGAGAAGGAAAAACTAAACCCTTCCAATTTTTGGAAATAAGATTATCCCAAGGTGAAAAAATCTGGTTAGCATTGAATTTTCAAGAATAAGCATTAGTGACTTCAACAACAATTTTTTCAAGAATAGATGTTACAAAATCAAAGGAGGAAGAATGGTTATGAAAAATCCTTTTATTCCTCTTCCACCAAATAGACCATAAAACCAAAGAAGGAATACAGATCCATAAACATGAAAACATGGATTTATGAGAAAGAATAGGACAAGATTGGAACCCCAAATTGAGAAAGGAAGAGGCATAGACAGGCCCAATTTCTACATGACAAACTACCAACATAGCTATGCCAAGGGAAAATTTAAGAAAAGGTGGTCCACCGACTCCAATTCTTGATTACAAATGACACATTGGAATGGACCCACAATATTTAGCCTAGTTAATCTTTCACTAGTTAAGACTCTCTTCTTCAACACCAACCAAGAAAAACAACCAGTCTTAGGCAGGACAATAGAGTGCCAACAGAATTGAAAAGCTTTGTATCACCCAATATTATTTTGATTAGATTGAGCCATATTATAGCCAAGCTTGACAAAATACTTACCATCAGCCAAAGGAGCCCAAAAGAGTCGATCAGGGATCCTAGAGAAGAATAATATCTTATCCAGAAGATATTGATTTTCATTTGATGCACTCTAAAAATCAATAGATAAATCATGAAAATCTTTCCAAATTACCAGTCCTAAATGAACATGAACTACTGATACATAATCCAAAAGCATAAATCCCCAAATTAAAGATGCATATTCCCAAATGTCATGGAAAATGTCCAGAGTGTTTAAAGGAGGCAAGCCATTCCATGAATCAAGCCAAAAATTTATAGATTCACCATTATGAATCTCCCATGAGACATAGGAAGTAACAATGTGTCTAGAGTTGCAAAGTAATAGCCTCAGCAGGTCAAGAGCGAAAATGCAAAAAATTAGACTGCAAAGGAAAATAACTTTACATAATCATCAAGTCAAGCTAGGACTTATCATCATGACCTAGCAAAAGCCAAAAATCTAGATTCTACCTCAGCGAAATTGTCCTCCAAGCCTGCTCAATATTTGGATACCAGATATTCTAGCTCGGAAAAGGAATTCACCAGTTATTGTTTTAATTGTTGGCAATATGGGCACAAACATACAAACTACAAACTCAAGGATGTCTATCATCTCCATCCCAATTACGATCACCTCAATGAGTTCATTGCATAGAAAAAGGCAAAAAGTTTGCAGGATGCTCAGCAAAATGAGCAATCTAAGGGCAAGATCATCGCTTCACATGTTAATTCAGTTAATCCCCCAAACAATGGTTACAAAGAGCATATCGCTAAGAAATCTGATAAGTGTTTAGCAATTAAAACTAGGGTTTTGGAAGCCGGTTCTAAAAACCATACTTCCAATGGCTATTGGTTCCAAAACAAGATTATGGAGCTAAAGGTTTTCTCTATCAAATCACTGGACGCACAAATCAATTTTTTTGCTAAAACCAAGTATGCAAATTTGAAGAAAAATAATTCAGAGATGGTAAGGGCAAAGTCTATTGAGCAGGTCTCACTTCAAGCTAACTCCAAAGTGGGGAAAGATGGAGTGGCACCTTCTCAGAACCTTACCACTCACAGTTTGTACAAACCCTTTCCATGGCTATCAGAAAGTAAGTAGTATGATCACCCCGGGACCGTAAAGGCTCTATCATCCAGGACATCTCCAGCCAAATGCCCCTATGAACCTCTATCTGCTACGAGGGGAGGAGGATTGACAGAGACTAAGGCATCTTCCGGTGGTGGCAGATCAAGAAAAGAGGAATGGCACATGGTCAAAGGTAGGAAAATGGTAAAATCTTCTCCTATAAATCACAATAGCAGTAATATTGTTCTTAAAAATTCTTTTAAAATACTAAGCAGGGATATTAACCCTAGTAACAAACTTTCGCACTTAGTAAATCATTAGAGTAGTAGGGTTTTGGGAGGGGGAGTAGCTTCCTGGGTGAAATCACATCTGGAAGGTGAACCTGCACAACCCGATATGAGAAATTCCCCCCTCCCCCGTCCAAAACTCTAGGCATGGCACATAGAACTTCTAAGGATATTAAAGATCTAGCTTTTATTCATAGATCCCCAAATGCTTACAACCCTCCTCATCGAAGGAAGGAAAATATGGGTTCTATGAACAGGAAGTCATATAATATGGTTAAACCCTATAATGAGGGTAATCCATCTCATGATAAGTGTAATGATAGCATTTACACCCCACCACATAGGCATGCAGCTAACCATAGCCATTCAACACTTTCAAAATATGGTAATCATGGTCCTAGTCATCTTAGGATAACATTGGATGAAAAATACATTGTGCAAAATCAACACGTTTATGTAGAAATAGGTGTCATATGCAAATGGATGGGTACATGTGCCCTTTTAGAGGATATAATCAAAGGTTTGGCATCACTTCTTCCCCCAGAGGTAAGTACTACTATCATGACAGATAACTTTATTTTTGTAGATTGCAAGAGTAGTAAGCTCAAAAATGATATTTTAGAGAAAGGTTATCTAAAATTCAGAGATATTTGCTTTTTTGTATGCTCGTGGTTTTGCTTTTTTAATCCAATAAAAGTAGTAGATTTCCAAGTAGAAAAAGCTATTTTATTAAGAAATCTACCATTAGAATTTAATCATCTAGAAATCATTAAAAATATAGGCAATAGAATCAGAATTTTTAAAAGGATAGTTAAAACTAAACATAACAAAATAGATGTGATTATCATAATTAATTTAAATTATAATGATAATTACATTCCTCCCCTTCAGCTGTGTTTTAACTCTAATTCCATAATTATAAATCCCTAGATCTTAGATAACTACATAGAAGATTCTGAGAAAGGAGGAAATCCTTTCTCACTTACTCTTAGAGATTGCTCAGATTTTCACCATGGCACAGATAATAGAATAAAAGTAAACTTCTTAAATAACAAAGGGGGTTTTGAAATCCTGAATAACGAAGAGGAGTATTCTAAGATTCCTCCTCCCAATTTGTATAAAATCAACACTCTGGTTATAAATGACACTCCTCGGGACTCATCCAATGCTCATACTTCTTTAAGGAGGATAGAAACCATGAAAATATTGAGCTTGAACATGGAAAATATAACTGAGAATGATAAACAAAAAATTTTGGACTATGTCTGTAAAATTAATAATACAGACAAATCAATACCTGATCAACACCCAATTAATTTACCTATGGTTAATCTAACAAATCCCCAAATATCTGAAGAAATGCTTCCAATAAATAATAACCCAGTTAACATTATAAGGCAAGAACCATATGAAAAATTCAATAGGGAGAGTAAATCAGAACAAATAGAACTTGGAACAAATAATAATAAAATTTGTTTTCAAGATGAAGGTAATAGGACTGAACTACCAACTAATTTGATTTTGAAGCCGAAATGTGCTGATGCAGTAGAATTAGTTGAGCAGGTAAACAGAACAGAAGAGGAGGTGAATTAAATTATTAATTACTTAGGAAAATCACTAACGGATGAACTTATGGACATGTTTCTTGATGAAACTTGTGACTTCGATGAACTAAAACTCCAAAAGGAAATACTAATTAAACAAATTTGGGAATGCATCCTAGAAGAAAATAAGGAACAGAATAATAGTTTGAATCAGCATCTCCTTCCCTCTTCCTCGAAAAAGGAAGCTTCAAAAATTGCACTTTTGGATAACCCTAACAAAAATTCAAACCAATCAGATAAAAAAATTAGTCAAGAAGCTATAGATAGGCATAATGCAAAAGAGAAAAATATAAATGATAAGGAAAACTTAAATGTGCCTACCTGTGTTAATGGGAAGGAACTAGCTATTTATATTCCTCTAGATCTAGAAGCATTAAATCTGGATTTGGCAGGAAATGATGTAGATATAGTGGAAATTTATGGCAAGGAGATCATAGATAGAGATGAACCCCTAGATTGTTCCTTAAATGAGCAAAAAAACTCAAACAACTAGGTTAATTCTATAATAAGGTTTGATGAAGAAACAACTTTGGTTAAAGAAGCAATAGAAGGCCTTTTCGGGATCACTAATGAAAATAGAGAATTAGGCATAGCCATAAATAGAGGTAGTTTAAGTACACCCAATATTAGTAAACTCAAAAAGAAAAGAGGTAGGAAGTCATCTGTTGAGTTGAGAACGTTGGATGGTAATGCAGGTAACCAAAAAAAGATAGCGGATATTCTAAACACAGGGAAGGGGAAGTTCCTTCCCAAAGAACAATGAAAGTCACTACTTGAAATGTTATGGGTCTAAATGCCCCTAACAAACAGCGATTAATCAAAAGATACTTAAGAAACTTTGACTCTGAAATCATTATGTTGCAAGAAACTAAGCTTAATAAAGATGAAATTAACAAGTTTAGTAAAAGACTAGGTATATGGAAGTCAGAATATGTCCCATCAGTAGGCCTCTCTAGTGGTTCGGCAGTTCTATGGGATCCCCGTAAAGTAATGGCCCAACTCACACTCATTAACGATAGATGGATGACATTAACAATTAATAGCCTAAAATCTGATTTAAAATTTTACCTGATCAACATATATGGGCCAATCCCTAATGAGGAAAAAAGAAAAGTTTGGATGGAAATACAAAATCTTCTAATTGAAAAATGAGAACATCTCTTCATCATCGGAGGAGATTTCAATGCTATCTTAAATCTAGAAGAAAAATTTGGAGGCTCTCAGTATATTTTGCAATCTCATAAAGACTTTGGCAAATGGGCTGAGGTTAATCATATAATAAGCATAAATACTATTAATGGAATCTATACTTGGAATAATAGAAGAGCGGGCTTTAGCTACATAGCTGAAAAATTAGATAGATTCTTTACTAGAACTAATTTTGAAAACATTAATCAAATAGTCAGTGCAGAGATACTTCCTGAAGCAGGATCAGATCACTTCCCTATCAGGCTTACCATAACAGAAAATTCTAAACCCTTGAGGAATCCATTTAAATTTGAATTTATGTGGTTCCAAAATCCAAATTTCATAATCCTTCTTGAGGATTGGTGGAAACAAACCTCGGTCAAAGGATCGAAAATGTTCTGCTTAACAGCTAAATTAAAAATTATTAAAAACAAAGCGTTAGAATGGAATAAGAATCACTTCAATGACATATTCAAAGAGAAAACCAAGGTAGAATAAGAAATCTTTGACCTTAACAACATAGTAATAGAACAAGGTATGAACGATCTTAGTTTCCATAAGGAAAAAGAGTTGATGGCTAGATACAATGATATCCTTCTCAAAGAAGAAATCTTCTGGAAGCAAAAATCCAGGGAATCTTGGCTTAAGGATGTTGGATACAATTGTCTGAAGGACATTGTTGGATTAGCTATGTGTTGTCTTTGATGTCACACAAATGTCATATCAATTATCATTCTCAGTGTCTACCGAGCTCAGTCGGTCAACTAGGCAATTCTCAGTGTCTACCAAGCTCAGTCAGTCAGCTAGGTGGTTGTTAGTGTCTACTAAGCTCAATTGATCAACTAGGTAGTTTTTAGTGTCTATCGAGATCTCTCGAGTGTCAAAAGGAATCATGACAGAAAATAGTGTTAACTGAGCCTCCTCAGTTATCGAAGGAAAATTAGTGGTTACCGAGCTCACTCGGTCTTCGAAGGATATTGTAGAATTCACTGTGGTTACCGAGTTCACTCGGTCATCGAAGGAAATCTTTTCATGATTAATGTTTACCAAGCAAGGTCAGCCCTTCAAAGGATTTTGTTATTACAGTTTGTTTATCCCAGCCGACTGTTGTAATAATTATTAGTGCCGACTTGACAATCTAAATGTTAATTAGAATGGTATATATATATATAGAAGGTCAAGTGGTGAAAAAAGACATACAGCATGTAGAAATCATTTTGAAGAAAGGTATGTGGGAATTTTGAAGGATGGTTAGATATACTTGAGGAGCAGCAAATATTTATTTGATCAGTAAGGATCTAGTGAAGCAGAACAGAGATCTATAATCAGCCATTCAGTTGCAGGTCATTTCATTGTTACTCTCTTACAATTGTAGCAGTGATATCAAAATCTCTTAACTGAGTTGGTTTAACAACCATTTTGTAAATCCTCTAACAAGGTGACAGTTCTATTGAATTGTTTCAAGACCTCTTACAAGGCCACTCCTAGCAGGGTGATTAAATCCTCTAACAAGGTCACACCTAACAGTGTGTTTTATAACCTTTTACCAGGTTGGCTTCTAACAGAGCATCACTTCAGAAGAGTGAAAAATAGTAACTAGTTACATTGGTGGTTTTTCCCATATTGGGTTTCCATGGTAAATCTGGTGTCTCTTGTGTTCATGTTATTTTCTTTATTCATGTATGTTAATCAGTGATGAATGCTTAAGAATAGTTTAATTATTACACACTTCAAAGATTGAGTTTTAGCATTTCTCTGTATGTGTACCGAGTGGCAACAGTAAGTAATTTGGTAAGATATCTAAGGGATCAATGGTAATATTTTTGTGGTTAACTGATTCCCCCCCCCCCCTCTTAGTTACTGCATCTATATTTCCAACAATTGGTATCAAAGCTTTTGCAGGAAGGGTTTCAAGGACCTAAGCTAAAGATCAGGATGTCTTACAAAAGAGAAATTCCAAGGCTTAACAGAAATAACTTTTCAGCATGGCAAGGTCTCATGAGACTTCATCTGGCTTCCATTGGTGATTCAGGATGCAAATATATTGATCAAGAATATACAATTCCTACTAGCACATTAACTGTTGAAGACATTGCAGAGAAGAAGAACCATAACACTATGATGATAGACATTGCATCAGCTCTTAGCTATGAAGAATTTGATGAAATCAAAGACTGCACAATTGCTCATGAAATGTGGAACAAGCTGAAGAAAATCTATGGCGGTGATGACAATGTGAAGAGAGCCAAAGTAGAAAGCCTAAGAGGACAGTTTGATCAGATGAAAATGAGAGAAGAAGAAAACATTACAAAATATGTTGAAAGGATCAAGACAAGTGTTAGTGCAATCAGAGCTTCTGGAGGAAAAATTGATGATGAAACTGTTATAAGTAAGGTTCTTAGAACATTACTTCCTATTTATGCAATAAGAGTTTCTGCTATTCAATAAAGAAGATGTGAAGAAAATCATAATATAACTTTGGATGCCTTAGTTGGAAGATTGACAGCCTTTGAACTGGATAACTATGACAACTATGTTCCAACTTCTAAAAATATTGAATCAGCTTTTGAGGCCAAACTTTCACTCAAGAAAGGGAAGAAAATCCAATCAGAAAGTGAAGAAGAATCAGAGGAAAGTTCTGATAGTTATCTTGAAGTTATTGAAGCATTACTTGCAAAGAAATATTCAAGAGGCAGAGGAAAATACAAAGGTAAAACTCCCTTAATTTGTTTTTCATGTGAAGAAATTGGTCATATTGCAGCTAGGTGCCCAAACAAGAAAAGAAAAGATGAGAAGAAAGGTTACAAATACAATGGCAAGAAGAACTTCAAATCATTCAAGGATAAAGGTAAGAAAACATGTTTTTTAGCTAAAGATTCAGATGATAGTGAAGAAGAAATTGTTTTCATTGCTGTAAAAGATTAATCTGATAATGATGAAGATGAGATGGCACTTATCTCTCATAGAAGCAAGAATGATACATAGATTATAGATAGTGGATGTTCACATCATATGACTGGTGACAGGACTAAGTTTGAACACTTTGAAAACTTTGATGGTGGTAATGTAAGGTTTGGAAACAATGAACCTTGTTGTATAAAAGGAAAGGGACGAATTTCATTAACCAAAGAACTTATATGTGATAATGCATATTGAGTTGAAGGACTAAAGCATAATCTTCTAAGTGTAGCACAGCTAATTAACATTAGATTCAAAGTTGAATTCATGAATGGCAAAGCAAGACTGCTGGATGACAAAGGAAAACTGATAGGATTAGGCAAACAAACCAAAGGTAACCTATTTTATATTGATCTTGGTGAATACTCATGTTTTATTGCTCAAATTGAAGAAAGTTGGTTATGGCACAAAAGGTTATGTCATGTCAATTTTGATAACATGATGAAAATAAGCAAATTCAAGAAAGTAAGAGGTATTCCTACTTTGAAGAAACCTGATGTTGGTCTATGCAAGAATTGTCAAATTGGTAAAATGGGAAAGTCTAGTTTTAAAAGTAAAAACTATCAGTCTGAAGATATTTTGGAAATTGTGCATACTGATTTATGTGGACCTATTGGAATTGAGAGCTATACTGGAGAAAAATTCTTTATTCTCTTTGTTGATGATTACTCTAGAATGATGACTATTATGTATTTAAGAGAAAAGTCAGAAGCATTTGAGAAGTTCAAATGGTATTTACCAATGGTAGAAAAGGAAACAGGAAAAAGAATAAAATGCTTGAGATCAGACAGAGGTGGTGAATTCATCTCCCATGAATTCAATAATTTCTACATTGAAAGAGGAATCAAAAGATAGGTATCAGCCCCGAGAACTCCTGAGCAGAATGGAATAGCTAAAAGAAGGAACAGATCTATCATGGACTGTGCAAGGACTCTAATGATTGAAAAGAACATTGCTATGAAATACTAGAAGGAAGCTATCAACACTATAGTTTATACCTTGAACCGAGTACAACTGAGAAAAGACACATTCAAGACTCCTTATGAGCTATGGTATGGCTACAAATCAAATGTAAGTTACCTAAAAGTATTTGGTAGTAAATGTTACATCTTAAAAGAATCTAGAAAAGGAAAATTTGATGTAAAAAGTGATGAAGGAATATTTTTGGGATATTCTTGCAAAAGTAAGGCATATAGATGTCTAAATTTGTCTACTCACAAAATCATAGAAAGTGCACATGTGAGAATTGATGAGTTTGCAGAAAAGACTGAAGAAGAAAGCAAAAAGAAACTAGAGGATTACAGAAGATTTGTTTACATCGAACCTGATACATTGCCAGACACATCTGTCAATAAGGAAACTTCATCTACCGACCCCAGTATAGTAACTGAGTCACAAGAAGAAGTTTAGACCGAGTCACAAAGTACTGAGTCTCAGTCTGAAGCTACCGAGAAAGTATCTACCGAGCCCGAGCAACCTAAACCTGAAGATGAAAAACATGACAATGTAACTCATTCAGGAAGCAAGGAACATGTATTGGCCAAGTACATCAGGAAGCATCATACACCAGATCAGATTATTGGAAACAAATCAGATGGTACTATGACAAGAAGTAAACTAAAAGGTACATGTTTATTTGCTGATTTTGAACCTAAAAATGTGAAAGATGCATTGGAAAATGAAAGTTGGATTGAGGCTATGAATGAAGAAATAGAGAAAATAGAGAAAAATAAGACATGGACTCTTGTACCTAGGCCTAAAGATAAAAATGTAATTGGGAAAAAATGGGCATTCAGAAATAAGTTGAATGAAGATGGTCAAGTATCAAGAAACAAAGCAAGATTGGTATGTAAAGGATATTCTCAAGAAGAAGGAATAGATTATGGAGAGACTTTTGCTCCTGTTGCAAGATTAGAAGGTGTGAGGACTTTACTTGCATATGCAGCACATAAAGGATTTAAGGTATATCAGATGGATATAAAATATGCATTTCTCAATGGTATTCTTGAGGAAGAAGTCTACATTGAGCAACTTGAAGGTTTTATTGATCCAGACAAAAGGGATATGGTTTGCAAATTACACAAAGCATTGTATGGTCTGAAACAAGCTCCTAGAGCATGGTATGAAAGATTACATAACTATCTTACTCAGATTGATTTCAAAAGAACTAATGACAATAATAATTTATACATCAAAGAAGAATCAGATAACAAAATTGTTTTAGCAGAAATATTTGTGGATGATACTGTGTTTACAGGAAATGATGATCAGTGCAAAGAATTTTCAGAGCATATGAACAAAGAATTTGAAATGTCTATGTTTGGTCAGATAAAAAAATTTGTTGGACTTCAGATTCAGCAAAACAAAAATGGTATCTACATTACTCAGTCTAAATATATCAAGGAAATACTTAAGAAATTTGGTATGGAAGATTCAAAACTAGTTGGTACACCCATGTGTACTGGACTGAAGCTTACGAAAGATGATGATTCAAAAGAAGTAGATCAGACCTTATACAGATCAATGATTGGAAAATTACAGTATGTAGTACACACAAGGCCTGATATTGCCTTAGCAGTTGGTATAGTGGCAAGATTCTTAGCTAAACCCAGAGAAAATCACATGATGGCAACCAAAAGAATCTTGAGGTATTTAAGGGGAACTAAATATTATGGCTTGTAGTATAAATTTGGAGGCAATCTAGATTTAAAAGTGTTTACTGATGTTGATTGGGCAGGAAACATTGATGACAGAAAGAGTACAAGTGGTGGAGCATTCTTTCTTGGCAAGAGGTTAGTATCTTGGACTAGTAAAAATCAAAACTGCACATCCCAATCCATAGCAAAAGCAAAATATGTTGCTGCAGCAGTAAACTGCTCTAATATTGTATGGTTTAAACAGTTTTTGGAAGGCATGAAGGTTGAGATGAAAGAACCAGTTGTTATGTTTTGTGACAATACAAGTGCAATAAAAATTTCAAAGAATCCAGTAATGCATTCCAAAACCAAGCACATTGCTATAAAATATCACTTTGTCAGAGAATTGGTGCAGGACAAGGAAATCAGATTGGAATATATTCATACAAAAGAACAAATTGCAGATATCTTCACCAAGCCACTACCTAAGGATGCATTCTTGTATCTAAGAGGCAAGTTAGGGGTCACTCCCCTATCTGAGGTTCACTAAATAAAGTTTTAGTGATGCATCAACCAGAACATGTTGAAGATCAATCAGTTGATGCAACATATTTAGAGAATCATTGCATATGAATCAGTACATAAGGTACATTGATATTCACCAAAACTGTGTAAATTGTCTTTGGCATGTGTTGTCAAAGAGGGAGAGTTTGCTGTCATTTCAAGAAATTTCTAAGGAGAATAATTTGAGAAGTTAAGAGGGAGAGTTCTCAGTCAGAAAGAAGTTTGAAGATGATGGGAATCAGAATGAAGCTAAGGATATGTTTCTTACTCTTGGTTTCTCTGTGAAATTTCATTGTGCTATGACATGTTGTGTTGCCATCAATGCCAAAGAGGGAGATTGTTGGATACAATTATCTGAAGGACATTGTTGGATTAGATATGTGTTGTCTTTGATGTCACACAAATGTCATAGCAATTATCATTCTCAGTTTCTACCAAGCTCAGTCGGTCAGCTAGGCGGTTCTCAGTGTCTACCAAGCTCAATCAGTCTGCTAGGCAGTTTTTAGTGTCTACCGAGATCTCTCAGGTGTCAAAAGGAATCATGACAGAAAATAGTGTTAACCGAGCCTCCTCAGTTATCGAAGGAAAATTAGTGGTTACCGAGCTCACTCGGTCTCCGAAGGATATTGCAGAATTTGTTGTGGTTACCAAGTTCACTTGGTCACCGAAGGAAATCTTTTCAGGATTAATGTTTACCAAGCAACGTCAACCCTTCAAAGGATTTTGTTATTACATTTTGTTTATCCCAGCCGACTATTGTAATAATTATTAGTGTCGACTTGACAATCTAAATGTTAATTAGAATGGTATATATATATATAGAAGGTCAAGTGGTGAAAAAAGACATACAACATGCAGAAATCATTTTGAAGAAAGGTATGTGCGAATTTTGAAGGATGGTTAGATATCCTTGCGGAGTAGCAAAGATTTATTTGATCAGTAAGGATCTAGTGAAGCAAAACAAAGATCTATAATCAGTAATTCAGTTGCAGGTCATTTCATTGTTACTCTCTTACAATTGTAGCAGTGATATCAAAATATCTTAACTGAGTTGGTTTAACAACCATTTTGTAAATCCTCTAACAAGGTGACAGTTCTATTGAATTGTTTCAAGACCTCTTACAAGGCCACTCCTAGCAGGGTGATTAAATCCTCTAACAAGGTCACACCTAACAATGTGTTTTATAACCTTTTACTAGGTTGGCTTCTAACCGAGCATCACTTCAGAAGAGTGAAAAATAGTAACTAGTTACATTGGTGGTTTTTCCCATATTGGGTTTCCACGGTAAATATGGTGTCTCTTGTGTTCATGTTATTTTCTTTATTCATGTATGTTAATCAATGATGAATGCTTAAGAATAGTTTAATTATTACACACTTCAAAGATTGAGTTTTAGCATTTCTCTGTATGTGTACCGAGTGGCAACAGTAAATAATTTGTTAAGATATCTAAGGGATTAGTGGTAATATTTTTGTGGTTAATTGATTCACCCCCCCTCTCAGTTACTGCATCTATATTTCCAACAAAGGAGGGAGATATTAACACCAAATTCTTTCATAATACAACTAATTTTAAAAGGAGCATCAATAGAATAACCAAAATTAAGTCAGCTGAGGGACTTATTACTGAGGATCCTATACAAATCTCAAATGTACTAACAAATTTTTACAACTCCCTACTCAACACTACAGAAGCTTCTAACCTTCATGCCCAAAATGAAATGCTTAAAGCTATTCCTAAGCTGATTACGGATTCTGACAACAAAATGATGAATAATAAGCTCTCAATAGAAGAAGTCAAAGCAGTAGTGTTTCAACTACATCCAGATAAAGCACCAGGCCCAGATGGTTTCCAAGCCAGCTTCTTCCAAAAATGTTGGCATTTCATTGGAGAAGAAGTATGGCAAGCTGTGGAAGCTACTAGAAATTTAGGATCTTTATTAAGTGAAATTAATAATGCCTTCTTTACTCTTATTCTGAAGAAAGATGAGTGTTCGGAACCAAGGGATTTCAGACCTATCCCCCTTTGTAATACCATATACAAGATCCTATCAAAAAGCTTAGCTAATAGAATCAAATCCATCCTTCCAATGATTATCTTAGAAGAGCAGACGGGCTTTGTAGCAAATAGATCAATTTTGGATGGTATTATTATAGCGCAAGAAATAGTCCATACTGCTTAGATAACAAAGGAACCTAGTATGTTAATGAAAATTAACATTCAAAAAGCATACGATAAAGTAGATTGGAGATTCCTGTGCAAATGTATGGAAGCATTTGGTTTTTCTAAACAATGGAGTAATCTTATCTTTAACTGCATCTCAACTCCCAGGATTTCTATTCTTGTCAATGGTACCCCGAAAGGCTTTTTCAGTATATCCAGGGGCATTCAGCAAGGAGATCCATTATCCCCCTTTCTATATGTCATTATGGCAGAAGCATTGGGGAGATCAATTACTAAGCTTCATTTAGAAGGGAAAATCTTGGGATTGAAAGCCTCAGAAAATGTGCCAAATATAACTCACCAACAGTTTGTAGATGATACAATTTTACTTGGATTAGCTAGTAGATAGGAAGTGAGTGCCTTCAAAAGCATTCTAAGTCTTTATGCGAAAGCCTCAGGTCAACATGTCAACCCTTCTAAGTCAAAAATTTACTTTATTAACACTAGCTCAAAAATTGAAAAAGAAATTTGTGGTATGATGGGATATAAAATTGGCAAATTTCCATGTAAATACTTAAGTATTGATCTGGATACAGGTCTCTTATCCTCAAAATTATGGCAACAAGTCATATCCAAAGTTCAAAACAAGAAAAGTTCATGGAAAGGAAAGTGGTTAACTAAAGCAGGTAGAACAACTATGATTAAATCTGTCCTTTCAGCCATTCCCACGTATCATTTATCGGTCCTACCCCTCCCAATTTGCATTAAAAAGGAATTAGACAAAATTCTTCAAGAATTCTATTGGCAAGGTCCTTCCGAGGAAAAAAAAATTGTCCTTATCAAATGGGATACTCTATGTAAACCGATTTCTAAAGGGGGCCTAGGCATTAAAAATCTATTATGGCAAAACCAAGCCCTTGGGGCTAAACTTATATGGAGAATGTTCCAAGAATCAAGCAGTAAGTGGGCATCAATTTTATTACATAAGTACATCCTTGATATGGATCCCATCAACATTTTTAGGTCTCAATCACATGTTAAGGGCTCACGGATATGGAATTTTATTAAGGACTACAGAGGGATTATCAGAAAATTCCTTTCTTAGGATGTAGGAGCAGGAGATCAAGCTTTATTTTGGGAGGATTCATGGGCATTCCTTCCCTCCCTTAAAAAACTACGTTTCTCCAAGGAGTTTATGGAAGAATGCAAAAGATTCATTGGCCCTTACCTTAAGGACTACCTAGGCAAGATGGAAGACAATAAATGGAATGTCACAAATATAATTGAGGATGTTTGGCTAGAGAAGAACAACCTCCTAACAATCTTAAATGATAGAGAAGTAATTCTTAAAGATAGACCGGATACTTTAATATGCACAGGATCTAACAATAGAAAATACTCTGTTAAGGAGGGTTACAATACAATTATTAAGAACCAAAATATGGATAACATCGATATACCTTTGAACCTTTGCTGGAACAAATCTTGCCTCCCTAAAGCTAGATTGTTCTTATGGGCAGCATTACAAAATAGGATTCTTACTGCAGACAAGCTTAATAAATTAGGATTCGTAGGACCATCTAGATGCCCGCTATGTGAAAACCATTCTGAGGATGCCAATCACATTCTCCTTAATTGTCCTTTTTCTCAAAATTGTTGGAATTGGCTTCATCAAAGTTTAGGATGGAAATCTGCTTCTCATTGTGATTTAATCACCAACCTTAAAGCGTGGCCGTCTCTGTATAAAGACAATCTCTTCAAGGACATATGGACAATAGCACCTTCTATATTAGTATGGGAATTATGGAAAGAAAGAAACAAAAGGATTTTTATGGACCAAAAATTAACTTGGAACTCAATAGCTAACAAGATAGAAGCATCCATCGTAGAAATTATTAACAATAAAATCAGGGACAAACAGAGCTATGAGGATTCCTTTAAGAGTTGGGATAACAGAATTAGGTGCAAATGGCCAAAACTAGCTATCCCTCCCCTCTATGGTAAAGGGGGATCCAAAACTAAAACGGACAGAGCATCCTGTAAATGGATACCACCAAAAGCTGGTTGGTATAAACTCAACTTTGACAGAGCATCCAGAGGCAATCCTGGGGTAGTAGGTATAGGAGGGATCATCCACAATTGGAAATCAGAAGTGGTAGCAAAATTCTCAAGACCCATTATCCCTACAACCAACAATATGGCTGAATGTGTAGCGGCATTAGAAGGGCTTAAATTATGCAAAAATCTTAACATTTCAAAAGTAATTGTTGAAGGAGACTCCCAAATTATTATCAATGCCATCCGCACTAAAAAAACTCCTAATTGGGTTTTAAATTCAAAAATAGAAGAGATTAATTTATTAATGGATAATATTCCCAATTATGAAATCAGACATACTTTCAGAGAAGGAAACACAGAGGCTGATAAGTTAGGGAATCTAGGTGCCAATGGAGTAGTAACATTGGAATAGAACATATAATAGTTTAAGAGGTATTTTAATGATAAGGTTAAGGCAGAGACCTTACCCTGTGTTAACCTCAGTAGGAAGATTGGGAAACTGACTCTCCTATGAGGATACAGGATCCTCATATAGAGACATTCTAACCATAGGAACCCTTCTTACTTATAAGAATATAGAGCTCTTTGGGGAAGATAGCTTACTAAAGAATCATATGGGACCCTTAACTAATAATAAATTAGATTAATCAGAGATTATGAGTAGGTTCACAAACTTAGCCTTTCCTTTTAGACATTGTAGCTCCACATTCCTTTAATCTCTTGTCCTTTTAAAATGCAATATTGAGTCTCTTGGCTAGTTCTAGCAAGAGAATGGAACAAATTTTTAGCTCTGACCTTTGCAGCGATACAATCAAAAGATCTAGCATAGCAGAGGTTTAATAACTATCATAGGTGAACATCAAACCCAGTATACTCTTAGCTAATATACCTTCTTGCTGCTGGATTATAAAAAAAGAATCTAACTCGTTAATTACTTTTGTCCCAGTAATCAAAACATAAAATCAGCTATTCTAATTCTTGTTCCCTCCTACCCCGCCAAGTATGTATACTATAATAACTAGAACCATGGTATATTGCCTATTTATTTAACGAAGATACTCATGCCCACCTTTCTCCTCCCCGAGTTGAACAATACTCCCCTGTTAGAGTAATACTCAAGCTATGGGCTCATTTAAATAATAAAGCAAGGTGTCCCTTGATATTGATTCAGAGATTATATCATTAACTATAACATATGTATCTTAGGATTTCAATTACGACTCTAGCATATTCACCTAAGGATTGTATCCTTTCCTTCATCTCTACCCATAGTAGATGGGTCAGATATATTTTGATGAACTATCCCTTCTATTTATTGAGTTTTTTATATTTCCTCCACTTAGCACCTTTCGATATCATAATTGCTATAGATTTCCCTCCTGGAAGTGGACTGAGGGATAGCTATCATTATCTAAGTTGGGATGAAGGTGTCTCTGCTGGGAATGATAACTTGGTAGTCTCAATACAGCCAATCAAGCATTTATGTCATTATAGCCATTATAACTTATATATCTCAGTTCCTTCTTGTCGTCATGATAATAGAGTTCAAAAGATCCACGGCTTTAGCAAGGCTTCCTCCATTAAAGCTGAATTTTATCCCCTCGTCATTTTTACCTGCCAAGGATTAATATACATCCAAGTTTGCATAATGCACTTTATCAGTCTATCCTTGGAGATATCTAGATCCCTGTAATATCTAGACATAATTAAAAGTCCCCCTTTTTAGAACACGGATATCATCTTTCTCGAAGGTGCTTATCTCTACTCATTATCATCATGACTTGCATCAATTACCATTGATATCTCTCTAGATTAGTTGTGTTCTGGTTCTATCTTTTTATCCCTTTCTTCTTTCAATTTGTAGTGGGTCTAGGGTTAGACTACTTTCTCTTTAGCATTACATAGTAAGAACTCCAACTCTGGTTTGTCTGGCAAGCCTACTCAGCCACTTACTGGTCCAAATATGGATACTAAACTACTTACTTTCTATACTAAAGCAAACAAAGCCATGGCCTTTAGAGGCCCGATTTTCCCTAAGAGAGGGAATCAGATGCTGACTCCACTCCCAGATTCAACCAGAAGGGTGTTGGTGAAGGCTATAGGGGATCAACACTTTGGCAACTCCTTTACCTATAGAACAAATGGAGGGGTCATTGGCCAGTTTATAGCCCTTTCTTCCTTTGTAGGCAAAAAGGAAGAGGACATAATATCAGTAGCTAGGGAAGTGTTCTTAGCAGAACATCTAGGTGGTTTGGAGAAGATGGTCCATTGTATTGACCAAAACCTCACAATCCCTTACCCGGATCAAACTATGTGAACCTGCATTAAGGAATTGGATACTATCCCTCAATCCGACAGGGTGGCTCTCATGACTTTTAAGGACGAAGATAATTTTGATGAACACTGGCCGGAGATGGAGAGAAATATTGACTACCTCTACAAAGAAGTACTGGAGGAAAGTATGGCTATGAAGTGGAGGTTGAACTATTGGAGGAATGAAGGTTTTGATCTTCCAACTCTCCTAGACGATAAGCTTCCTGAGCAGATCCAAATCATAGCCCTAGTAATGCCCAAAAGTACCAAGAAAGTGAACAAAGGTAAGGATGAGGAGGAAAACATTATAGTTATGATTAAAGACAACAATGTCTGGAAAGGTACTATGGTTCAGAAGGCCCACTTGGAGTAAGTCACTTTGTTCATAGTATATACATAGCATGTACATAGTAGCTTGGAAAGATGAACACTATGTACATAGTATGTGCAAATTTTGTAAAGATCTGGAATATTTTAAAGGGTTATTAGCAACAAAGGCAAGTTGGGATGTATTTCAGTATAATTTGCTGTAACGACCGAAGATAGACTGTAACTAACAATTTTGGTGTCTTTAGTTTCTTTAAAGAATAGCATTATGTTAAGGAACAGTATATGTAGATTTGATGTATATACAATATCTACCTACAATTTTGATGTAAATACTATTTTCATGGTTATGAGTACAATATTTTCATTTGTAAACAGCATATGCACTCTATATTTAGTCTTAAGGTTAATATTGTTAGGATGCCTTTTCTATTTTTTCTTTTTTGATCAGGCCTCTTAATTTCTATGGCTTATCAGAGTATTTAAAGAAATATCATTTATTAATCCACAAACAGAGCATAGAAACTAAAGTGCCTCCACTCTACTAGAGTTAATCTCCACATTCAAAATTAGGGTGGGTTTCTTTCATACAATAGACAAATAGCAGAGCGCATTAATAAGCCTAATCAATTTATAGAAATTCCCAATGGAGATAGCTAGTTCTTTTAGCACTAGATTCCTTTCATGCCTGGTAAGTCTGTAAAGCAAATACTAGACAGCTGTATGCCTTAGAATAGTAATTTAATGTAATTAGTTCAAGAATATATTCCTCGGTCAGTTTTGGAAGCATATGTGTCAAGCAATAAAAGGAATCTTTAATGTAGAATTTATTCATGAAGCCCAATACAGTCTTAGAATACTATAAAATCGAGTCTAATATAAAGGAGCTCATGGTTACTAACGGCATTAAAATTCAGAAAAGTTTTTTGATCAAGTTGATCTGTTCTCATCAATCTTGAAATCAACATAAATAATATTAACTTCAGACTGGTGATTAACAGGAGAACTCTTGGATCAAGCTAGAAATTGAAAAGAGTATATAGTATGTATATTATTTCATCTGAGTAGTGCAAAGCATTGCATACACTGTGTGGATTTTGGCATGTTATCTTATTCCGCACTATACATAGTAAATGTATATAGCATAGGCACTATGTTTTGATGTATAGATCAGCTTTTTTCATCAGATTTAGATGTAGCATAGGATTTGTATGGAGACCTATAGCAAGAAATGTACAAATAAGAGTAATTAAATCATATTTTAAGGTAAATCTTCTTCCTTTCTGTCTCTCCCTAACATCTCCTTAGTCAATGGTTGCATGATCGCATGTGGTTAGAAAGCCGCATGCGATCATGTGACAAGCCTTTACTATCTGTCTTCTTGCCATGCAAGACACCTCAGGATAACAAAAAATTCAAACTGCTAGCTAAAAACCCACGCTCGAGATCTAACTACAATTTTAACCCTAGCTTCACCCTGGGTTTATTTTCCCTCTTAGTCACCAAGTCGCTTAACTTTTTCTTAACCTTGATTACATCCAGCGACCACGTGAAATCTCTTAACCGCGCAACTGTGAATCTGCTTTACCATCCCTGAGCCCACCAACTGAGATTCTAATCTAATGGCGGGCACATGATCTCATGGGGTCAGAAGATCCCATGAGATCATGTGACCACTGTTGATCCTCACTACACGGTCATCGCAAACTGAGACTCCATCAGACCCATGAGCCATTGAGATACTCATCGGACGGTTGTCGCATGATCTCATGGGCTCGAAAGATCCCATGAGAACATGGGACAATCGTCAGATATTCACTACACTATCACTTCACTTAAGTAATCTGGACCCACCTACAAATGTTCATCACCACTAGTCGGTGAATAAGAAACTAACACATCTCCCTAACCTAGCACTTCGGACCCACAAACTGCTTGTCGCATGATCACGTGCGGTTAGAAAGTCACATGTGATCATGTGACCAACCACATGATGTCACCCTACTGGTCAGCAAATCACCTATCAGCTTGTCGCATGGTCGCATGAGGTCTTGAGACCACATGCGATCATGCGACCAACATTAAAATAACTTTTCTTGACTGCTGATCGGGCCCACCTGGTCAGAGTTGCGCACATAAAAAGAATGTTGTCATTAGGAAGAACTGGTGCAAAGATGTGAAGAGGTTGAAAACATAGAGGATTTTTGGGCTGAAAGTTGAAATCATCCTGAGCTTTCAGGGTGAAGGTCGAAAACATCTTGAGCTTTTGGACCAAAAGGAAGAAAACACAGTAGGTTTTCGACACTGAACCTTTTTTTGAAACCCTGCAGCAGTATTTCCTGCAACCATTCAAACTTGAATATCTCTGAGGGTTTTGCAAATTAGGTCATGTGATCTGAACTGAGGCTTGACAACATATTGAAGAACATGGGGCTTAGATCGCAAGTCATGAAACTTTGAGGATCTACTTCACAAAAATGAAAACAAGTTACAGCAGGGTGGGATAAAAATAGAGACCTGGAAACTTGGCCAAATTTTTAGAATAGGAAATTTTGGGCAACAATACTATCCTAATTCCTTCTCTATCCTAAAGGCCTAAGCAGCCGATCCTCAGAACACGCAAATATAAACATATTTTACAAGGATTTCATTAAGTATAATATGTATACATCTGCAGTCCTCTGCACATATACATATATGCTCAAATATGTGTGAATACACTCTTATATTTTGAAGCACCTTATGAATGCATCAACAGATGCCTCTTATCTATCTCACCCTCTCCCTATGTGGTTTAAACAAACATTAACAGCCTAATAAGGAAATTAGAATATTAGTGCAGTATGGCAATATTGGCTCTACAGAGAGGAAAACATATATTGATGTAAGGTACATATAAGCCTTTGTATATTATGTTTAATGATATACAGAGCAACTATTCAAACAAGGATAAGATGTAACAGTGAATAGGTATGAAGAACTACAGCAAGATATGTACAAAGCATTACATAGAGGAATATAAATCATACAGTATGTTATATCACCTCTTTTAGCATGTTGGATCGATCTCCGCACAAGTAAGGTAAGATAAGACTGAAAGTTATACACAAGTAATGCTTTCGGCACAAAAAATCACTATGCATAGTATCGGGCACTTTCTCCTTTGTGCAAATAAACTTTAATAGACAAGCATGAATTGACATTCTTTAAGCGTTGTTATCATATCTTGCAATGGTTCCTTTATCTTTTTTTACATTTCTCTGAAACAGTAAACATGGAAATTAATTATACATCTTGTATACAAACACATATATATATATATATATATATATATATATATGTTCTTATATATATGTATATACATATAAATGTATATGTTTTGATCACTGCATATGCATATATACATATAAAGGTATATGTTTGATCAAGATATATGTATATTCATATATATGTATATGCTTTTATATATATGTATATATGTTTTGATCACTGCATATGCATATATAATCATGTATATATATATATAAATATGTATATACATATTTATATATAATCATTTATATACATATAAGTAAATATAGATAATCACTGTATTTACATATATGTATATAAAGAAGATCAAGGTATATACATATATGTAGATAAGCATGTATTTATCTCTTTAGATAAGCATGTATATATCTGTTTAGCATAAGTCAATTCTTACAATGTTGAATGATAGGTGATCTCTTTAGTATTTGACAAGTTGTAACTCTTCTGTAAGATCTCCTTGCTAAGATAGATGGTTGCCTCTCTCAACAAGTAAGAGAAGCTTGTTTGACTTAGAAAATTTCTATCCAGGATTTTAACCAATTTGGCTATCAGAATTAGTAGAAGCACCTTAAATGAGCATAGATAAGGGCATATCCTCATAATAGCAGCAACACTTCTATATGCAGATAATTATAAAGAAATAAAAATGGATATGATGATACTTCTATTCGCTTTAGATAGCATCATTATCTAAACTTTTTCCCATGTCAGCATCATATATATATATATATATATATATATATATATATATATATATATATATATATATATATATATATATATATATATATATATATATATATATATATATATATATATATATATATATCTGTGTGTGTGTGTGTGTAGAATGCGTAAAAGATATGCTCAAATAGTATACAGCACAAGCCTTACTTGAATTGTTGAATAACATTTGAGCATATATCCTAAGATGGGAGAATCAAATTATATTAGTTCAAGAAGCTAATGTTAATCCAACTAAAAGTAGATTCATAATCTTTAAATACTAAGTGAACTTCATAGGATATGCTAAATATAATTGGAGGTTCTCCTTTTTACTTATATGATACATTGGAATGTCAGGTTTAAGTTATGAAAAGTCTAGCTTATTTATGCATTAATTCTTACAGTACAGCAGATATCTCAGAGACAAAATAAAAGAAGTTTATAGTATTTTTGTTGTCTTTACATAATCGCTTTTTTAATATTAACCCTTGATTAGTTGGAGTGGTAGAGTTTTGATGTGTTTTTCAGGAGGACACATTCAAGAAGCTACCTTTAGCACCAGATCATATATCTCCAGCATGGATGTATACAAATTCACATACTTAATGATGTAACGATAAAATGTATCATTTAAAAGCAACAATGGAAGAGTTGTATTTGTATTTACTCGATATTATCGAGCAGTGGGTATGCCCACTGAAAGGAGGTAATTTGAACAGATATAAGACTCATCTTGTATAAAAAGTGGGGATTCCCATGAGGAATATGTAATAATAAAATCTTGACTATGGTTGAGTCGTGGGTATGCCCACGTAAAACTATATAAGTACAGGACCTCGGGTCCCAGGCTAGGCTGGAGGTTTTCTCCACCCTGCTCTTTCCTACCAGCGTTCGCAGTGAGCGGGTTCACATGTATTAAAAATTTTAATATAATAATAAAATTTTACAGGGCTTCGGCCTTTTACCGATCAAAAAAAAAAAAAATGTGTCTAGAGTTTATCATAAAATTCCAAATAGTAGATCCTTTGGGGGGGTCAAGGACTAAGATAACCCTAGCTGGGTCTGAATTATCCAGGTATTTTTGTTGCATTAGTTGACACCATTTAATAGCAGGTTGTGAATAAATTTTCCAAATTAATTTACCTCCAAATGCCAAATTCCTATTAGATAAATTATGTAGGCCCACACCACTAGCAGATGGAGGAAAAGACATGTCTGAGAGAGAAATGAGAGGAATCTTCTTTTGACTAGTCATGTTAGCCATCCAAAGAAAATCCCTAATTAATTTCTCAATTTGATTAAGAACTAATTTTGGAGATTGTAACACTAAAATATAATAATTAGGGATAGTAGATAAAACTAATTTAATAAGAAGGATCCGACCAGAAAGAGACAACCACCTAGTTTTCCAAGCCACAACTCAAGACTTGATACAATCAATAACTGGCTGCCAAAAACATAGCTTATTATGGCCCATGAAGAAAGGAATACCCAAGTAGGTAGAGGGAAGTTCATCTAAAGGAAATCCTAGAATTTTAACAATTTTTTCACTTACCTTAGAATCAGTATTGAAAACATAAACTTTTGACTTTTGAGCATTAATTCTTTGCCTAGAAACCAATGTATATAGATCCAAAAAAAAATTAACTTGCATGGCTTCCTGGATAGAGGCTTTCCAAAACAATAATGTATCATTAACAAATAGAGAGTGTGTAACTGAAATAGAAGTGTTCTCAATTTTAACACGAAGCCAACAACCAGCGACATGAGAATCATTTATGAATCAACTCAAAGCTTCAGCCATGATGATGAAAAGATAGGGCGACAAAGGGTCACCTTGTCTAACACCTTGAGTTGATGATTTTTTCTGTCTCCAATACTCTTCCTCCCTAGAATTTGATCATTTTTTCTATCTCCAATACTCTTCCTCCCATTCTTCTTGGAAACATTTTTTCTTTTGAAATGTTTGGGGATCCAAACCATTAGAGATAATATGTTGATTAATCTCAAATAATTCCTTTTCAACTTTTGATTTTTGTTCAAAAATATTCTTAAAAACATTAACATTCCATGCTTTTATTAAATTATTCACAAACTGCATTTTCTTGTAAAATTTAAACATCAAATAACCATCTTCCAATGGGGCTTACATCCACCATTGTTTAAGAAGGGAATCAAAGGATGAGTGCCTAAACCAAACAGACTCAAATTTAAAAGATGACCTAAAAGAATTGGTGACATCTTTGCAGGATAGCTCAATATAAGATGAATGGGGAAATGATCTAAATCTGAAAAGGGCATAATATTCAACAACATTGAGATGTTTTCCAGCCTCCAAATTTGAGATCAAAGAAATCTATCAAGTATGACAGCAATTTGTGAAAAACCAGATCTACGATTAGGCCAAGTGAAAGATCCATTTTGAGGTAAAATATCAAAAAGGTCATTATCCAAATTAAAATTATTAAAATCTACAATTGTATGGGCAGGAAGGGAAATACCACCCTTCTTATCATTAGAACCCAAGATCACATTAAAATCACCAACTATAATGAATTTTCAAAGAGGGTATTGTTGGATAACATTAGTTAATGATTGCCATAAATCCAACTTATCCAAAAGTGGAAGTAGGCCCATAAACATTTTTAAGGAAAAAAGAATAGTTGAAGAACCTCACATTAACAAACTACCAATTATCTCCCATTCTGAAGTGAATGAATAACCACCTTAGACTTATTCCATAAAATAGACAAACCACCTGATGCACCCATATCAAGAACAAAATACTATGCCAAGAAGACCACTTAGCCACGGTCATATTAAAGTTATCAGAAGATAATTTAGTTTCAATATAATATCAAGTATAACAATATATATATATATATATATATATATATATATATATATATATATATATATATATATATATATATATATATATATATATATATATATATATATATATATATATATATATATATATATATATATATATATATATATATATATATATATCAAGTAAGACATAAGTTAATAAATTGAGGAGCAACTTAAATATATATATACATCTATATGAAATTTTCTATTTAATATCTAAACAATTGTAAATTCATAATATACATATTATATATATATATGAAATAAATAATTTTATATAAATTAAGAATTTGAGGGCATCTTTAAAACTCTTCCCTTCTCTTTTAATAAAAAAGAATTAAAAGCATATATTTACATATTTATTCATATACACATATTTTTGTATAGAAATATATAAATATAATATATGTCAACAAAAAGAAGTAATCATAAATTTAATTCCTTATCAACTATAGGTTTAGGTCTAAAATTTATTAAAAAATGTATAATAACTATTTATCCATATGTTTTATTTGCCTCAATATAAGATTAATTTTTACTTTTAGGATTTATCAAGATATTAGAATTAAATTTTCTAACTTTACTTTCAAAGGAATATCCTTTTTTAGATGAGAGATGAAATATAGAATTTAAATAATAAAAGAACTCTAATTGCAAATCTTTTTAAACATAGCAAAACATATTTTTTTTTTAGAGATAAACAAATTACTTAATATTAAATTTACTAAAACTAAAACTACAAATACTATTTCACCAAGGAACAAGGATTATAACCAATATCATTTTTACAAGAATTCAAATCAAATATTTCTTTCATATATTCATAAAAACAACTTATTACAACCTTCACTTTCAAAATGCATAAAAATGGCTTCCTTTACATAACTCCTAAAATACATATTAGCCATAAGGTTAGGAGCTCAAAAACTACCCAAAAATAGGAGGTCTCCACAAAATTGCATCCATAGTCTTTCCATAGTAATCCATAGCATAAAACTTGCATGAAATATAGATTGACCATGGAAAACACAAACATACTTACAATAATTTATCAAACAAGAAGACACATAAAACTCCCAAACCCATGGAAAACACATAGGCTTTCTAAAGACATTTAAATAGGTGGTGAAAGTGTACCATACCCATGAGAAGAAAAAAATTTGATATAAAGGAAACAAAGGGCACAAAACAAACTCCTTTCCAAATACATCCTCACAATAAATCCATGGCTTCAAGCCAAGAACACTCCTTATGGCCCCCAATTGTCCATAGGACAAAATTGGCATCATAGAGACCATAACATCCATGTTTATCCCTCTCACACATGGGGAGACTCTACACTAGCAAGGTTGGCACTAACCCTTTCACCCCTCAAGGTTAATTTGTCCTCCCAAGGGTGAGTGTGCCTTGAAAACACCATGAACAATAAATAAAAATATCACAATATAAATGAAAATACATGACAAGAATTAATCAAACACCCATGAACTTCAATAGGTTTCTTCAAAAAAATTCATAAAGACTCCATAAGAGCATATCCAAGTTTTCAACAAAACTTCTCACAAAGCAAGAATATGAGCACCAACCTATTTCCAAGCTTAAGGTAATGAAGATTTTGAGAAGAGCTTTATCCTAAGCTTTTCCTCCAAAAATTCTTTCCAATTCTAGTAAGTCTCTAAGAGTAGAGAGTGGGTGAACACCCTAGAAATTCTACCAAAACCCCTCTAAATGACCTCCTACTCAATCACTAACTTACAACCATAAATGAAGGAGTACCCTTACCATAAGTTCTCCAAATATCTTCCTCCCCTCATAAATGAGGTTTGAAGACTAAATGGAGTTTAGAAGTTGGCTTGCCCAAATTCTTGTACTTTAGAGGTGTCATTAATGAGTTTTGGGTCTCATAATGATCAAAATTTAATTGCTATCAAATTTAATGAGAGTGGGTGAACACCCTAGAAATTCTACCAAAACCCCTCTATCTGGCACCGTTGCCTAGACATACCCGGATGGCGAGTAGGCATAATGGGCTTCCCCGTTAGTGCGATAAACCTAGAAGCCGAGGAAGCCCGTACCGAGTTGTACGATGGAGAGGATAATTTGGCATGTGACTTTTGAATTTTGTTTCAAGTAGCCCTTGAAACTCACGTCTGAAGGGAGGCAACGAATGGAGACGTCCCTGCAGGCGTAGTGTGGGACGCGATTGGGCGAACCCTGCAGCGAACCGGTTGTTGAACCAACTTCCACGGTTGCTAGCACAAGCAGCACTTGCACGACGTATTCGACAAGAGGAAATTGACCGTGAGAACCATCGCCAGGAGATCCTCCGTGCATTCCACGCCCGAGAGCATCTAGAAATTCTACCAAAACCCCTCTAAATACCCTTTATAAGCTTCCTAGACCCTCCAAAACCTCACTTGAAGTTAACCTATGAATTTAACTTTCTTTAAACCTTCTAGAGGCTTCCCAACCCTAGGGTAAGCATGGGAACTCTACAAGTTAACCCTCTAGTTGGTGTCATACCTATCCTAGTTAAAAAGGGTTAGTCATACCAACACCTCATACACCCATGTGTCAAGTGATACTACATAAATTACAACTCATTCACAAATAGAATGACTATACATAAACCACATTTACTAATTTAAATACAAAAACTCAACAACACTTTCAAGAATAAAATACAAGACAATGAGGTTCTTATCTTTTCAATAGATAGAACCTTGGTTTTACTATAAAACATAGATTAACTCTTTATACCCCACATTTAGAACCATGGTCAATCTCCTGCACACTCACTGCAAACATCATTAGTCCAAGAAATAACTAAATGACATAGTAAAGTAAAAGATATAATTAAACACACATCATCTAGAACTTGTAATCAGTGCAAAACTATGACAAGTTGGGGTAGGCCTCAAAACTCCATAGAAAGAAGTAGAAGAAAATATATTAACTTTAATAACAAGGGAGGGAATCCAAATATACATTTGTCTAACAAACAATATACCTTCGAATACAAGTGAGCTATTAAATTTAATTTTAGTTGATTTATCTTCAGATATGGTGAGATAGAATTATATTTTTTTTAATTATATTTCTAGAACATACAAGGTATTTACTTATTTTTGAGCTTGTAGGTTTTGGTGAAACAAAAGGAGTCACATGTATGTCATGGAAAGCATAGGTTAATGTTCACATTTAACTTTCTATTATTATAATTAAAAGTATTTTTTATTTACTTATTATTAAGAGTTATGAACCTTTCCATATGTTTGAATATAATTTTTTATCTACAAGCGATTTTGTGAAAACACATGGTCTTCAACTTTGAGATTTGGTCATGCTCTACAAATATATTGTGGGTATAAGAGTGGCGTTTATGGATATATTTTCAAAGGAGATGAGTTTTTACTTTCCAACTAATGTTGTATAATACTCTCAATTGGAACCCATTCCTAGTTTTGGACTTGATGAGATCTTACATTTGGAATAGTTTTTAGATTAAAACTGATGTAAATATCTTATTTTGTACAAAATAACATATGATTTTTTTATCATAACCACAATTTTGTAAATAGTGAATTGAAAAGCTATCGATATGATAGTGTGTTGCTAATATAATTTGAATTGGCAATGTATTTTCAGCCAAATGATTCTAGAATTTTTTATGGAATAAATAACACAATATGCATGCATTCTATGAATGTATTTATAGAATAAATATAATACAATATACATAAATTTTAGTATGTATTGAATTATTTTAGATTGTAATAGAGAAGTGCATACTATTGAGTTCATCTTTTAGAATTAGTATATTTTGGTCTATAAAATAACTTATTATATACATTTCACATAAATTTGAATCATCTTATATAATCATATAAAATTATTTGCTAATTTATTTGTTTTCTAAAGAAAAAATAATGTATTTGATATTTTATTTTTTTATTTCACATAATGAAATCGGGACAATATTTAATCTTATGAAGAATGGTTATAGTAGATGATCATATTCATGTACAACCAATTTATCTTCGCATACTAGAAAGAATAGTCTATCTATAGCTCAAAATTTTAAGTATATATTTTCAAAGGAGTTGAATTTTTACTCTACAACAAATGTCATAGGATAGTCAGTTGAACTTTATTTCTAGTTTCAAATCTAATGATGTTTTTACCTTTAGAATGTTTTTTGAATTAGATGAGGTATATGTTTTATTTTGGATGAAGCCTGATTGATGTAGGGGCATTCTAGGGTACTCAATGAATCTGCATGGTGGTGTGTTGATTTGGTTTTGTGTTACTCGGTTGTATATTTAACTGATGGTCTCAGTTATTGAAGGAAGCTCGGTTGCTGAAGGAACTCGATGAAACCTCTTATGCTTGATGGAACTTGTACTCGATGATGTCTATGGTGCTTAGTCAACATGCTTTCTCAAAAATGCATGTGTTGCTCGGTGATTCTTGGCATGGTTGGTTGTTTCACTGGTGCTTGGTTGCTTCTCTGGTGCTTGGTAGTTCTGGATTACCGACTAGAGTTCTTGGAGATTTGGTTGGTTGACTTGGTGCATTTATTGTTGGTAGCTTTTTTTGTATTCTCCGATGTAGATCTAGAGGCTGACATGGAGAATTAAATGTTTATAAGGCTATTTATGAGCTGACTATTGTTGCATTTAATATTTGTTTGTAATAGGAGCCAAGTTGGCTTAGGAGTTAATTGTTTCTTCCAACTGACTTGTGGGTGAAGATTAGTATTTAATGAGTGTTTGGGTAGTTGTTTAAGAGGTAGATTGAGTAGATTGGAAGTTGGTAAGAGAAGATTAGATCTGGATCCTATGAGGTCTTGAAGATCAGATTGTTATCTGATAGTTTGTAATAGCAGAGCTAGTGGTTTGCATGTTTGGAGACAAGGAGATTGCTTGGTGGCCTGTGAGCTCAAGTTTAGATCTACCTTAGTGTTTCCATCAATTGTTGATTGTTTCAGAGCTAGACTAGGTAGATATTGTAGAAATAATTTTGATTGTATTTTGCTCTAACCTAGAAGGCCTTACAGTCGGGCATGTTAATGAAAATTCAGTTGAAAACATTATCTTGTTGTGTTATTCTGCATTGTGGTGTTTGGTTGCTTCTTTGGACTGTCCTTAATTATATCCTCCTTACCTATCCTACGTCAGGTGGTATCAGAGCTTAAAGATCTTGAGTATGTAAATCGATCTCCAAGTTGAGGCTATGTGCACCAGGACCTTGTTGGTGACTTATTTCTTTGGGTTTTCAAAAATATTGAAGGATGCCTCCGAGAAGATTGGACCCTAGAGTGATTGTAGATCTCTGTGATGTTGTTGAATTGAAGATTACGGAGAAGGTTAAAGTTGATTTCAAATATGAGATGGAATTGATGAAGAATGACATGATTTCTGAGGTCATGAGATCTATTGCTAGTATGCCAAGGAATCTTGGTACTGATGATGGTTATGAGGAAACTGTTGAAGACTTTGAAGCTAATGGACCTAGTGGAGATGAACAGAGAGATAGATCTGGTGAAGATAGAACTGGTTGGTTGCATAGATCTAGAGCTCAATTAAGTGCTTGTTACCGAATGGAAGTTTCTACTTTCTCTGGTACTTTGAGACTCGAGGACTTGATTGATTGGATTGGTGAATTAGAAGATTACTTTGAGCTTGAAGAAATTGAAGGTCCTCTTAGACTAAGATTGGCATAGACTAAGTTGAAAGGACATGCTTCTCTTTGGTGGAAAGAATTACAAAGAGATAGAGAAGATGAAGGTGAAATGAAGATCAATCAGTGGAGGTTGATGGTTGTAATACCTCAAAAATGGGCTATAAGTTCATTAATCTCCTACATCATCAAATCAAATGAAATCGACATAGAAGTCCTAATCTAAGGCACATCTAAACATCATCGAATCCTAATTGATTATCTTAAATTCTACATCGGGGAATATTCCTAGCAATATTCCTAATTATCTTAATTATCTTTAATTTAATGATTATTTGACAATAAATCACATTTATCCTAAGTTTGATTAATTGAATATTTTCATATTTAATTAATTAGATTTAATATCTTGCCACTTAATTGTTTAATTAAATTTAATTCTATCTATTATTAATTGTATTATTTAATTTTGACAATAAATCAAAATTCCTATCTTTAATTGATTAAATTCTTATTTAATTAATTAAAGCATGTTGTCATTATTTAATAATATAATTTTTAATAAAAGTTTGATAGAATAGTTAATTAACCCATAAGTTAATTATTTTATTTCAAAAATCAGTTAAGTTGAGCATAAATCACTTTATTTATTTATTAAATCATAATTATCCATGTGCACATAAAAGGACCAGTTAAACTCAAAATTGGAAAATCAATGCAAGTTGTTAGCTTTTTAAAACTCAACAAATTTTTGAGTTTTAAAGTTAATCTAAACTTCTAATTCGAGTTGAACTGTGCTTTTGCATGATTTTTGTGACTTAATTATCTGTTATTTAAAAATAACTCAAAAATCAACATGAGTTATTTGAGTGATTTATGGCTTTTTCTCATGCACCTCCAAAGCCCTGGATTTCTATAAAACCAAGGCTCAGCTCTTCAATTTCATATCTCGCAAATTGCAAACTTACTCTACAGGAATCATAGCATATCAGATTTGGAGAATTTGCACAATTGGAGCTTGAAAGATAAATTTGAGGATTCGAAGCTTTGTGAGATCAATTTCAAATTCATAGCTTTCATATTATTGTTAGAATTTTCATTCTCATATCATATCATTTCTAGTTTTGAGCATTGCATATCAATTTTCATATTAGCATAGATTCATATCAATTTTTATCATTCTTATTGCATAGAAAATATCAAAAATATAGATTAATTGCATTCATATTTCATATTAGTTTGGCATTCAAATCTTTCATTTAGGTGTCATCTAGGTCACTGATCTCGATAGCAATCTGAGAACATTAATCTCGCACCTACTAGAAGGTAGTAAATCGCTTAGTTAGAGTAGATTTCAATTTTACATGATTTTGATTATAGCTAACCTCTAATTTTTTACTGAAGTTTTGTGTCTACAGATCAGGTACAATTTTCACACACACATTTCTGGCACCCACTGTGGGGCAACCCACCTTTACATACTAGTTTTGATTTTTTTGGGGAGCTAAAACCCTAAATTTTCAAAGATTTAATTTTATCTCTCAAATGGCTTGTATTTTTTCTTTGAAATTTTTTTTACAAGTTGGAGACATATCAGGGAAGCTACAATAAAACATTTAGAATTTTATAAAATGTTTTTAATTTTTAATAATTTTTTCTTGAAATTTCAAAAAAAATTAATATCTGACGCAAATCAGCATATTTTTCAGAAATTTTTATATTTTTGGAAAGATATTTAAATTCTACAGGGGGTCTATTCTTTGTATTTTAAATTTTGATGCAATATAATAGCTCAAATAGTCAATTTAAAAAAATTGGTCTGTTTTGATAAAATGGGTCTCTAGGGCACAAATGAAGAGATTTTTCTAAATTTTTTACATTTTTGGAAATCTCTCTATTTTTTAGCAAGGTTCTCCATTTTGAATTTCTATTTTTGTAGCCAAAATCATTAAAAAAAAAAAGATCTTGTTGACTAGGTCAAATGCAGCAAAAAAAATAAAGTTTTGTGATGGGTATGCACTTATTTTTTTACATGGTTAAATGAATGATATGAGTTGTCATTTGGGTTAATTTCTGGTTATTATTGCTGATAAAAATTGATTTTTAGAGCTAACCCTATGGTTTTCATAAGTTGAATATATTTTGCATATCTTGTTTGCTTGTTTGCTTGTGGGAGAGTTTGTCACTTGCTTGCATGGAAAAGCTCAACAAGAATTGCTAAAAATCAGGTAAAATCTACTAAGCATGTTGCAAGGATCCTAGTTATTCTCCTTCATCTAATAACATTTCAATTTGGCCTTAAAATAAATCTCTTATGTGTCTAGCTTGTGTGCATCTTTTCATACTTTTGTCTATTTCTACACACTTGCATAATTGAATACTAGGTTGTGACACCTTAAGTATTTATTAGCAATCTTAGATTACTTGTGATTGATCTTGATTGCTATCTTGAGTTATTGGACTCACTAATCCACCGACCCCTCATTCTACCCCGTGGTTGCAATCTCAGCGCCATAAAGGGGAGGGGTCAACAGGACATAAGCGTTAAGTGTTCCACTTGGCAACCCTTTTGTGCTTTTAGGAACTCACTTGTTTTCTAAGTTGGGGACTCATTTTTAGCTTGTGTGAGGTGTTAAGTGTTCCACCTTGTGGACTCATCTCATATTTTCTTTAAGCGTTAAGTGTTCCTCTTTCTACTTTTTTGGATACTTTTGGTAGATTTGCTTTTGGAAACATACATCTATGCTCACATAGTAATTAGGCCCCATGAACACTATTTGTGGATCTTGAGAGAGTGGGTTCCTAGCGAAACCCTTCTCAATGAGGGATCCCTTATAGGTGGGGAGGATACTTAGTGCATTTCACATTCAACTTGGTTAGTGCATCTTCTCTTATTGATCGATACATTCTCTCCCAGGAGAGGTTGATAGATCACGTGGGGTAGACATCACGAGCTTTGGTGAATCAAAATTGGTTAGTGCATCTTCCCTTATTGATTGATACATTCTCTCTCCAGAGAGGTTGATAGATCACGTGGGGTTGATATCATAGACCTTGGTGAGACAAACTTTGTCTTAGCATGTCAGATTAATCTACTTACTTTGTTTGGGTTAAAAGTGAAGAGGCATCAAAACCTTGGATCTGGAGCCAAGTCCCATTGTGGTATACTATTGTGAGTCACCTTTAGAGAGGGTTAACCATAGCAAACAATCCCTTCATAGGGTAAACTGTGTTGATGGAACCTCAAGTGGTAATAGTCATTTTCACCATGGTAGTGACAGCCGCTATATAAATGTCCTTGTGGAAGAAATCTCCACGAGTATGGTTCATTATTGGGTTGTCAGATCTCCCTAGCAGCTCCTGAAGATTAAGTTCTCAGACTGTGTCAAAACCCTGGTGCACTGGGATTGGAGTTCACCCCTTTGGATCATAAAAGTTGCAGAGTCAAACCATTACTAAAAACCCTAGCGAGGCCAAATTTTCATTTTATAGGGTATATGTGCATTATTGCAAAACATTTTTGGAACATACATAATTAGCGCTTCTAAGGATTAGAACGAATAAGTCACTTGATTGTTCATGCACAAGGTTTCTTTTTCCCTTGTTCATTGTTTTCAGACATGCTTGAAATCACTTGCTTGTTGTTTTGCGTGCTTGTTTATCTATCTAGTTATTGAAAACAAACAAATCTGTTACAATCCTCAAAATCTAGACATTGAAATTTGCAAACAATTCAAATCTGAAAACTCAAAATTTGCAAAATCTGAAGTAAAATCCTTTCTGGAGTCAAAAGTCATCTCAGGAGGTCAAAAAGTCATACGAGTTTCCATCAAGTGTCATTTCATTGCAACCCATCTATCGTATGATTGAGTACCCAGTGTCATACAAGTTTCCATGCCAGCAAATTCTCAAAGTCAAAATCTTGCAACTATCATATGAGATTTTCAACTGTCATTTTATTGCTACCCAACTATCATATGATATTTTCAACTGTCATTTCATTGGTACCCAACTATCGTATGATAACCAACCCAGTGTCATACAAGTTTTGATGCCAGAAAATTCTAAGAGTCAAAATCTTGCTTGCAATTGTCATACGATTTTTGCAACTGTCGTTTCACAGCATACCCACTGTCGTACGAGTCTGCAGAGTGTCATTTGGGAAATTTTTGAAAGTTGTCAAAAAATTGTCAGAATTGCCAGATATTTAGCTTTTTCAGCCTATTTTCAGAATCTATCGAACAACTCACTGTGTCAAGAACAGAGCAATAGCTATTGAGAATCAGTACACATGTCTCAAAGAATCAGTACACAAGAGGAAGAAGCTCTAATCACCGCTATGATGAAGCAGCTACAAGCTATGCAAGTCCAGCTTGACAAACTTGAGAAAGAAAAGGAACCTAAAGAGTTCTCCATGGAAACTCTATGCTCTTTTTCATTTGATAAAGACTTGTACATGTCACCATGCCCTCAGACAAAATGTGAGCAACGTGACAACCCTTATGATACCTCTTCCACAAAGAGTGACACATCAAGCTTTGGAGACTATGATGACTACGATGATAGACAATGTAATGATACCTATGACACCTTCATTCCTAAGAGTCCTTCTCATCATGTGTTCCTACTTACTACAAATGGGCCATCACATTGGATAGATCATGATGGTGATCCATATGATTCTAATTTTGAAAGAGATTTTGATGGCTTTTGTGGACAATACCTTGATTATGATCCATCTACTACTGCTGAGGACTATAAAATGCATCGTGCTAGCTTGAAAAGTCAATACTATAACGATCCTTCTCCTAAGGATTCTCCTGCTAAAAATAAAGATTATCTTCTCAAGAAAGATCATGTTAATGTTGGACCTTTGTCTTGTGATGGTTCCCTTCCATCCCCTACTTCCTCCAATACCCATACATTTCCTAAAGCTCCCAAGTCTTTCAAATCTTTCACAGAACCTTCATCCAACAAAGATCCTAATACTTTTCATGTGGTTCCCTATAGTTATCCTCCAGGGCTACCTCTTAAAGAAACTCAAGCTAACCTTCACTTGGCTGCAAATACTTTCAATAATGATAAACCTAAAGAGCCTAAGCCTTCATATGCTATAATGCCTACTTCAGCTAGTCCTCCACCATCTCTTCCAAAGTCATCCATACAATCCCAACATACTTCCTTGTCCTTAGAAATGGCTCCATGTCAAGAGGACTCTAAAAATGATGAAGAAAAGAACATAAAAAAAAATCAAGATCAAGAACCCTCCATGTCATCCACTCCTTTTCCCGATGTCTCTTATCTGTTCCATGGTTCTTTTGATCTTGCACACCCTTTTTCATGCATTCCACCATGTCTTAAGTCTTCTCCTAAACAAGATCAAGCTACTACTTCCAATGTTAAGCCTATTGAAAATCAAGAGAAAAATTATGCGCTTATGCTATCCAAAGATCCTTGTCAAGATCAAAGTCTTCTATCTTCTTATTCTACCACTCCATGTTCACTTCCACTTTCTACTCTTCCTAAGTCTTTGCAAGCTTTGAACAATCCTATCAAAAAAGGTGCTCATATTCAAGATATCCATGATTCTATTGAAAATTTTAATGCTCACTCTAAAGATACTGATGTCCTTGGTTGTCATATAGATGCTGATGAACTTGTTGATTATCCTTTTGCATCTTCCACTTCCATCCTTGGACCTCTTCCACCACTACTAAGGGCTTCACGCCTTCCTTCCATCTTGGGTCCTTATGTCCCTTCCCTTTCCCCTCTTAACTCTCCTAATTCACCATCCATCTTGGGTCCTTACATCCCTCCATCTCCCATCTTTCCTCAAGATCAACATAGATGCATACCCTTGAATCCTTTTCATCCATCCACCCATCTAAACCAGTCATATCCTCTCTCTTCCACAAATCCAAGTTGTTTGAAAGTAACTTGAATGTTCAATACAAGAAAAAGAAGAAATACAAGAATCCATCAAAAAAAGAAGATCACCATGTCTCCTCTAATAGACATGGAAGCATAAAGTCCAAAGAGATATCTAAGAAAAAAACTACAAGACAAGTATAGGTTCCAAAATCCATCATTAAAGATATTCTCTCTAGATCATCAAAAGGAAATAAAAAGCCTACGGCTATATGGATTCCAAAGTCTCTCTTGAAATAGTTTGGTGTTGAGCAAAAAGTGAAATTGACATTCAAGCTTCCAAAGGCTTCCATTTCATCTTCTTCCAAAAATATTCTTCCATTCCATGTGCCTAAACCACAACCTCTGCTATCCATTCACCATATTATTTCATGTATTCCTTCATTCACGTTTCCTCCACCCTCTCACCACCCTTCAAGGTGTGTGTTGATGTTGATCTTTCCTTCCTTTCCATTTACCCTTTCACAATCCTTCCATGCATTATCCTTCTACCTTCTATCATTTTTCCTCATTTGCCTATTCCTCCTATCTTCCAACCTCACTCGCTTTACATAAAACCTTATCCTCCATTTTTCTCTTCCATCTCCCTTTCCCTATCAGCATCTTTGAGCATATTATTTTGAATCCTTGGTAGATCATGGTTTATCCTTTCAAGGAGCATTATCTAAAAAGCTTGCCTTCTTCCAAAAAGAAAAATGAAAAAAAAAAGAAAAAATTAAAAATGTGCCTTGGTGGAAACCTGGAAATAGGCACTTTGGTAGCAAAAGTAAAGAGAAATAAATTCATCCTATGGTGAAAACCACTCCCTTGTGGCACCTTGGATAAGTACCATGATGAAAACTTGGCAATCAGGCATCATGCGTAGTTCTTCTACATATTTCATCCATTCCATCTCCTCTCTTTGATCTTGACAAGGTTGACCTATACATGAACATTTAGCTATTTTGTGAGTTGTCTGATGATGATCTTGTTTTCATTCCTTCCATGTTTAGCCTTTATATCCATCTTCCTCCATTCATTTTCACCTGTCGCTATCATTTTCCCCTTTGGTCTTGATCTAATAGAAAAGAGAGTAAAACACAATGCTATGAAGCCTCTTGACATGTCTACTCTTTTGGACTACATCCTTTCCTACTCTGGCATTACACTTTTGTGACTTATCCTATGCTAGCCTTTCATTGCTTGTCCAAATGTGCTTTACATGATAATTTTTCCCTAGCTTGAGTATTCTTGAGGAGTTTTCCCTTGAGGATTTCTTCTCTTCATTCTCCTTCATTCTCTTGTCTTCCATCTCATCCACCAACTTGCCAATCCCTCTTTTTCTCCACCTTGCTAGACATTGGGACTGCACGATATGAGCTTGCTTGGGAGTTTGAAATGGAAAAAGATGCTATCAAGTATACCAAGTATCAGAACAAGTACCAAAACCAGTATCAGTACCAGTATCAAAACAAGTATCAGAACCAGTATCAGAACAATTATCAGAATCAGTATCAAAACAAGTATCAAAACTAGTATCAAAACAATTATCAGAATCAGTATCAGAATTAGTATCAAAACTAGTATCAGAACAATTATCAGAATCAGTATCAGAATCAGTATCAGAACTAGTATCAGAACAATTATCAGAATCAGTATCAGAATCAGTATCAGAACCAGTATCAGAACAAGTATCAGAATGAGTGTCAGAACAAGTATCAGAACACCCACTGGGGCTACACATTTTTCTTTAGTTTATGGGTCTGAAGTGGCACTACCTATTGAGGATGAAATCTCATCACTAAGAATCAGAATGCATGGTCTAGTAACTGATGATGACTACAGACTATCTAGGTTGCAAGAACTTGAACTAATAGATGAGCGCAGACAAGCAGCATATGATCATCTCAAAGTATATCAGAAGAGAATGTCTAGAGGCTATAATAAGAAAGTCAGACATAGAGAATTTCAGGTTGGCGATCTAGTTTTGAGAGAGAATCCTAAAAATCAATCACATCGAGAATGCAAGGGGAAGTTCGAAGCCAATTGGCTGGATCTATTTGTAATCACTACTACTTTTGGCTCTAGTGCCTATCAACTCTCAACGACTGAAGGAGAATAGCTCTGAGAACCAATCAACATTCTCCATCTAAAGAAATTCTACGCCTAAGGCATTCAATCTATGGTAAAATGTCCTGAAAAAAATTATAAAAATTAGAAAAAGTCCTGAAAAAATGAACACCTTGGTGAAAACCTAGCAATAGACACCTTGATGATTCACAAAAAAATCAAAAAATATCAAAAGTACAAAAAAATTGAAAAAATGAAAAATACAAAAAAAATGAACGAAAAGAAAAAGTGCCTTGGTGAAAACCTGGAAACAAGCGCCCTAGTAGCAAAAATAGAATCTCTGCCAAGATGGTGAAAACCTAGCAAATGGGCGCCACTTGTTTCAAAATTCTCAATCTATCAGTGTAATCTTGGTCTTTCCCAGCTTTCAGTCTTGCTTTAGTTTGCACATATCTCCCGGTTTGTTTCTGCATTTCCAGTTTTCAATAAGTCAGTTTGTCCACCAATCAGCTCCAGTGTCTATATCCTATCAATGTTCAAACTTGGGGGCAATCAATTTCATATCCTATGGTCTCTAGTGTATCTTAGATGTATCATATCCACTCAGAGTCCTTTGAAGCTTCATGTGAGTGAGTCAGTCTATCTCATCTTCAGAAAGGATTTTGCATCTACAAAAATGCAATCAAACAACAAACTGAAAACAATCTATGCTTTTTTACATGCTTTTATCTCCTTGTATGCTTACTGATTTGCATTGAGATTTTTGCATATTATGTCCCTTTGAGCCCTTCAATGATGTCCTTTACAAGATTTAGAGAGTGATGACTGGGGGCATAATTTTTTCTTTGTCTTTTGCTTGTATGTGAAAATCTAACAACTTTGGAAACTCTGGATTGAAATGGTGTCTGACTGTAAGAGCCTCTATCTTGAATTGGATGGCCATGCATACCTCGACCATTGATACCTGGATGATTCAAAGAAGTATTGATCTAACTATTGCCTTTTTGAGTGAGTTCTTTCTCCTACTGTGAAACATGATCTTACCTAAGGATGTGAACGATAAAGGGTCACTACGGGTAATTCACATTGGATTTAGAATGATCTCTTGGCTGTTTGATGTGTTTGTCATGCAAGGCATATTCAGGTCATCATGATGTTTATGTTTTGATGCTTATACAAATAGCTCTATCAAAATGGACATGATATTTAGGTCATCCTGACGTTTATGCCTTGGTGCTTATATCTAATCCGACATTCCAAAAATAAAATCAATATTCATATATCCATGGTTGTTGACCAGTGGGTGTTGTATTGATTCTTGCGCATACAAATTGATATTCATATGTCTATGGTTTCATAGCTAGTGGGCATTGTATTGATTTATCTAGTTACCTAAAAGTTCAATGATGATGACAAATTGACACATGATCAGTGACTAGGTCCTAGGTCTTAGGTTGCATTTCATTTTGCATGTCTCTTTGCATTTCGCATGTTGCATGATCTCACAATGACAAAATGAACTTCAATGCTTAAACAATTCTTCAATCACCTCTTCCAATCTAACAAGAGTTGAATCCCACATGAAGGTTCCTCCAATGAAATAGCAAGTAGAATCCTTTTTCGGGATCAAAATTCAAATCTGAGATCATTCATATTATTAACTGCTTGCATATTCGACCTTCTATCATCACAGAAATCCAGTATTCAACATAAATGATTATCAAACATCAAACTATCAAAATTTCAACTTGGTCAACTATGGTCAACTCATGGTTTGACCTAGTCAAACTTGGTCTTTTGGGACCTTCCAATGATGCACAATGCATTCCTAGATGTGTTTAACCACTTCTCAAATCAATTAACATGCTTCTAAACTATCAACGCTGACTTTTCTTGTCAAATTTCAATTTTAATCCCGAAGGGGGCATGGTATTGCCCATCAGTCAAAGTCTATAAATCAAATTGTATCAATATCTTTCATCAGTAATCAAGACAACAATCACGTCTAGTTACTGATTCATCAAAAGACCTCATCACTCAGGGAAAATCTACCATCACTTGGGGCATATCAAATTTGTCAATCCATATCAATCTGGTATTCTCCTAATCTTGTAAATTGTATCAGTTTTTGCAACCATCAGATCATAGTGTTCTTTCCTTGGTTCTTCGACAACTGAAGGATTCGGATGTGATACCTGCTAGTTCTGCTAAGACAATCAAGTGTAGAATCGGTCACTCACTTCTTCGCAATCATAAGGTTTGGAATCAGGCGTTTTGAAACTTTTTCACAATCATAGGTTCATTTGTTGTTACAGTGAACATTATCTTTGGTCATTCAGGACCTATTATCTCCATATCAAATCAATATCAATCATCTTCTGTCTCATATCAATTATCAATTTCAAACATCAGTTTCATATCTTTATCAAACACAGACTTTCTTTGAACCACTGCGCTTCACACAGTAATTCAAAGAGGGGCAAAATGTAATACTCCAAAAATGGGCTATAAGTTCATTAATCTCCTACATCATCAAATTGAACAAAATCGACATAGAAGTCCTAATCTAAGGCACATCTAAACATCATCGAATCCTAATTGATTATCTTAAATTTTGCATCAGGGAATATTCCTAGCAATATTTCTAATTATCTTAATTATCTTTAATTTAACGATTATTTGGCGATAAATCACATTTATCCTAAGTTTGATTAATTGAATATTTTCATATTTAATTAATTAGATTTAATATCTTGCCACTTAATTATTTAATTAAATTTAATTCTATCTATTATTAATTGTATTATTTAATTTTGACAATAAATCAAAATTCCTATCTTTAATTGATTAAATTCTTATTTAATTAATTAAAGCATGTTGTCATTATTTAATAATATAATTTTTAATAAAAGTTTGATAAAATAGTTAATTAACCCATAAATTAATTATTTTATTTCAAAAATCAGTTAAGTTGAGCATAAATCACTTTATTTATTTATTAAATCATAATTATCCATGTGCACATAAAAGGACCAGTTAAACTCAAAATTGGAAAATCAATGCAAGTTGTTAGCTTTTTGAAACTCAACATCTTTTTGAGTTTTAAAGTTGATCTAAACTTCTAATTCGAGTTGAATTGTGCTTTTGCATGATTTTTGTGACTTAATTATCTGTTATTTAAAAATAACTCAAAAATCAACATGAGTTATTTGAGTGATTTATGGCTTTTTCTCATGCACCTCCAAAGCCCTTGATTTCTATAAAACCAAGGCTCAGCTCTTCAATTTCATATCTCGCAAATTGCAAACTTACTCTACAGGAATCATAGCATATCAGATTTGGAGAATTTGCACAATTGGAGCTTGAAAGATAAATTTGAGGATTCGAAGCTTTGTGAGATCAATTTCAAATTCATAGCTTTCATATTATTGTTAGAATTTTCATTCTCATATCATATCATTTCTAGTTTTGAGCATTGCATATCAATTTTCATATTAGCATAGATTCATATCAATTTTTATCATTCTTATTGCATAGAAAATATCAAAAATATAGATTAATTGCATTCATATTTCATATCAGTTTGGCATTCAAATCCTTCATTTAGGTGTCATCTAGGTCACTGATCTTGATAGCAATCTGAGAACATTAATCTCGCACCTACTAGAAGGTAGTAAATCACTTGGTTAGAGTAGATTTCAATTTTGCATGATTTTGATTATAGCTACCCTCTAATGTTTTACTGAAGTGTTGTGTCTACAGATCAGGTATAATTTTCACACACACAATGGTGACTAAATTGAAAGCTAAGTTCATACCTACCGACTATGAGCTTGACTTGTTTAAGAAGTTGCAGAATCTAAAGAAAAAAGATTTGACTATGGAGGACTACACCGAGGAGTTCTATAAATTGACTATTCAATCTGGACACAGAGAACTTGGTAAAGAAAAGGTAGCTCAGTATGTGAATGGTTTGAGATTCAATATTTAGGATGAGCTTGGTATGCTGAAGATTGATTCAGTTGAAGATGCTTATCGGTATGCTCTAAAGGCATAAAATAAGTTGAAAAGGAGACAACATAGTAATCCTTGAGGGAAGGAAAAGATTGATCACTCAGTGAAGGACAAACTGACTATTGAAGATGAACCAAAACCTATGGAATTGAAAAAGAAGACAAGTAAAGTTATCTTTAAGGGTACTTGTTATAACTATGGTAAAGAAGGAAACAATTATTTTGAGTGTACACATAAGAATTTTGGTGACCAATGGACTTCTGTAGTATATGAAACCATTTAGAATGAACCTAAATCTAAGAACTTGCTAGTTTAGAGAACATTTCTCAGTGCAAAGGAGGAACCTTGTCAGAGGAGAAACTTGTTCAAGACTCAATGTAAGTCAGGAGGTAAACTTTGTGATGTAATTGTTGATAGTGGTAGTACTAATAACCTTTTTGTTGAGGATATGGTTTAGAAACTTGGTTTGAAGAGAATGAAACATCCTTATCCTTATAGGATTGGCTAGTTACAAGATGTTCATGCTCTAGAAGTGAGGGAGCAGTGCTTTTTTGATTTTTAGATTGGCCAGTATAAGGATCTAGTGTTGTGTGATATTGTGGAGAAGAATAGTTGTCATATATTGCTCGATAGACCTTGGTAGTATGATTGCAGAGCTATGTATGATTGTTTCAAGAATGTGTTTACTATTTAGAAGGATAACAAGAAGCTTTCCCTGATGCCTTTACTAGATACAACACTCAATTGGAGAAACCTAAGCTTTGGTAGCCGAGATGAGATGAGAAATTCTGAAAGGATGGATTAGTATGGAGAAAAAGCCTAAGTGTTATCAAGGAAAGATTTGAAAAGATGGAGGAAACAAAAGTGGAAGAGTATGCAAGGTGAAGAGTTGGATGACTTGTATATGAAGAATCAGTTCGGGGTTTATGTGCTAAATCCTGGAAGATGTTCTTCCAACCTATGAGAACATCTTTTCAAACTTGGGGTGTCTGATGCAGGGGCATTCTAGGGTACTCAGTGAATCTGCATGGTGGTATGTTGATTTGGTTCTATGTTACTCGATTACAACTTTAACCAATGGTCTCAGTTATTGAAGGAAGCTCGGTCACTGAAGGAACTCGGTGAAACCTCTTGTGCTCAGTGGAACTTGTACTCAGAAATGTCTGCAGTGCTCGATCAACTTGCTTTCTCGGTGATGCATGTGTTTCTTAGTGATACTTGGTGTGGCCATTTGTTTCACTAGTGCTTAGTTATTTCTCTAGTGCTCGGTAGTTTTGGTTTACGAACTAGAGTTCTTGGAGATTTGGTTGGCTGACTTGGTGCATTTATTGTTGGTAGATTTTGTTGTATTCTCCTATGTAGATCTAGAGGCCGACATGGAGAATTAAATGTTTGTAAGGCTATTTATGAGCTGACTCTTTTTTATTTAATATTTTTTTGTAATAGGAGCTGACTTAGCCTAGGAGTTAATTGTTTCTTCCAGCCAACTTGTGGCTAAAGATTAGTATTTAAGGAGTGTTTGTGTAGTTTTTTAAGAGGTAGATTGAGTAGATTGGGAGTCAGTAAGGGAAGATTAGATCTGGATCTTGCAAGATCTTGAAGATCAAATTGTTATCTAATAGTTTGTAATAGTAGAGCTAGTGGTTTGCATGCTTGGACACAAGAAGATTGCTTGGAGGCTTGCGAGATCAAGTTTAGATCTGCCTTAGTATTTCCATCTGTTGCTAATTGTTTTAGAGTTGGACTAGCTGAGAGATTGCAGAAATACTTTTGATTGTATTTGGCCCTAACCCGGAAGGCCTTACAGTCGAACATGTTATTGGGAATTCAGTTGAAAATATTGTCTTGTTGTGTTATTTCACATTGTGATGTTTGGCTACTTGTTTGGACTGTCCTTAATTAGATCATCCTTACCTGTCCTATGTCACTAATATTTATATTCACATTTTAATAAATAATAATTCCTACAAAAGGAGTTACTATCATATTACATTGTAAATATAGTTAAATACTTTAGATTTATACAATCTTAATAGATCATTGCAATCTAAAACAAAATTGGTTTGGATATTATTAGATGGTCTCCTTGTGGAGTATTAGAATTGTGAATCTTATATGGCATTGATAGGGGATGCCCTAGGCAAATTCCTAGGAGTAGAAAAGAATTTTATTAATGGTAAGGAGGATGCAAAACCAAGAATAGTAGTAGAAATTCTTGTAAATTTTAAAATAGTGGATGATTTGGAAATTTTAAGGGAAAATGGTAAATGGAACTAGAAAACCTTATTTGATAGGGTTCAAATAAGAAACAAGTGTTTGATGTGAGGACACATAGGTGCTAGTTTCTCAATTTAGAGAACATAAAGTAGAAAGAGGCTAATTTGAACCTTTCAAAAGAAAAGCAACATAGGGAATGTTGGAAACTACAATTGAAACAATTGTTATATTGTCATTGATGTCAAATCTTAATTGGTGAGACAGTTGCTATATAGTAGAGTGCCATATCATTTGATTGATGAAGAGGATTTGAAAAGAGGAGATAACAAGAAGACCTAGTGAAAGGTTGAGTTATGAGAATCTACAATGGGTGCTTGATTAGTTGGAACATTGGCAACATAATGTTTTATTTATCTATAACACTAAGTGAAGAAGTTATTTGTTTTGAAGCATAGAAGAGATGAGGAAAGAAAGTCTGAAATCATAGGCTTAACTGAGCAAAAGAGTAGAAGATGAAGGAACTTATCACTAGTAGAATTTGGCAAATAAATGACTACATGACTAAAACTTTTAGTCACGTGACTAAGAGTTTTAGTCACATGACTAAAACTGATCAAATTCTACTAATGTTTTACAATTCACAAGTATAAATGACTAATTTGGTCACGAGGTAAAATCACAAGGTCAAACAAATAGAAATGACTAAATAATTAGTCACCCAAACAAAAATTACTAAATGAAACATTATTACTCCTTTATACTAACATTTGATAATATCATAGACTTATAGACTTATATCATAGACTTATATACTTATTAAAAAAAAGTCTTAAAAGTAAAATAACTATTTTGTTTTCAAAAGGCTACAAAAATAATGAGATAAATTTTTTAAAAACTCTAAAATAAAATAAAATAAATCTTTAAAAACATTAACTCAAAATTGACATGTCTAGATTTTTTTTACATAGATGTATTTATATCTATACTAGTATATATCTTCACATATCATTAGGCCTCTTAGGTTATCTCACTTGGTCTTAGCTATTGCTTTAGACAACTTAGGTTGTGAGTATAACTCTTGGTTTAAATAAGATATGAGTCCATATTATAGATATAAATCCTGATTTACATAAGATATAATTCCAGATTGCAAATAGAACACCTAATTTAAATATAATGTGTAGTGAGAGATCCATTATAAATAGCTGGAAAAAATATGGAAAACTTTATAAGATTAACTTATAGATCTTCTTAAAAAAAGAAAAAAATATATTGGAATACATCCTTTAGGACCTTTAGCTCTTTGGGGCACAAGAGTCCTTATCGTTTGATTAATTTTATTAGTACTTTCCAATAGGCTAAGCAAGTACTATTGTAATTATTTTTGGATTTCTGGGTTTAACTAGTGATTAAATCAATGTGTATGGACCAGTTAGATATTTTGTTATATATTTCATATTTTATATAGTTAAACTGATTTTTTTTAAAGTTTCTAACAAGTAAAAATTATTTATTGGTAGTTTGATTGGCTAAATCATTCGAGCCCTTATACACAAAATTTCTAGAATTCTGTTGCTCTTCCATATTGCTTTATTGTAGGCAAAATTCATGCATAAAAAATTTAAGATTATAAAAATATATATTCTATAGAAATGAAATTATGATTAAATAAAATAACTTATTTAAAAAATATTATTTTAAATATAAATTATATTTATAATTAATTACAAAATTAAATGCAAGTACTAGCCACTGCGTGGTACTTGTTTATTATGCAATTGATATATTTTAAATTTTGATATTAATTTAAAAGAAATCATTTATGAATATGTATAATATTTGTTATTTAGAGAGATTTTTTAAATCACTATTTTAAAAGACTTTGATATAGGAGCCAATCCGATTAATTTAAATGTTTGAAAATATAAGAAGTGATTTATCTTTTAAACTTATATTCATTTAAATAAAATTTAACACAAGCTCTATCATGTTTATAAATATTAGAGTTAGTAGTGCAATCAATCTCTCTCCCCCTCCCCTCCCCTGCCCTTAACCTCTCTCTCAATTTGTCTTCCCCCTCTTTCTATCCCTCTTTTATTTCTCAAATTCACATAGAGAGGGAAATGGAGAAAGGGAGGGAAGTCAAATTTTCAATACACTTGACTCCAAAAAGCCAAAATCGAGTTCAAAGAGGAAATTGAACCTTTGAGAAATTTACGTGCAGCTTTGGGATATAGAAATTAGAATGGCCTATTGATATCGAAGCTTGCGAATGGCAAGGCATAACATTATGGGACAATCAATTTATAAGGATTAAACTCATGGGACTGAGTAGCATCAATGGAAACCATGTGATTCCTGAACTAGCAGTGTTTTGGGGTCTAATTGTGCCATAGATTTCTAGTCTTGGAATATTTTGTACCCTTAGATTGTCTCACAACATAGATTTTTTTTCATGACCTTAATGAGGAGTTTAATCAGTGTCAACCTCCCACCATCAAAATCCCCTTTGATGTCAACAACAAATTCAATGTGTTTCTTAGATTTTGTGGAAAAGATGTGAGTACAAATTTTTTTGACCATCTGTACGAATGTCTCTTTGGAATGGGACTTAGGGGTTTTTTCGCCAGTGAAGAACTAGAGAAGGGTAAAGAAATTGATTTCACCTTGCATTAACCAACCATTCAAACAAGTGACATTTGCATCCCCATATTTTTCCAGCACTATAGAGAATCAACTTTATGTTTGAAGGAGGTGTCACAAATGTGTAAATCTAATGGCTTCATGATCCCACTCTTTTATGATGTGGATCCCTTTGATGTTCAGTACCCTCAGAGAAAGAGAGTTCCATTCGTTGAGGCATTCCAAAAACATTACAACCAGTTAGACCAGTAGAATAAAGATACAATTGATGATAAGTAGCTCTTCATCAAATTTGTTCTCTTTCTAGCTAGGCAAGGGTGGAAGAATTCAAGTAAGTAATGTTCCTCCTTTTCTAAATCAACCCATGGAAAAAACCAAAGGAGAATATTATTTTTATAAATTGATTTTTGTTTTCCATCTACATAGTTGATTATAGCTCACTGAATATTTAGAAATATATAACCAAATTAGGGGAGAGGAACCAATACCTGGACATGTTCTAATAGTTCTGCTCCTTTCAAAGTTAACAAAGGCATGTTCTAAAAAATCCTTGTTTAGATAAGGCACCCTTAGTAGACTTGGATTAGAGGCATTTCAAGATTGATGCTTTTTGTTTTGGGGTTATTTTTGGGTGTTGTATGATTTATATCACCACTGAAGGCTGTAGACTTGTGCTCTACCTCACTGAGTCTGATTTTTTTTTTTGAATATGCATTTTGGGCTATCAAACTTCATTTTTGTGTGTACCACATGTCAATATCATATATGGAGTATAATACAGTCAATGCATTGTTATTTCTATTATTTTCTTGTCTGCACATTCTCATTCCAATCACCAAATAGTCTATATGCCTGGCTAAATCAAACTTATTTGATTTTATATAAACATAGTTGTTTTAATCACTCCCTACATCTATATTTCTTTATAATAAGCTGTGAGTTTAAGAGATTGTTGATTTTCTAGTTTTATCATACTCATAATTTGATATGTAACTTTTGTGCAGTTCATTACTAGAAAGGTAATTACTTTGTATTTGATTTTAATTTGTAAATCTGGAAGGCCCATTAGATAGTTTTGCATTGGTATTTAAGTGGACTCTAAAACTTTCATCACTAGATTTCTTATTCATATTTTCACTAACATTGTAATAGATATTGGATGGTGTAGCCTCCAAGATCTACACTTCTTAATTCTATTTGTATAATTGCTTTTTCACTTTTTTATGAACAGTCATCCTACAGACATATACAAAACATTTTTTGAATGTTAGAGTCATGAAATTTGCATTTTAATTAAACATGCAATAGAATCTATTAAATGTGTTTCTAAAATGATTGAAAGTGATGTTAAAACTAGAAAATGTGCTACACAAAAATATTGAAAGCGCAGGAATAGAATTTAAATGTGTTGTTTAATTAAGCAAAGGCATATAGAGAAATCCTTGAATGCATTGGAGAATAAATTGAAAGCATTGCAAAGTCAGGGCACACACGTTGAAATAATTAAGACAAGAAGATAGAAAGATTAGATGCACTGAAACTTTATGTAAATGTGCACAAATTTTTCATAGGAGCTTCGTTTTAGACCTTGTACGCACTAGAGAAAGTAGTGTATACGTTGGAGAAACCTGCAAAAGCACTGAAAAACTTGCAAAACATAGAACAATAAAAGGAGTTGCAAGAAAAAAATTACTTCTCTGAATTTAAAAATTAGTGAGGTCTAATGCCCCACAGTGGGCACCATTTTGTGTACTAGGATTAGTACCTTCATAGGGTTAGCTTTGTCAAATTAATCACAATAAGAACTAAATTACCACAATTTCAATTCAATTAAGCTATTTAAAAGACAAATGAGAACTCTATGGCTCTCTAATTAGGGATGCTAATGATGAGCTCTCAACAAGCTCTCACTAGTGACAGTCCTAATATGAGAAAGAAATGATAAAAAAGATAAAACAAGTTAATTCCAATTGAAATAGACTAATTAGCTCTAAATTTTCCTTTCTAGCTTAAAACTGCAAGAGGTTTGATGCTTCTCAAAAATCATGGATAATTATTGCTTGAATTATGCCTTGCTTTTATAGATTTTGGCAAGGGTAGGGGGTGTAGTTGATTTGATCATGGTTTGATGAGGGTTGAGTCCACGGTTCCACCTTTGGAGACCATTTAAATATTTTGTCCTCAAAGCTTGGGACAAGAGGACAAAATGGGTGGACAAGATTCTTTCTCCCTATGGGTGGTGGAGATTTGATGTGAGCTTGATTCTCAAATCCTATTGGTTGATGAATTTTTCTCCCATTTTGTGGTTGAGGGAAAATAAGATTTAATCAATTGAATTTAATTAAAATATTTAGCCATGTGTACCCCTTGAATGGGTTGATTTGATTTAAATGAACTATGCAATTAATTAGATTAATTACATAATTAATTGATTTATCAGGATTTATTTGATTTTATGGCTTTTGATTTTTAATTAAATTTGAATTATGGCTTGATTGTAATTTTTCTTTGATTTTAGCTTGATTTGATTTAATTGCTTTGATTTTTGCCTTAATTACTCACTTGATTGTTCTTGTCCATTTTTAGGTGATTATAGTAAGTTACTGATATCAATACCAGAACATGTGCAAACTTAACTGAACGTCATACATATCCCAAAATATCTTCCTCTAAGTTCACAAGCCATAATATATCATATATCACCTTCGCTGATCAAAACAGTACTACAATATACTGTAAATCTGATTATGTACTTGGTCATTTTCATGACTGTGTCTCCAACTGTTATACTCACTTCATGCGATCACTATAACATAAGTGTTTCCATAAATGAAAACCCTCAAGTGATCCATAGTTCTCTCAAAACATCACTTTCCAACATTTATACCATTTACCAGGCGGTCCTTTATTGGGATCTAGTATAAATTAGGAAAGTTCATAACTTTGTCTAAGAAGTCTCTACTTACAATTAAATTCTCCATGAGTGTACAAGAATCCTCCATGATATCTACCTCTAATTTCTCATGCCCCTCATTTTAGCGATTTTATATTTATAATATCATGTCACTCCTATATTCACCTTCCTCTAAATCTATAGGTTGCACTTGAGATCTTCTATCACACTTTCAATTCTTCTCTTTGTTTTCTTCCAATGATTTCATAGTCAAGGATTCATGAACAAAATTCAGCTTGTCTTTTTCCAATTTCCTCTCTTAATTGTTGTCTTGTATATTTATTTAAATATTTCCCAAAACCTCATCATTTTTTCTAGTGCATATTTCACTGGCACCCTTATCTAATGAGTAATCCTGAGCAATTTTTTCCCTTCACTTCAGCCCTATTTCCTTATGCTTGGGCTCTATATTCAACTCTCTAGGCTTCTTTTCTTTTGAAATGTTCAAATTAGTTTATTACTACTTGTTTTTCTATGAATTTGAGCAACTAGCACCTATGTGTCCTTGCACAAAACACTTTCTTCCTATTTGAACCTGTCTAATAAGGTTTTCTTGTTCCATTTACCATTTTGCTTTAAAATTTCCAAATCATCCACTATTTTACAATTTACAAGAATTTCTACTACTATTCTTGGTTTGGCATCCTCTTTTCCATTAATGAAATTCTCTTCCACTACTAGGAATTTGGCTAGGGCATCCCCTATCAATACCATAACATCACAATTTTGATATTCCATAGGGGAGACCATCTAATAATATCCAAACCAAATTTATTTTAGATTGTGATACTATTAAGATTTTATTAATATAAAGTATTTAATTATATTAGCACTGTATTATGATAGTAATTCCTTTTATAAGAATTAGTATTTATAATAATGTGAGTATGAATATGAATATCACGCTTTATAAAAAATAAAACATATACATAATCTATTTCATAAAATATTCTTAAGGTAAAGATTTCATTAGATTTGAAACTAGAAATCGTATCATTGTAAAAAGTAAGCACATAACTTGTGCTCATTTTGGGACCATTGTGTGCCTACTTTAGTGTGTTTCCTAATGGTAGGATCTCATATTCCACTTAAATGCATACCTAATTCAAATATAAGTCATTCTCCTCTTTCAACATTGCTTTAACTTGAGGTTGGCTCTCCCTTCTAGGTATGATTTCCCATTTTCCATCCAATCACATAATTCATTTCCTCACCTAGGACCCATCCATTTATGTTTGGATTTCAGGATCTATCCTAACCTCATGACAACCTACATTTTCTTTCCCCCACTCTTTCTCACCTTCCCCAACATTTCATGCAATTTTGGGTTGGTTTCACCTAGAACAAGTCAACTTGTCAATCTTTCCCTAGGGTAAAAGTTGATATATCAACTTGTTCCCTATGGTACAAATTGGTTCTCAACTTGTCCCTAGGTTTTTGAGCCCAGATCTAGCCTAGGGCCCCATTTTGAGGTTTCCCTCCAAGGTTAAGATTTGTGATCAATCTAGATCCAATCTAAGCCCTAAAATAAGTATAAAATGACACCCTCTCCCCTCATTTGGCATAACATCATAAAGCATCCAAGTGTAAGAAATCATCCATCATTGTGCATTCAAGCAATTCAAGCATTCAAGAAAAAGGAAGCAATTTAGAGTCATCAAGCATTCAAGTCTTCATTTCTCTCGTGCAATCAAGGTTTTCTATTCCATAGTTCTATCTTTTTTCCCCTTTGGAGGCCAAGAAAATGAGTTTTCTATCAAGGAAGGAGATATACATTCATCCATCAAGCTTTATTCTTCTCTCTCTTCCTGAATAACACATTGTGGTGGATTACACCATCTACTACATGAGATTTCGTCTTACATGACTTCCCTTTGGGTTTTTGTGTTTAGTCAAAAGCTATTGCATCAACATGATGATCTACAATTGATTGAATATTTTGATGAACTGAATGGATAAGTGAAAGATAGTGATTAGAGATCACCAAGCTATTAAAGTGATATGTAAGTCAATTAAATCAATGAATATGTTGTCATTGATGTCAACTAGTTTTAACTATACTTATCATGACAGTTACAAACATTTGAAGAAGGAAATTAGTAAAGCAGAGAGATATCTACATGAATAAGAGATGGATATAGAGATATGGTAATGCAGTCAAGGTGGGTGGATCCAATTAAGGAGTGACCAACCTTGCAGCCAAACCAATATGCAGTGAAAATACACAATACAAATAGTAGATTTGATATGAAACAGAAGTCTATATTCATGAAAACATCGATTACATGCAATGTGCTGGGCTATAAGGCCTTCCCAATTATGACCAATTATGAAGCAAGTAAAAGTCTACAAGATCTCATAGGATCCAAATCTTTTCCCCAACATCAGCATTCAGCTAGCCCAGGTCTATAACACATAGCACATTGGTAGGCACCCAGGAAAGATCTAAACTTGTACTCCAACTTCCAAGTAATCTTCCTACTCCTAAGCTCGTAAGCTAATAACCTTCTTCCCCCAATCTCCCCTAAACAACTACCCAAGCATCCTATAAATATTGATTCCTAGCCACAAGTTGGCTGATGAAATAATAAACCCTTACAAACAAATATTAAATGCTAAAACATCAGTCAACTCTCACATAGCCTTACAAAATAAATAAACTCTCAAAGATGGCCACAAATGGTCATCAGATCCACATAAGAGAATGAAACATGCCAGATCTAGGTCCCCACACATCCAATGGTCAATCTGTAACACAAGGAGCATGACCCAAATCAAATGCATCAGTCAACCAAGCTGATCTAACAAAAAAATCCAATCAGTAAGCAAGAACACTGAGCAACAGAAGAAATAACTGAGCACTAGTTAACTGACCATGCTAGGCATGACTGAGGAACACAATTATTGCTGAGCACCAGTGAACCAACACCTTCAGTCACTGAGCACTCTTCAAATATTGAGCACCCTGGTAACCACATAAACCGAGCAACCAGTCTCCCAAACTGAGCAAGAACTCCACCAAACCAAGATCAAAACCAACAATCTACCTTCAAAGAAAAACATATTTTTGGTTGATACAAGATTTCTAAGAATCCTAGGATGCTCCTGCATCATATGGCTAAGGTATACATTGGGTAACTTATTGGTGAGTCTGTGGCATCATTTTGTTGACGTGATTATATTACATGAATTTGTTATGTATTAAAGATCATAATTGAACAAGTTAATGTGGTTAGTAATTGAGGATTTATGTATACACCAAGGTAGTGTAGTGTATACTAAGTAACAATAATAATTGAGTTAGTATTCATTGATACATTTTGTATTAACTGAGTGAGAGAAACAATTAAAGTTTATAACAGCCGGCTGAATTGATAAGCTGGCAAGTTGCTTATGATTTTGAGGTAAAAGATAAAGTTTGTTATGAGAATCTAATAGTTGACAAAATTCAAGATTGATTGAATGGAGAAGGATGAAATGTGTTATTGACACATCTACCGAGGAAGCTTGAAGCAAAAAAATGAATGATGGAGATTAAGAGGCAAAATCTACTGGATGAGAAGAAAACATTTTATGATGTCTATTTAAATAGAAATGAGATTCATTATTGAGTCTGTAGCTTATTGAATCTATAGGAGAAATCGCATGGAAGGACTATTTTCATGCACCACTGATCAAACTGGTTACAGGCAGAACCAAGAGGAACTGCAGACATAACCAAACATCAAAGTATTATTGACCGAGCTGAATATATTGAAGGATATGAAGGATTGAAGTGTTTATTGATCAAAGGAGGTATTTTGAGCTTAGCATAGATCTGAAAACCTATAATTATTAGTTGTATTTGAATCAGATCACTACTATATCATTTTAACCATTATTACAGCTAAAATATCTTAACTGAGTGGACTTAACAATCTTATTTATATTTCAATATGACATTCAATGAATTTTGTTGGTTTTATTTTTGACCTCATAGTGAATGATGGTCAAGAGTTAACTACTAGTGATAAATCCTCTAACCAAGACACCTTACAGTGTGCATTGTAACCTTTCATAGGGTTGGCTCCCAATTGAGCTCACTTCAAAAGAGAAATATTTTGGGTTACCGGTCCCAAGTAATTTTTCCCTTAGCAGGGTTTCCACATTAAAATCCATGTGTTATGTGTATTTGATGTGATTGGATTATTGTTTTACTTTACACATTTCATATTTTGGATTAATTGGTAATCACAGTATTGAATTTACTGGTATCCGGTAAATGAATAGAAATTTGTTGTTGACAATCTTATCGAGTTGATTATTTGTTTGAAAAATTTTCAATATATACATCTAGGATTTTGGAACTATAGGATAACTAGAATTAACTGCTTCACCGTGCCCCCCCCCTCCCCTCCCCCCCCTCTCAATTATCTAACAATTGGTATCAGAGCTTGTGTGCTTGGAAGGAAGTTTGAAGGACTTGAGCTAAAGATCATAAGATGTATAAGAGAGAGGTGCCAAAGCTAAACAAAGATAGTTTCTCAACATGGAAAAGTAGAATTAGGTTGCACATATCTGGAATTGGAGAATCTTTAGTAATCCACCTAGACAATTCTTACATACAACCGTCTATTGACCCTTTGACTATTGATCAGTTGAGAGATAGACATGAACATAACATGACAACCATAGAGATTGATGCTCCCTTCTCTGATGTAGAATTTGAAGATGTCAAAGCATGTACTTCAACAAAATCAATGTGGGCCAAACTGATACTAGTCTATGGAGGAGATGTGAATGTGATGAGAGAAAGAGCTGAAAGCCTTAGAGGAATATTTGATTATATGAAAATGAAAGAAGGATAAAACATTTCATAGTACAGTAACTAAATCAAGGAGGTTGTCAATATTATCCAAGGACCAGGAGGTGTTATTGATGAAGACATTGTTGTGAGTAAAATCTTAAGAACCTTTCTACCAATCTATGCTATTAGAATATCTACAATTCATGAAATGAGATTTGCACTAGGTAATGATAGTCTAATTGGTAAATTGACTACTTTTGAGATGAATAACTATGATAACAGTATTGCACCGAGTGTTGAGTCTTCATTTATGTCATCTTTGAAAATTGGAAAATCAAGCAGTAAACATATGATAAGGAATGAAAGTGACAGTGACAATGGCAATGATGAAGATGGACTTGATGAACTTGAAGCACTTATGGCTCAAAGGCTACAGAAATCTAAAGGAAGGTATAAAGGGAAATTACCTCTGGCATGTTTTAACTATAAATAAATTGGTCATATTGTAGCTAGATGTCCTAACAAGAAAGATGATGACAAAGATAATGACTGATTTGGTGAAAGAAAGAATGAAAGAAGAGACAGCCAAGATCACAGAAGAAACTGACGCTATGATAGAAGAAACAATGGAGACTACAAAGACAAAGGAAAGAAGGCATGTTACCTTGTTGGAGATGATGATGATGATGATATTGACACCGACACTGATAAAGACATTGAGGTGGTATTCATAACTTTCAAAGAAGAAGAAGATAGGTAAGTAGAAACATCACTTATTTCTAAAGTTAGCAAGAATGATACATGGATTATTAATAGTGGTTGTACACATCATATGACTAGTCATGAGGATAGTTTGAATACCTTGAACACTATAATGGAGGATCTATTAAAATGGGTAATGATACACCTTGTTTAGTAAAAGGAAAAGGATCTATCATGTTGAATAATAAGATCAAAAGTGAAAATGCATATTGGGTGAAAGGACTTAACCATAACTTGTAAGTGTAGCATAGTTGAATAACTCAGGTCCCTGAGTTGCATTTGAAAGTAGGAAGGTGAAGATATATGATGAAATAGGAAAGTTGGTCGATATTGGTGAACAATCTAAAGGTAATCTATTCTATCTTGACAATGTTGAAACTTCTTGTTTAATGGCTAGAACTGAAGATGTATGGTTGTGGTATAAAAGGTCATGTCATGTGAATTTTGACAACATGGTTAAGATCCATAAGAAAAGAAGAGTAAGAGTTTTATCAAGCTTATCTAAACCTAGCCATGTTATGTGTAAACAATATCAAATGGGAAAAATGTCAAAATCTAGTTTCAAGAGAAATACCTAATCATCTAAAGCTATTTTGGAGTTGGTTCATACCGACTTATGTGGTCCTATGAGTAATCAGATTTATTATGATGATAGATACTTTATTCTATTTTTTGATGACTATTCTAGGATGATGACGGTTATATTTTTGAAAGAGCAATCTGAAGCTTTCAAAATGTTCAAATGGTATAAAGCTAAAGTGGAAAAAGAAAGTGGAAAAGAGTTAAAATGCTTAAGATTTGATAGAGGTGAGTTTATTTCTGATGAATTCACTAACTTTTGTAATGAGAATGGAATTAAAAGATAGGTTTCTACACCAAGAACACCACAAGAGAATGGTATTGTTGAAAGGGGGAATAGGTCCATAGTTGATTGTGCTAGAACACTGATGATTGAGAAAGATGTTGTAAAAATGTACTAGAGAGAATTTGTTAGCACTTCTATATACACATTGAACCAAGTTCAACTAAAGAAAGATTCAAATAAGACACCTTATGAGTTATGGTATGGGTACACACCTAATGTAACTTATTTCAAAAATTTTGGAAGTAGATGTTACATTCTGAAAGATGATAGAAATGGAAAATTTGATTCTAAAGGTGATGAAGGAATATTTTTGGGATATTATACTAAGAGAAAAACTTACAAATGTTTGAATAAGGTTTCTAACAAAATAATTGAAAGTGCTAATGTAAAAGTTGATGATTTTTTTTGAGAAAAATGATGAAGAAAGAAGGAAAGAACCAGAAGACTGTGATAGATATACATTCATTGACATACCTAACCCTCTACCTAAGCAATAGGTAGAAGCTACCGAGCAATAGGATAAAAACACTGAGCATCAACCTATAGAGACTGAGAATCAAGAAATTGCTATCGAGGAAGAAGTTGAATCTGCACCAACTGATGAACAATGAAGAGAACAAGTGTTAGAAAAATTTGTGAGAAGATACCATCCAGAGAACCAAATTATTGGAGACAAGAAAGCTGGCATGATGACATGAAGTAAGTTGAGATAGAGCACATGTTTAGTTTGTGAATTTAAACCTAAAAATGTTAGAGATGCACTTGAGAATGAAGAATGGATTAAAGCCATGAATGAAGAAACTAAGCAGATAGAGAAAAACAAAACATGGACATTGGTACTGAGAACTAGTGATAAACATGTAATTGGAACCAAATGGATATTCAAAAACAAGTTGAATGAGAATGGTGAAGTCACTAGGAACAAAGAAAGACTTGTTTGTATAGGGTATGCACAACAAGAAGGAATTGATTATGGTGAGACTTTTGCACTAGTTGCTAGACTTGAAGGAGTTAGAATACTACTTGCATATGTTGCACACAAAGGATTTAAAGTATATCAAATAGATGTTAAATATGCATTTTTGAATGAAATACTTGAGGAATAGGTTTATATTGAACAACCTGAAGGTTTTGTTGATCCAAATAAGTAGAACATGGTATGTAAATTGCACAAAGAATTGTATGGACTGAAACAAGCACTGAGAGCATGGTATGAAAGATTGCATGCTTATCTTATTAGTATTGGATTTCTAAGGACAAGTTTTTTATCTCTATTTGAGCATTAAATATTTTCATTAGTATCAAAGATATCTAGTCGGTTACCTATGCAATCTAGTTGATAAAAGCAAAGTACTTCAAGCTACTCAAGCTAGTCGGTTAAACTTCACCGAGCAACAAAGTAGTCTTACCAAGCATCAGTTTACACTGATACTGAGTGTCAGTAAACACCAATCGGACTAGACACTAAGCACTAGTGAAACTACCAAGTAGTATCTACAGTGTTTACCGAGCAATACAGAAAATGGCATAGTATTTAGGAATGGTACATCTATCTATGTAGATGATTACAATAGAATCATAAAATGTTTTACCAAGATCAAGGATCATTTATTGTAGATGTAATCATTAATTGTGATGATGATCTCTATGTAATTGCTAAATCTTAGGGTTAATTTTGTACACCGTAGATCTTAGGGTTTTTCCTAAGACATTGTACCATAATTTTGTTAAGCAGAAAAAGCAATATGCTATATATTTGTATTTCATGTCATTTTGATATAAGCTTGACATGAAAGTTATGAACAAGCAAAGAATTTCTTGAAGCATCAAGACAACTTCAAGATATCAATTATCAGATAGACAAGATCAGAATTTAGAGACATTCAGATTGAGTAGAATTAGACAAGGCTACCAAGCAGATCAGAGACAAGATCTACACATATAGAGGTGATATCTAATCTATACTATATTGATCTATATTAGACAAGGTTGAGTTGTAATTTTCAAATACATCCTATTATTTTCTAATCATTGTAACAGAGTTTGGTAAATTCTCTTAACAGGGTAGACCTAACAATCTTTTATGTAAATCTCTTAACCGAGTGCACACTCAAGTAGTGTTGTTGAAATCCTATAACTAGGTAGATCTAGCTAATCTAAATTATTACTCCTAACAGGTTAAGATCACCAGAAGTGATCACAACTTGTAGCCCTAACTGGCATACTTTATTATCTATAGTAGTAAAGATTTGTGGGTGTCATCCCCACCGTAGTTTTTACCTTCTAACAAGGGTTTTTGTGTTACCAAAATACTTGTGTTATGTGACTGATTTATTGTTGATTTCATGCTATTTACTTTTCCAAGTTAACTGAATGAATGATGCATGCAATAAATTCATGTTATATATGAAGGTTACTACTGTTTGTTGATTAAGTTTTGGAAGTTAAAGTTTTTTAGGACACTGATTCACCCCTCCCCTCTCTCCAATCCAACAATTGGTATCATATCTCAGATCTCTTATTGGATGGTTTAACCACTAAAGAGTAAAGGTCTAATCATGGAGAGATATAAGTTGGATAAAAGAATAGAAAATCAAAAGATTTAGATGCAAATGTTTATTGAGGAGTATAAGAAAGCTAAGGATGCATTCAAGAAATTACTGGTTCAGAGAAAGAACTTGGCAATTCTAGAAAATGAGACTAGTTACCATGAAGAGGAGATTGATGACTTATTTGATAATATTAGATCCAGTTTAGGAAGTATTTTAGATGGTTCTGAAAGTGCAATCTCTGATTTGTTTGAAAAGAATCTTCACTTGAATGAACAAGTGAAAGATCTACAGATCAGTCAAGAATCACAGATGGTGAGAATGATTGATGTAATGAACAATGCTAGACAACTTGAGCAAAAAAGGAATCTAGTTGTTGAAGACCGAAGACAAATAACTGAACAACTTCATGCAAAAGAAACTAAGATACAAAGACTCACCGAGCACCATTTTGAAATATCCAATCAGATGATGAATGTAAACCAAGAGATTAACTGAGTAAATGGTGAGTTGTCTAGAAAAATTGAAGATATTGGAGTTCTCAGGGAAGAAAATGAGAAACTGAGAAATGAAGTAAAATAAAATTACAACACAGTGAAGTGATGAAAATGGCTGAGAATAGTTCTAAGAAGATTGATGATTTTCTAATTAATCAAAGAAGTTTTGGAAGTAGAGCTGGAATAGGCTATACCAGCAAAGGAGAATCATCCAAACAAGCTGAACAAGTGAACAACAATCAAAATCTAAAACCCAAGATGTTTTCATGCTATCACTATGGCAAACCGGCACATACTTCAAATGTGTGCAGAAGTAAAGCACAAGGTAAACCTCAAGCCACTCCTAAGTTTAATGGTTATTGCTATTATTGTGGAAAATTTGGTCATCAAGCTTATGAGTGTAGAGATAAACTAAATAAGACTCCTAACAATCCTACCATGGAGAAACTCTATTATACTTGCAACAAACATGGACAAGGTAGTGAATATACTTGGGATTACAACACATGGGTCAATTGCATAGTATGTGGAAGGTATGGACATATTGCAATGAATTGTATGAGGAAGAGATGGGCTAGAAAATCATGAAGCTGGACAAGAACTAGTATAGCATAAAATTGGTCACCTAAGAAAGGATTACAGAGACCGAGCACCAGAAGAAGGACATGTATTTAAGAGTGGAAACACTATTTCATATATCATGAGAATTAGAAACACTATATGTAAAAAGGCATCAAATGAGAATGCCGAGTCAAGCAATGTTGTCGGTGAAACCTCATCCACTAGATTGGGTGACATCGATACCTCCACCGAAGGTGAAATAGGTATGTATGGAACTGATATTTCAAATTGATCATATTGTACATAAAGTTCCTTATATTTACTAAGCACATACCAAATCTGCATGAATAAAGATGCATTGTGATTTATAAGTTTTGAGCTAACAAAGTTATACATTCGGTACATGTTAGACCAAGCAGAAGGTTACCCATTAGTAATCATTATTCAAGGTTAACCAAGTATCAGTATGAACCGAGTGAAAAATCATGTGTTAACTGAGTTGTTGTAGTTTTGTGATAATCATTGAGTTGACAGTTGTCACCGAACCAGAAGTAGGTCGAGCATTAATGAAAAAATTTTTGAGCGGGAATACGAAAAAGGCTATAAATACATGGAAGACTTAGTTTATTTTTACAAAAATATTTCAAAGAGAAATGATTTTACAAAGAAAATTCAAGCTGAAAGTTTGTCAGAAGGATTCAAGGCATTTGCAGATCAAACTAAGCACGTTCTTCATCTATTCTGAGTAAGTACATCTTCTACCAAGCACATTCAACACATTTGCCAAAAACCTAAATTGATAATAATGACATCTACTGCAACCAAATCCAAGATTGTGGAAGAGGAAGTGAACCTCATTGTTTCAGCTAACTATGCTGAACCTCACTACAAACTACACCCAGAAGTCACATCTAAAATAGATTCAGTGGGAGCTTTCTTAAGAATCCCACCTAGGGTTTTGCTAGTCGAGGATGTCAGATCATATATTCACTACAAGATAGGAGAAATATGAGATTTTGAGATGTATGCATCATATCAAAGGCTTTGTAGTGATGATGGGAAACTAAAACTAGAGTACAAATAGGTTGAAAAGATTGGACTCACTCAAGCCCTAAACTTTCTAAAAAGTTTCAAAACTTAATGAATTAGGGTTGTACTCAATTGCTATTATGAGGGAACATTTTGGCTGGACAATCTGGTTAAATTGAGAAAGAGGATGATCCATAGGATTATAGGATACCTGACAACAGATAAGGCCAAATCTTTTTGTGGTGCCTCAAGGGTCAATGTTGAGAAGAATATCGGCGTAGCATGGGATGGCTGAGCATTGAAGATTGCTTCAATTGAGGACCCAGAAGTTAAATTTGCAGCTCATGTAACTGGTTACAAGATCTATCAGTCAATTAGACTGAACAGTGTTCCATGTAGCATTATGGACATGGCATATAAGCTAATAAAGAAGAATCACCAGTTGGACCTTGCTGAGCTACTCCTGCGGTAGTTAGAAGAGAACATGAAAACAATCCAGTTAGCAAAGTCTAACATGTGTAAGTTCAAATCACTACTGGTGTGTATATTTTTCTACATTCAAAATTTTTTCCCTTCTATCGGTCACATAGATTGGCCTACCAACAAACCAATAGTTACTCAAATTTTTGAAATGATTCGTAATCTGGGAGATAATTTGATTAAAGTTATAGATGACTACTTTGAGCAATTCAAGGTCAAGATGAATCTTCAAAGCAGGATTCCCAGTTCATTAGTTGAGAAATATGAAATGGATATATCTTTTCTTATGGATACTGATCACACCTTGATTAAGACTACGGAGCCTAAAACAAAATGGCTACCCCCCATGGGATATGAAATGGATATTGATTTCACTTCAAAATCAATCGAGGCTCTACTGGCTACACTAAAGGATAAAAATGCAGAAAGGTTTGGAACCTATGAAGAAGCTAAGACAAGAATAAAAATTGGTCTTGTCATTGTTAAAATTACTAAAAAGTCAAAGAAAATGATGAAAACATTAATAGAGAAATTTGGAGATGAATCTGACACATCTGACGAGTCATCAATTAGCATTGCAACTGATGGTTAGTTACTACTAACTAACAAACCCCATGATAGTGAAGAAACTAAGTCTAACAATGAAAAAGATTCAATATTGATTTTCCCCACTCCAACTCCAAAGACAAAATAGTTGCCAGTGTAGTCTAGAGAATAAACAAGGTCAGTAACTATAGCTTCACCACCTTTGAAGAAGGGAGTTGTGAAGATTTTGATACCTAAAGTTGCTTCACCGACCAAGACATATACAAAAAAAGGAACCAAGGTCGCAGCTGAAGCACCGAAGAAAAGGAGAAAACTAATAAGAGGAAGAGAAGACCTTGAAGATGAAGAGAATGATACAAATTAGTTCAAGGTGGTCAGCAACAAGAACATAACAATTGATGAAGTTGTTGCAGATATAATTAAGAATGGGGAACTCACAGATCCTGAACTTAGTCTATTTGATAACATGTCTATCGAGGATCAAAATAAAATAGAGGAGGCAGTCATCCAGATGATGATCAACTTTAAATGAGTTCCATTGGAATTTTCCAAGAAACTACCATAGGCATTAGAGGAGAGAATAAATAAAAAATGGTCCTTGGACACTAAAAAGAAAATGAGGTAACAAACCCTAGTTCTGGTAGTTCCTAGTTTGACTGTTGATGAAATTGAAGAATACATGACAACTTACTCTAGGAGATTCAGAATAAAAAGTTGAGCCTTGCATATATTAGATGAAAATCTAGCAGATATTGATGATTCTAGCCAACTCATATGGACTTCAATTGTTGCAGCTTGAGAGCAAGCTGAAAAGGCAGCATTCCTAAAATTGTCTACAAAGAGACAAAGATCAAAAGGTAAAGGCATCCATATTGATGATGTTGATTTAGCAAAGAAGACTAACAAGATAGATGCATCATTTACCGAGGTAATGGATACTACACTTAACAATATGGACATAAACATTTCATAGGATGCACCAAATCAGGTTGAGATCTAGATTGAAGATAATAAAGTAGTTGATGTACTCATTAAGGACATTACTAATGGTGATCCTGATGATAGAGATGAAGATGAGGATATGAACATTGTACAAGGCACAACACAAGATGAAGGTCCTATTATCGATCCTGCAATCACATCGTTACCAAGAGAGCTTCCTATTCTTGTAGAAGCAATTGAAATGTTAACAATGGAACAACCTGAAGGCTCAAACCCCAAGCAACTGATGGATCCATCAGGGGAACAAGGAGCAGGAACACCGGCTGAACCAAACAAGCCTAAAGAGATAGAAACAACCAAGATAGAATCACAGGGTCAAAATGAATCTAAAGTAACCAAGGCTACCCCACCGAACACAACATCAGAGGCTCCACCTCATAAAATTGACACACAAGTTCCTGAGGAGTAGAAGAAGGAAGAAAATGTGTCAACCGAGTAGGTTACTCTAACTATTGAGGTAAAAGATATTGTACCGCTTGTAAAGAGCTCACCTCAAGAGCTAGAGAAGAATAAGAAGAAGAAGAAGAAGAAAAAGAAAGGAAAAGGGGTGGTCACATTAGATGAAGTTATTGTTATACCAAACTGTGACCCTAGGACCCTTAGCCCTGAGGAACTTAGAAAATATGGGGATCTATGTACTAGGAAAGCAACATAAGAAAAACTAAAAATGGAAAGCAAGAGAAAGGAAATTCTCAAGAATGTAAGAGATATCTTACAATAGGTCATACCTGAGGTAAAAATTAATGAGGATACTCCCATTATGGACCAACTTGCCACACTTGCAAAAGAAATCAATGCCCCTAACATAGAAGTTGAACAAAGAATTGAAGAAAGGGTAGAATCAAAGATTCGGGACAAACTTGCAAAAAAGATTAGCCAAGAAGTGGAAATAAATAAGGTAAAGTTATCTGAGGTAATAATTGACATCCAGGCTATTACTCAGTTAATAAGTCAAATTTTGATCAAATTATGCACTATGGAAACCTTCACTACTGAGATCAGTGAAAAGATAAAATAGTTGGATACTGAAGTCCAAGCCAGTGCACAAGCAGCTTTAACCGAGCCACAAGCTTTTGCAAAGCATATATTGAGAGTTCAAGAACTTAGGTGGTTAAGAGAAGATCTTGGGAAACAAGAAGACAAATTAAGTGACTAGGTCACCGAGCTTCAAACCAAATTACTTCCTTATCTAAACATTTTTGAGAAGCACATTATCAAAGCATAGACACTTGTCTCAACACTAGAAATCTCTATGTTGGACAACATCTTTGACATGCATGCACAAGTCGGTCTTGAGAAAATTTCTCTCACCAACTTGAAAGAGGAATGGGAAAACCTCTTGGAGTCATTGAACAAAACTCATAAGCATATTTTTGATAAGTTGTTGTGTGTGTGAAAATTGTACCTGATCTGTAGACACAACACTTCAGTAAAACATTAGAGGTTAGCTATAATCAAAATCGTGCAAAATTGAAATCTAATCTAACCAAGTGATTTACTGCCTTCTAGTAGGTGCGAGATTGATGTTCTCAGATTGTAATTGAGATCAGTGACCTAGACGACACCTAAATGAAGGATTTGAATGCAATTGATGGATATGAAATTGAATGCAATTAAGCTATTTTTTTGGATTTTCTATGCAATAATAATGATAAAAACTGATATGAATCTATGCTAGATGAAATTGATATGCTATGAATGCTATTGAAAATTGATATGCAATGCTAATCTAACAATGATATGCAATATGAATGCAAAACTAAGATTGATCTCACAAAGATGTCGATTCGCAAGAGCTTTGATTCTTCAATTCCAATTCTCCAGCATGATTGTGCAAAAATATGAGATGCTTGGATGCAAATTTTAGAGATTTTAGAGATGAATTATGAAGAGATGAGCCTTGTTTTTATAGAAATCCAGGGCTTTGGAGGTGCATGGGAAAAATCCATAAATCACTCAAATAACTCAGGTTGATTTTTGAGTTATTTTTAAATAAAGGATAATTAAGTCACAAAAATCATGCAAAAGCTAAGTTTTAACTCAAAATAGAGTTTAGCTTTAATTGATAATTGATAGTTGTCTACCTTTATGATTGTGCATGTTTTATTTATGAATTAATTTAATAATAAAGTGATTTATGCTCAACTTAACTGATTTTTGAAATAAAATAATTAATTTATGGGTTAATCAATTATTTAATCAAACTTTTATTAAAAACTATATTATTAAATAATGACAACTTGCTTTAATTAATTAAATAATAATTTAATCAATTATTCATATGATATTAGATTTATTGTCAAAATTAAATAATACAATTAATAATAGATATAATTAAATTTAATTACACAATTAAGTGGCAAATATTAAATCTAATTAATTAAATATGAAAATATTCAATTAATCAAACTTTAGGATAAATGTGATTTATTGCCAAATAATTATAAAATTAAAGATAATTATGATGATTAGGAATATTACTAGGAATATTCCCCGATGTACAATTTAAGACAATCAATTATGATTCGATGATGTTTAGATGTGCCTTAGGTTAGGACTTTGATGTCGATTTCATTCGAATTGAAGATGTAGGATATTAATGAACTTATAGCCCATTTTTGGGGTATTACAGTTGTAAGTATACATTTTTGTATTTGGCATTAATATCAAAAAGGGGGATAACAATGTATATGCCAAATATGTAAATAAATGCTACGTATATTACAAACTACTGGGAGCATGCACCGAGGGGGAGTATAGAAATTTTGATGAAGCTAAGGATCTATGTATATATGGCAAAGATAGAATAAATTTTTGAAGACATAAGGTCTATATACATTTTAGTTTTGATACTAATGCCAAAGGGGGAGATTTTTATCTCTATTTGAGCATTAAAGATTGTCATTAGTATCAAAGACATCTAGTCGGTTACCTATGCAATCCAGTCAATAAAAGCAAAGTACTTCAAGCTACTCAAGCTAGTCGGTTAAACTTCATCGAGCAACAAAGCAATCTTACCAAGAATTAGTGTACACAAATTTCGAGTGTCAGTAAACACTAAGCAAACTAGACACGGAGCACAAGTGAAACTACCAAGCAGTATCTACAGTGTTTACCGAGCAATACAAAAAATGGCATAGTATTCAAGAATGGCACATCTATCTATGCAGACGGTTACAACATAATCATAATATATTTTACCAAGATCAAGGATCATTTATTGTAGATGTAATCATTAATTATGATGATGATCTCTATGTAATTGCTAGATCTTAGGGTTAATTTTTTACACCGTAGATCTTAGGGTTTTTCCTAAGATATTGTACCCTAATTTTGTTAAGCAGAAAAAGTAGTATGCTATATATTTTTATTTCATGTCATTTTGACATAAGCTTGACAAGGAAGTTATGAACAAGTGAAGAAGTTCTTGTAGCATCAAGCCAACTTCAAGATATCAATTATCAGGATAGAGAAGATAAGAATTCAGAGACATTCAGACTGAGCAGAATCAGACAAGGCTACCGAGCATATCAGAGATAAGATCTACACATACAGAAGTGATATCTAATCTATACTATATTGATATGTATCAGACAAGGTTGAGTTTTCATTTGCAGATACATCCTATTATTTTCTAATCATTGTAACAAAGTTTGGTAAAATCTCTTAACAGAGTAGACCTAACAGTCTTTTATGTAAATCTCTTAACCGAGTGCACACTCAAGTAGTGTTGTTGAAATCCTATAACTAGGTAGATCTAGCTGATCTAAATTGTTACTCCTAATAGGGTAAGATCACCAGAAGTGATCACAACTTGTAGCCTTAACCATCATACTTCATTATCTACAGTAGTAAAGATTTGTGGGTGTCATCCCCACTATAGTTTTTACCTTCTAACAAGGGTTTCTGCATTACCAAAATACTTGTGTTATGTGACTGATTTATTGTTGATTTCATGCTATTTACTTTTCTAAGTTAATTGAATGAATGATGCATGCAATGGATTCATGTTATATATGAAGGTTACTACTATTTTTTGATTAATTTTTGGAAGTTAAAGTTTTTGAGGGTGTTGATTCACATCTCCCCTCTCAGTACCCTATCTCTCCAATCCAACAAAGTGATAATAGAAATTTGTATTTGAAAGGAGAAACTAATGACAAGATTCTCATTGTTGAAATCTTTGTTGATGATATTATATTTGGAGGACATGATAATCTTTTCAAAACATTTCCTATTGAAATGAGAAAGGAATTTGAGATGTCAATATTTGGATAGATTAAATTTTTTCTAATTTTGCAAATTCTACAACAAAATGAAGGTATATTCATAACACAATCAATGTACATCAAAGAAGTATTGAAGACTTTTGGAATGTAAGATTCAAAACTAGTAGGTACACCGATGGTCATAGAATGAAAATTGAAAAAGGATGATTAGTCAATTGAGGTAAATCATACATTATATAGATCAATGATTGGTAAACTGATGTATGTTGTGTATAGTAGACCTGATATTGCACATGTTGGTGGGATTGTAGTGAGATATTTTGTTAATCCTAAGGAATCACATATAATTTTTGTTAAGAGGATTCTGAGATACTTAAAGAACACAGAGAACTATGGTTTATGGTATAAGAAACAAGGCAATTTTGAACTACAGGTTTACACCGATACAGATTGGGCTAGAAATATAGATGACCAGAAGAGCACAACTGGTGGAGCATTATTTTTGGGAGAAAATTTAGTTACTTGGATAAGTAAGAAATAGGCATGTATTTCTCAATCTACTGGTAAAGCAGAATATGTTGCTGTTGCTGCTAATTGTTCAAATATTGCATGGATAAAACAATTGTTGAAATGAATGAATGAGGAGATCACTGATCCAGTGATTATATATTTTTGACAACACAAGTGCTATAAATATTTCCAAAAATCTAGTGATGCATGCTAAGACAAAGCATATATCTATTAAGTATCCCTATTTAAGGGAAAAAGTACAAGAGAAGCAAGTGAAACTTGAGTTTGTGAAATCTAAAGAAAAACTTGCAGACATATTCACTAAACCCTTACGAAGGATACATTTGAGTACTTGAGGACTAGACTAGGGGTCCATCCCCTATCTATCGATCACTAAGGTGATCAAGAGGTTGCATCAACCTATACTTTATCAGAAAATCAAATAATGTTGATGCATATTGTTCACACTTTAGGTCTCCTAAGGTTGTCAAAGCTGAAAGCTGGAACAGGAAAATTATATATTTGTACATTCAGATACATTATTTGAACTAACAAAAGTTATTTTTTGGGTACTAAAGAGTTTTTTATTGTTTTCAAAGGGAGAGAAAGGTTCATATGAAATATCAATTAGAGAGAACACAAATAAGGGAGAGAAAGTCTAATATCTATCTAGTGGGAGGGAAGTATCAAAAAGGAAGAAGAAGATCAAATTCGCAAGGAGATTCTGCCTGAAATACTAAGATACTATGTAGTGATTAAACATGTTAAATGATCAAGCTAGGGAGAGCTTACTAAGCTACAGCATTTACTGATAGAGTTGTAGTATAGATATTTGGTATTCTATGGAATATTTCATATTATGTTGCCATCAATGCCAAAGGGAGAGATTGATGATCTACAACTAATTGAATATTTTGATGAACTAAATGGATAAGTGAAAGATGGTGATTAGAGATCATCGAGCTATTAAAGTGATATGTAAGGGAATTAAATCAATCAATATGTTTTCATTGATATCAACTAGTTTTGACTATACTTATCATGATAGTTACAAGCATCTAAAGAAGAAAATTGGTAAAGGAAAGGGATATCTACATGAAGAAGAGATGGATATAGAGATATGGCTAAGGTATACATTAGATAACTTATTAATGGGTATGTGGCATCATTTTGTTGACTTGATTATATTACATGAATTTCTTATGTATTGAAGATCAGAATTGAACAAGTTAATGTGGTTGGTAATTGAATATTTTAGTATACACTGAGCTAGTGCAGTGTATACTGAGTAATAGTAATAACTGAGTTAGTATTCACCAACACATTTTGTATTAACCGAGTGAGAGAAATAATTAAATTTTATAACAACTAACTGAATTGATGAGCTGGCAAGTTTCTTATGATTTCAAGGTAAAAGATAAATTTTGTTATGAGGATTTAATAGCTAACAAAATTCAGGATTGATTGAATGGAGAAGGATGAAATGTGTTATTGACACATCTATAGAGGAAGCTTGAAATGGAAAAATGAACGATGGATATTAAGAGGCAAAATATAATGGATGAGAAGAAAATGGTTTATGACATCTATTTAAAGAGACATGAGATTCATTACTGAGTCTGGAGCTTATTGAATCTGCAAGAGAAATTGTGTGGAAAGACTATTTTATTGCACCACTAATCAAATTGGTTACAGACAGAACCGAGCAGAAATGTAGACATAATCAAACATCAGAGTATTATTGACTAAGATGAATATATTGAAGGATATGAAGGATTGAAGTTTTTATTGATCAGAGGAGGTATTTTGATCTTAGTATAGATTTGAAAATCTGCAATTATTAGCTTTATTTGAATCAGATCACTATTGTATCAGTTTAACCATTATTACAGCTAAAATCTCTTAACCGAGTGGACTTAGTAGTCTTATTTGTATTTCAATATGACATTCAATGAATGTTTTTGGTTTTCTTTTTGACCCCATAGGGAATGTTGGTCAAGAGTTAATTGTTTGTGATAAATCCTCTAACAAGATCACACCTTACAATGTTCATTGTAACCATTAATAGGGTTGGCTCCTAACTGAGCTCACTTCAAACAAGTGAAATATTTTGGGTTACTAGTCCCAGGTGGTTTTTCCCTTAGCAGGGTTTCCAAATTAAAATCCTTGTGTTATGTGTATTTGATGTGATTGGATTGTTGTTTTACTTTACACATTTCATATTTTGGATTAATCAGTAATCACGGTATTGAATTTACTGGTATTTGGTAAATGAACATAAAGTTGTTGTTGACAAGCTTACCGAGTTGATTATTTGTTTGAAATTTTTCAATATATACATCTGGGAGTTTGGGACTGTAGGATAACTAGAATTAACTAATTCAGCCCCCCCCCCCCCTCCCCCTTAGTTATCTAACACAATATTATTAATCACATTCAAAGAGGTAATTTCATCTACATGGTATGATATACTTCATTGTTTAGATCTAATCTCTACTATATGACAACATACTTCTCTTTTATTTCATTTCATTTCAAGGTTGATTCCTAAATAGGGGTTTGACTAAGGAAAACTCATTTCTTCAACCTTCTTCTTCATCTTTTTGTGTACAGTAACATGTTACAAATTCATAGTTTCAGATATGAGAAGTACAGGTGTAGACACAAGATCCCAAAAAGTTTCATCAGATTTGGTTCTATTGGGAACAAGTCAACTTCTTGACTTGTGCCTAGGTACAAGTTGGCTTATCAACTTGTCCCTACACTTTTTGGATGAAATTTATAAAATAGATAGTTACATGTCTCATTTTCCTAGATCTGGAGTTACATTTGATTCTGACATTCCGAGGACAATCAAATTTAGATTCAAAGTTTAAATCTCCCTTTCTTGTTTCAAGGTACATTCATTCTTCCCTCTTTCTCACATTTACTTTCAAATATCAGATTTATTTTCATATTAGCATTACCTCTCTCTTTAAGAATATTGAATCCTCCTTGACATAGATCTTTCATTACACCCTTCTTCATTTGGTTATGCTAATCAGATTTGTTTATGAGTGGGTTTGTATTCTAATGTATATGAGCCCACAAATTTGGTGAGTGATCTACATCCTAGCATTTCTCACCATTTTCCCCTATATATTTTGGTGAACTCAACTCTTATTTCATACTTTTGATTTGGAGGTTAGATTCTCTTTGTCACATTTCTATTAGATCTCATTAATCATGACACTTTAAAAGTTGGATTGGTGTGTGATAACCTATGTTATTACATTTCTTCTTACTTTTATTTATCAAATGCATAGATTGAATTATGGTTTCTTACATTTCATTTTGGTTGTATTCCTTCATGGTATCTTTACATATGGAATTATGAGGTTAACAAATATTTCCCTTCCTTATAAGGCACATTTCAAGACCTTTACCAACATCACATGTGTCTTTCTTCTTCAAAAATTAACTAAATGCATGGCTTATATAGATGACACAAGGGCCTTGATGAATTCTCAAAATCCTCCAAGTCCTATTCCTATAGTTCCTACTAATTTGATGATAGAGATCTAGCTCCTAGTGATCCCATTATAGGGAGGTGTTAGGATTAAGTAAAACTAAGAGGGGGGTGAATCTATATTACAGCACTTCAAAACAAACTTAAACCAATTTCATATAAACCATAGGAATTATGAAATGAAAAAAACATAAGCACATAACACATAACTCATAACACCATTGTTTGTTTTTTAGGAAACCCTGGCCAAGGGAAAACTCAGGTGGGGATGGTACCCACAAGTATGCACTAAAATATAGAATCCCTATTAGGAGATCTAGCCATGTTAGGAGCTTAGTATTACATTGTACATTTCCTTTTTAGAGGGACATCAACCCTATTAAAGGTATAAAAAAACCATGTTAAAGGTATGGTGAGGTTATAGCTCTTACAATCAATAATTCAGTTACAAAGAGTAATCTTAAAGAGTGAACAATACAAGTAGAGTCTATACTTTGATAGTTCTATTTATAGCTCATTGTCAATATCTAATCTTTCATTTGCTACCAACCATTATTGGTATCCCAAATTCACATCCATATCTTATACATATCTTTCTCACTTACCGCTTCCACAAAACACTCTTTATTTATATCTATTCTGCCATCAGTCAACTCTCAAATTACAATACAAAACATAGTAATTACTTATACAAATGATAAATACTAAGTGAGAAATCTTACATTACCAAAGTGTCAAAAATATATAATCTTCATATGACTTAGCATGTCTCCATTCTATCTAGCCTTCCCTTAATCATCGCGATTGTTTATATGCCCTGTTTCACTGTTCCTTTGTCTTCACATGTCTTCATATTATTGTAACTTACTGATATCAATACCAAAACATGTGTGACCTTAATTGAAGGTGATATATATCCCAAAATGTCTTCCTCTAAGTTTTCAAGTGATAATATATCATATACCATCTTCGTTGATCGAAACAGTACTGTAGTATACTGTAAATTCGATTATGTACTTAGTCATTTTCATGACTATGTCTACAACACTCATACTTACTCCATGCGATCACTATAACATGTGTTTTTCCATTTAAAAAAAACCTCAAGTGATCCAAAGTTCTCTCAAAACATCACTTTCCAACAATCTCTCCCTTTGGCATTGATGGCAACACTTAGCCAAAAATGACAAAGTGTCCAAAATATTGACTATACTCTTTTCCTTCTTTTCTTTCTTATATAATTATTCCTTTTTTTTACAATTTTCTCTTTCTCTATTTTTTTATTTACTTCTCCTCTTCTCATTTTTCTCTTCTCTTCTTCTCCCCCTTTGACATCAATGGAAAAGGAACTTACAAAACTTCAAATTTTAAGCATATGTGACTTAGTGCTTACTCACCAGATTCAGAATGTCTTGGAAGGAATCTTCCAAGGTCTTCACTTCATGATTCCATGACTTAATCAGTAGTTCACTAACATAGATCATTCCATTTAGTGTATAAGATGTATTCTATGTTGTCTTCAACTTAGTGGGTAAAGAGTTCATTGATTTCTCAATCTTTTCCATCTCAGTGAGATGAGCTTCAAGAATTGATAGCTTAGGAGTGATTAGACTCTTTAGAAAACCAAATCTTTCCACTATTCTCCCTTTCTCTATATCCAAGACATTTACATTGTCCAAAATCTTGGATGTCTTCTTATCCATTTCTAACATAGTTTGTGAAGAGGTCTCACAATTGTCCATGATATCCAATGCAACCTTGTCCTTGGCTATGATGTCCTGAATGTTCTTTATGTGTCTAATGGGATTGATGAAATAACTATAAAACTTTCTTCCTTGTGCTACATAGATTTTGGCCTTAATCATGGTTGATTTCATAATACCCAAGTCCCATGAGATGGACTAACAAACTTCCTTCAACTTCTTTTCTAGGTATCTAATCCAGGAGCATCCTAGGATTCTTGGCAATCCTGTATCAACCAAAAATATGTTTGTCTTTGAGGGTAGATTATTGGTTTTGATCTTGGTTGGTGGAGTTCATGCTCAGTTTGGGAGAGTGGTTGCTTGGTTTATGTGGTTACCAGGGTGCTCGGCCTCTGAAGAATTCTTGGTGACTGAAGGTGTCAATTCTCTAGCACTCGGGAATAACTATGTTCCTCGGTCATATCTAGCATGGTCGATCGACTGGTGCTTAGTTATTTCTTCTATTTCTCGATCGACTGGTGCTCGGTTATTTTTTCTATTGCTTGGTGTTCTTGCTTACCAACTAGATTTTTTGGATAGATTAGGCTAGCAAACTCTTGCATTTAATTTGGGTCATGCTCCTTGTGTTATGGATTGACCGTTGGATGTGTGGGAACCTAGATCTGGAGTGTTGCATTCTCCTATGTAGATCTGATGACTGTTTGGGGCCATCTTTAAGAGTTTATTTATTTTGTAAGGCTATGTGAGAGTTGAATGATGTTTTAACATTTAATATTTATTCATAGAGATTTATTTTTTCATCAGCCAACTTGTGGCTGGGAATTAGTATTTATAGGATGCTTGGGTAGTTGTTTGGGGCATCAGATTGTTGGGAGGAAGGTTAGTAGCCTATGAGCTTAGGAGTAGGAAGATTTCTTGGAAGTTGAAGTACAAGTTTAGATCTTTCTTGGGTTCCTACCAGTGTGTTGTGTGTTACAAACTTGGGCTAGCTGAATGGTGATGTTGGGGAAAATATTTGGATCCTATGAGATCTTGTAGACTGTTACTTGCTTTGTAATTGGCCGTAACCAGGAAGGCCTTACAGCCTGGCACATTACATGTAATTAGTGTTTTTATGAATATAGGTTTTTATTTCATTGTAGATCTATTATTGTTACTGTGTATTTCCACTACATATGGGTTTTCCTGCAAGGTCGGTCAGTCCTTAATTGGATCCACCGAGCTTGACTGCATTAAGTGGTATCAGAGTGAAGTTTGTTCATGTTTGAACAAAGTTTGTTCCTATTTGAAAAAAGTCTATTCCTGTTGGATCTAAGTGGATCTTGTGTATCTAGATCTTGATTTGAAGATGCCTCCGAGGAGAAATCAAGAGATCCCTGAAGAGGAAGAAGCTACTGGTGAATTATGTCTTGATGATGTTAGGGCTTTGTAGAAACATGTGCAAGACCTAAAAGAAGAATTGAGAAAGAAGAAGCCTACCTTGAAAGAGGATAGTGATGATGAATCTAAGGAAGATCATTTTGAAGAATTTGTAGAAGAAGCTAGAGATTCTAAGGAGAATCAAATTCTGAAAGCTATGTCTAAGATTGGGAAGAGACCTAAGATTGAAGTTTCTGCATTTTTTGGAAGCCTTAGGCCAGAATAATTGATTGATTGGATCAATGACCTTGATGAATACTTTGAGTATGAATAAATAGAAGATCCTGATAGGGTTAGATTTGAAAATACTAAGTTGAAAGGTCATTCAAACATTTGGTGGAGAGAAGTTTAGTTGGAAAGAGGTAGAAGAGGAAAAGAGAAGATCACTAAGTGGAACCAAATGGTTGACAAGTTGAAGAAGCAATTCATTCTAGTGGATTATGAATTGGACATGTTTAAGAAGATACAAGCTTTGAAGTAGACTAACAAATTGGTACAGGAGTATACCGAGGAGTTTTATAGAATCTTGATTAGGACTGGTCATTCTGAAGCTGATAAAGAGAAGGTTGCTAGGTATATCTATGGTTTGAGACCTAGTATTCAAGGAGAGTTACTTATCCTACAAATGACAATAATCAGTGATGCTTATCAGATGGTATTAAAGATTGAAGAGAAGCTAAATAAGAGGTATGAAGGAAAATAGAATAGTAGGAGCCGAGGGGGTAAAATTAGTGAGACAGTTGCTGAGGGTAGTGTGACAGAGAATCCTAAGACTAATGTAGGATCTGGTAGTGGTAAAGTTACTAAGAATATTGGATAGAGAGGATGGTGGAATAATGAGTTCATCAGCACTTGTTATAACTATGGTGAAGCTGGTCATAGAAGTTGGTAGTGTCCTAAGAAAAGAGTTGCATTAGCTACTGAAGAAGACATTGAGAATGTTCTAGAGAAAGGTGAGACACTTATCACTAGTAGATTAGATGCATGTGTTCATGAACCAGTGCAAAGAAGGAATTCTTTTAGGACAAGATGTAAATGCAAGGATAAGGTATGTATTGTCATAGTTGATGGTGGCAGTTCTGAAAACTTTGTTTCAGATGAAATGGTTAGTAAATTGAATTTGGAAAGAAGGAAACATCCTAATCCTTATCAGATTAGTTGGATACAAGATGTTTCTAAGGTTAGAGTTAAAGAACAATGCTTGGTTAAGTTTCAGATTGGATCTTACCATGATGAGATATTATGTGATGTATTACCCATGGATGCTTGTCATCTATTGCTCGGTAGACCTTGGCAATTTGACAGAAATGTTTTGTTTGATGGTCATGATAATACCTATGTGGTTAAGCATGAAGGAGCTTGGCATAAGTTGATACCTTTACAAGAGACAGGGGTTAAGGGATGTGGAGTTATCAGGTGTTGTCCCTATGATAAACCTCAGGAGTAGAAGGTTGATGAACCTATTCCTGTTAAGTCTAGTTTGAAGGAAAAGGAGAATGATATCTCTAAAGAGTTTTTTGAGATTAAGAAATAGATGGTTTTTCTAGTAGAGATGGTTCAATAGATGGTTACATTTGTGACACAGAGAGATGAAAATGATACTAAGTTGATTAAGGAGTCTGGAGGGGATGAACCTTACCGAGGCACTGAGGTGGTCGGTAGTGGTCAGAGTCAATTGCTATCAGTTACCGACCAAAGGAGTAAACAAAGTGGAAGATAGGAGGACTTTCTATGTGAGATAGTGAATAAAGTGAAGACTACTTGGGATGAAGGACAAGAAGAGATATGGGTTAAGAACAGATTTAGCATACCTGTTCTAATTCCCTTGAGGCATTCATGATTTCCTTATGAGAAAATCTTCCTTTCCTAGGGTGTCTGATGCAGGAGCATCCTAGGATTCTTGGCAATCCTGTATCAACCAAAAATATGTTTGTCTTTGAGGGTAGATTGTTGGTTTTTATCTTGGTTGGTGGAGATCATGCTCAGTTTCAGAGACTGGTTGCTCAGTTTATGTGGTTACTGGGGTGCTCGGTCTCTAAAGAATGCTCGATGACTGAAGGTGTTGGTTCTCTAGTGCTTGGAAATAACTATGTTCCTCGGTCATGCCTAGCATGGTGGGTCAACTGGTGCTTGGTTATTTCTTCTATTGCTCAGTGTTCTTGCTTACCGACTGGATTGTTTGGATAGATCAGCTTGGCCTACTAGTGCATTTAATTTGGGTCACGTTCCTCATGTTATAGATTGACTGTTGGATGTGTGGGAACCTAGATCTAGCGTGTTGCATTCTCCTATGTGGATCTAAAGACCATTTGGGGCCATCTTTGAGAGTTTATTTATTTTGTAAGGCTATGTGAGAGTCGATTGATGTTTTAACATTTAATATTTGTATATAGAGATTTATTATTTCATTAGCCGACTTGTGGCTGGGAATCAGTATTTATAGGATGCTTGGGTAGTTGTTTGGGGCATCAAATTGTTGGAAGGAAGGTTAGTAGCCTATGAGCTTAGGAGCAAGAAGATTTCTTGGAAGTTCAAGTACAAGTTTAGATCTTTCCTGGGTTCCTACCAGTGTGTTGTGTGTTACAGACCTGAGCTAGCTGAATGCTGATGTTGGGGAAAGATTTGGATCCTGTGAGATCTTGTAGACTATTACTTGCTTTATAATTGGTCATAACTGGGAAGGCCTTACAGCCTAGCACATTGCATGTAATTGGTGTTTTCATGAATATAGGTTTATGTTTCATTCCAGATCTATTGTTGTTACTGTGTATTTCCACTACATATGGGTTTGGCTACAAGGTCAGTCAGTCCTTAATTAGATCCATGAAGCTTGACTGCATTAGTATCTTTTCTCAGACTTTTTTTCTATGATCTTCAATAGTGACTCAAAATGGTTGTCAAATTTATTCAGTGCCATGTTCAAGTTCTCTGCATCATCCTTTTCTTGAAATTTAGGAGGTGTAGGGAGTATTTTATTTATAGTTTCTACTTCCCTATCGATCACCTTAACCTTCTTATCCCCTTTTTGTTTTGACCTCTCTTTTTCCTTAGCAAATGCCATGAAGGATAGTCTCATGAGGTCATCCTCATCCATACTTTCCACATCAGTTCTCACTGGTTTTCCCATACTTTCCAACAATAGGGTGGAGGAGGTGTCAGGTTCTTGTTCCATCTCAACTCTTACCTCTTCTTTTTATGCTCCTATCTCTTCTTCATGTTCTTCCTCTTGCTATTTTTCCTTCTCTTGTTCTTTCTCTTCCTATTTTTCTTCTATTTGTTCTTCCTTTTTCTGTCCTTCCTCTTCTATTGTCATCACATTATCCAGATTTCCTTGAAAAGGATCATTTATATCAAGTGAGGTGTCAAATGATATAGGCACACAAATAACAAATAAGTTTGGTTTCTTGTCAACTTCACGTCCTTTTATGCTCTTCTCAGTTGTCTTGGAACTTTCTCCCATTCCTAAAGGTGTAGGCTTGGTGGCTTTGGGAGGTGAAGTCTTCTTAGGCATGTCACTCATAAGAATTTGATCTAATTCCTTTTGTGTGTCTTCAATTACCTGATCATATTTTCTTTCTAGTATCTTTACAAATCTGGCCTTAGTTCTTAATACAGGTTTGAGTTCCTTAATTATCCTCTCCCTTTCCTATATAGAAACTACATGAAACATGTCTTAAATAGCCTTATTTCTTATTGTTTCATCCTCTAAATATGCTAACTATTTTCTGATTCCAATTTTCTATATAGGTCTTTTGGTATACTTCCTTATATTTCTAGTGGGTTCTTCTTATAAATTAGTAAGTGTTAAATTACTATGTAATCTATTACTGACTGATTTTCAGAATCATACCTTTCATAATATCTTTCTAGAGTCTTCAAGTTTCCATCTCTAACATTTTTATGTCTAGTTTCCACAAATTCTCTCTTTTATTTTTCTCTTCCTTTTCTTTTTTCTTCTCAAGCACTTTTTCCTCTTTCTTCTTTGTTTCTACCTTGACCTTTTATTTCTTAGGGCTGATAGGTCTATTTGATCTTGTAGATCTCCTATGAGTGGTTAGAGGTACATCTTCTTTTTCTATCTTCTCAAGAGTGATTGGTAAATCTATTACATTAGAAGTAGGACTTATTGTCTTTTCTACTTCAGAAGGAGGAGGTGCTTCAATTTCCATGCTAGAATACCCTTCTATCATCTTAGTTATTAATTCCTTTAGTTTTTCCTTTGTGATTCCTACCTTCGCTACTATGTCATCAACTATCATTTATATTTTCCTCTTCCTTGTTCCTTTATCATGTTCCTCTCTAACCTTTGTTGACTTCTCTTCATAGGTTCCCCATCTCTCTTCAAATGTATCAATTTATGATGTCATTACATGCTATATCTTCATTACAAGTACTTTAGAACTAACCTTGTACCCCATAAGGTAGCACCATTTCTTCCTAGGCTCAACTGCTTCAAAGCTTACATAATCAGTTTCAACAATGAAATAGGTTGTGTCCTTGTATCTCTCAACTAAATCCTCGGGAATCCTATATCTCTCCTTCATTTTCCTTTGAAGAATTTCAATCATTGCAAACTTATTTTGTCTTCTGTAGCTCTCTAATATTTGTATACCAATAGGTACATTGTCCTTCCATCCTCTAGGGTGCATTCCGGGAAACATGTACTCAATATGAATGTACATGTGAACCAAGAGTTAACCAAATCCGAATGCTTTTGACTTATCCTTCTTGACAATCCTCACATTCTCCAAGAATTTTTGTGTTAGGATCTCACATAGGTTGTATATGTTGTTTTCCTTTACCATTCTATAAGCCATCATGATTACCCCTAGTGATACAGAATTAGGTCTACTACTATATTATAACTTTTATCCTAATAGAATTACTAACAATCTCACATCTTGTTGAAATATATCATTAATAGTCATCACTTGCTTGTCCCATTTGGAATGAGTTAGGGTCTCAACTTGTTTCTTGATGTTTTTCTCTACCATCGGGAGGGCTCCAGTGTTGTCTAATCTAGTTATCTCATGAATCTAGTGGCTACATATCTTTACAAGCTTCTCTCCCATCTAGATGAACTAATCATAGATTCTACTTAGTATAATTTTGAACCATTCAATCTCGCAGAACTCATTTAGGAGGGTTAGTTTTATGATTGATTGATCTTCTAAGTGTTTGAATTATTCCTTCATTTTCCCATCAGAATTTTTCATCTCATCTATCTCCCTATATATTTCAGCATCCCCTATGGTCTCATACTTATAGTGAATGTAAGCCCTAATGTCTTTTACGTGAAGGACACCGTAAGGATTTTGTGAAAATTCTCCTTCCAGATCATCCTCACATGACTCAAAAGGGTGTCTCTTGAACTTATACCTTGGTTTATCAACAACATCACATATGGCAGGTGCATCCATAGCTTCTGATAGAGTATATGATTTAAATACCTTTAATATGTTGAATTCTAAAACTTCTACTTCAATCGATCATACAACGTGGTTTCTATGTGGCTAATGTGCTTCTTAACTCTTCTATCTTTGGTTGCTACTTATCAAACGGTGAAGAAATAATATGCTTCAAGGTATTTTGTCCATCACAAGGAGAGTAAATGCATTTATCACAGTTAGCTTAATGTCACACACTGTCCAGTCAAACATAAATCTTCACGCTCATAGGATATGAATCTCCAAGTGTTGTGATCATAGATATAGACTCCATAATATCTATATACACCATGTCTAAACTCACATGAGCTTATTCCACATAATCAAGGGCTGCATAGACACTATTTTCTGCATCCAATGCTCCCCCTAAGGCCATGCTCAGCCTTTTAGGTCGATGTAGCAATGTTAACATCATGTGAAGACATAGTAGCATCTACTATCTCTCCCTAAACCAATGCCTTATTGAAATATTTTACCTTCCATATCTTCCCATCATCTTCATCTACTAGTTTCTTGAAATGATTCTTGAATTCATCTATGTATTCATTAAGACTTTTACCACTATCACCAATATTCTTCTTTATAACCACAGGTGGTGGTCCTCTTCTATTGTCCATTCTATTATACCTACAAAACTTCGCTATGTGTCCTTGGTTTTTGCATTTGAAACATGTAGGTGGACTTATGTCCTAATTAACCTATAGTATGCCCAAGGTTATTGCATTTGTAGCATGTGATCTTTGCTTTTGATTCTTCTCTGATGTAATCTTGCCTTCTTCTTGACTTATCAGGTTTATACATTCTACTTTCTTATATCCATATGCATAATAGTTATAACAATAACCAGTAAAGGGTTTGAAAGGACCTTTACCTCTGCAATCTCTTTTCATGTGTCCAATTTTGTTACATCCAAAGCATCTACCTCTGAAAGGTATGATCTGATCTTTAGGTTCTTCAAAAGTGGATCTATCTTTATTCTTCACTTCATGTGATTCTTCATGAGTCTTAGAACATTCTCCTTCATTATATCCAATTTCAGTCAAGTGTTCTTTAGGTTTTTGTGTCTCTCTTTGTTCATCAATTTTATCATTGCTCATGTGTAACTTCTCAATGTGTAACTTGGATTGAGTGAGTTCACCTTTAATGATCTGATTTTACTTTTCCAATTCCAGGCATTTTTTCTTATAGTAATCAAGTTTTATCTACATCTCTCCTATTTGTATGTTCACTTCTTTTAGAGTATCTTCAAATTTGTATCTTGCATCCTTTTCATGTTAAATCTCTTTAATCATCAGAAGATTAATTTTTTATTTTTCTTGCTCCAGCTTCTTTACTAGGTCTGATGTATCATTGTATGAATCCTCCTTGATCTTTTCCATAAGGTCTTGTCTCTGACTTCTTCAAACTTCAATTTGTTGCTTTAGTTTCTTGATAAAACCTTCTACTCTTTGTAATTTGAATTTCAAATCACCATTTTCAACTTTTTCTTTGTCCAGATCATCAAGTGTTGCTTTAAAGTTCTCTTAGAAACTTTCTAAATCCATTTGGATCTCCCTTAAGTTGTTAGGCTTTCTCTCCAAGGGCCAATAGCTCTAATACCAAATGTTAGGATTAAGTAATACTCAAAGGGGGGGTGAATCAGTATTACAATACTTCAAAATAAACTTAAACCAATTTCATATAAACAATATGAATGCTGAAATGAAAATAACATAAGCACATAACACATAAATCATAACATGATTATTTGTTTTATAGGAAACCCTAGCCAAGGGAAAACCTCGGTGGGAATGGTACTGTTGAGCATCATTTTTACACGAGGACAATGGCTAGGAATTTGTGTGAGCAACTTCCCCTCTTGGAAGATTGATGGAATCAATCTCAAGGTTCCTTCTGGCTAGGTCTCAACCACTTGGGTAGCTCAACAGAAGACAAATATGAATCTGTTTAACAAGGGGGCCTTTCTTGGTTCTTTCTCAAGGGAAACTATAAAATAAACTTTAGGAAACCAAAATATCTCTTTTTTTATATGATTTTTAGATTTTAAAAATGAAAGCAATGCTAATTTAATTGATCTACTGAAATAACTTGCAAGGAGGCTTAGAAGATGTAAGGTAACAAGAGGTTTGAAAGAAATTATTGAAAGAAACCTATTGGACATATGCTAGCATCACACCACCATGTGAATTAAATAACCAAGAAGATGAGAAAACCCAAACAATAGAGATCAGATCATGTCACAATCTTCAGTTGAATGGATGCAATCATCAACAGAAGTTAAACAAATGCAGATGTATGATAAGTCAAAACTCATCAAATCACGAAGCCACTCCAAATGTGTACACATGTGAGACAAGTTAATTTTTAGGCACCAAATAATAATCTTCTTAGAAATTTGTCACAACACAACAATGTAATACCAGCAAACACCAAACTAAAAGATCGCAGACTTAAAATCACTAAACAACCAATTGGCTCTTTGAAACAAAGAATGAGCAAATCACACATTCATAAATTTCACATAGACAGTAGAAGAATCATACCATGAATGAAGCACCAATTGTATGTCTTGTATTAATGATCAAGTCAACCCTAATTACATCATTTTATTACAATTTATAGAGCTCTACTCTTATTTTCGTAGCTAGGGTTTTGCTGCAACTAAACTTCAAAGTAAAACTAAACTAAAGCTTTGCATTAAATAAACTACTTCTAAAGCTTAGCTAAACTATCCTAGCATGGAGTTAGGCCTCATTCATTACAAATATTTGAAAAAAATAAGCATTAGACATCTCAAAAATGGGCTAGAACTGGTTCATGCGTGTGGTGATTTTCATGTTTGTCCCCTGGATCATTCGCTTTAGTTTCTCTACGTAGTCCTGACTGAAAGAGATCCCACAATCATGCCCAAATGATCCCAAGAAAGAAGCCTAGATGAATGAGAAGTGATCTCTAAGAAAATTGGAGTTGACTCCCAAACGTGCCCAAAAATGCCCAAAACTTGACACTTGGTCTGAAAATGCAACACCCAAAATTGGCTAAGTACTAACCTTATCTCTACTACTATGGATTTGTCAAAGTTGTCAGACTTCTAGGTGGCCAAAAACTCTCCATGCTCGAAATGGCCAAAAATCTTGCACTAAAATAATGACTAAGTACCAAAACTGCATTTTTTGTACATGGGAGCTAACAGATCTTGAGCTGGAGGTCCACTAGCTAAAAGGCACTTCTAGATGTGATTTCTTGAATCTATCCACCACCTCCAACACCTCATTGAAGTCTAGCATCTTAATTCCTTGGAGAATCTCCTTCTGTCTATCTCCTTACTCTTTCAATCCTCTAGCAAAAGCCTTTATTTCTTCTTCATGAGGTAGCATTTTCTGAATCTCCTCCCTTTGATAAAACATTTGCTAAAGATCCTCCTTTGTTTTTACCCATTGGAATATATTCAAGTACTGATTGACAATATCACTCACCAGGTGCATAGTCCTATCATCATCATCATCGAATAGATCTAAATCTAACCCCTCAAAGAACTCTTGTAACTCATTTACAAATAGCATGTCATCATCCCTTTTCTTATCCAACCTTTTGAGCACCTTCTCAAGTATGGCCAATGTCATTGTTATCTCTTGGATCCATTCCTCAAAGTTATCTAATTCTGCTCCTTCATAAATCTTCATTAGCACCTAGAAGTGTTGCTTCCTTATCATTGTCAACTCATCTAATACCTTTTTCCAATTTAGGATGGTTTCTTCTACCCTGTTCTCCTCACTCATGATCTCTACCAAAGAAACTATCCCTGCCAAAACACATCGAAAGGGCCTTAAAATCCACCTAAGAGATAAGCTAGCGAATTTCTCAAAATCTAGTTTCCAATCCACACAAGCCTATACCAAAGAATGTGGAATGTTAGTGTCTATATCCCCCTTCTTCTCCAAAATTTCTTGTAATGAGGCTTCAGGGTTATTTGGGTCAATTGGACTTGCCATCTTCAAAATGAATTTCTTCATTGCTTCATTTTGTTCTTCCAATGCTTTTATTCTTTCCTCATCTTTACTCATGAAACCCAAAGCATGCTTCAGACCCAAAGTAGCCAAGGTTTTGCTACCTTCTCTAGTTGGTTCTCCCATGTCCACCTCTTCTAACACATAGTCCTCCAGAGTGATCTCCTTCGAGCTAATATTCATTATAGGGATAGCCACCTATGCCTTCCACCTTCCTGCCTGATCTTGTGTTACATAAGACATTCTCTTTGACTGGGGGAATGGTGCCATTTGCTGGAAGGCGTGCCCTAGCATGGTCATATCAACCTCTTCATTAGTATATATCCTAACCCTTGGTTGCACCTCTTTGGTAAACCAAGTGGGCTTTGAGGACATAGTCAATGGCTCATAGGGAGCACCCAATGTAGTAGAAACCCCCATGTGTTCTATCCTTATCTCCTCTAGAACTTCTTCTTCTTCTATCTCCTGCTCATTTCCAATACCTTGTTTCAGCTCTCCCTCACCAATCATCTGTTGCTCATCAGCTATTTGCTCCTTAGTATCTGTTTGAGGCCTATCTTTTTCTCTATGTAGCTCTTCTTCTATCTGTGATTCTCCCTTATCACCCTCTTCCTCAGATCCAATATGAATTTCTTCTCCCCCTTCTCTACCGATGACTTCAACTTCTTTCTTTGGTTCTTGTGAGCTCTGGGGTATCGACTCCCTATGAACTTGGGGAGTAATGTTGAGTGGGGGAGGTGTAGAATATACAAGGGGAGTGGTAGAATGGGCTAGTGGAGTTGGAGTTGGGAAAGGCACATGGGAAGAAGAAGGTTGTTGAGATAGAGGAGCATTTTGTATAGGAGTGGAAACTGGGGTAGTAGGAAGCTCTTGAAGTGGAATGGTGGGAAGTGTGGAATGGTGAGATGGGGATGGAGGTAGAATAGATGCATCTAAAGGTACTTGTGTACTTGTTTCCTCCTCTGAGGTGTGTTAGTCCATTTTCCTATCAATGCAAAATCTTGTGAAAATGGCCTTTTCTCTGCAATTCTTGAAGATGTCCCCCCTACTGCAAGCTTGTTTTAATGTGTGATGAAAATCCATAGTGTTTCATGGTTTGAGCTCTTAGCCCTATGTTCTTCATTGTGTCACTAGGCTCTAGTCCAAATTGCATGTGCTGAATTGCAAAATCTAGAGAGTTATTCAAGTTTTAAGGTCTGTAGGAAATAATCTCAGAATCTGCCTAAGTGTCGAAAACCCACAATGTTTTTGAAAATCCATGATGTTTTCGGTCTCCCTGCTACCTTTGGGTCTACGTGAAAATCCTAGATGTTTTTGATCTTTTTTTGAAACCCTATGTGTTTTTGACCTTGCATTTCTTCTCTTTTGCCGGCACTCCTTGTTCGTCGGTATTAAGTGCACAGGTGCGATGGTTGGTGGGGCCAGATTCTTCAAGCGACAGAGGGAGGAGATCGACGGTTGACATGTGATCACATGAAATATTCTCACCCCATGCAATCATGCACCTACCATTGATTTTGTTTATTTCAGGCATTTTTTCGGTGGTGGTCCCGATGTCAGAAGGGAGGCGAAGGTGTGTATTTTCATTGGTTGTTGCATGATCACATGTTAGGAATTTTTGACATGCAACCATGCGACCGGTTGACACCTGTCCCAGTGGGCCCATTGGCTGGGGTCTGACAGATGTTTAACAGGTGATAAAGATCGGTGGTTGTCACTACATCATTGAGGAAAGATGAGGCCCTTTTAACCCATGCACTTTAATGAGAGCCGTTGATGCAGAATGAAGGTAAATTGCTTGGTGCAGTCATTTGTCAGGTTCGGCTGACTTGGTGGTATCTCATTGGTCCACAGGAGTGTGAATTGGAGTGTTGTTAGTGGGACCGGTCTTCTTGGCATTTAGGTAGATTAAAGTTTAGTTTAATCTTGTGGCTGTCATTATACCATTAATGAAACATGCTCAACCTTTAATGCAGTGGTATAGCGACAGCTGTTGATTCTCATAAGGGAGGCAGGTGGGTCCATTAACACATATGCATAATTGGTGCTATTTTATTCATCCATGTATTTGCATAGTGGCTTGTTGTCAGTGGGACCTAGTTTCTAGATGTGTTAGTGGGTGCTGATCCTGTCAGTTAATCGACAAACGGTGTATAATCTCATCAAGTGTGTCAAAAGCTTAAGATCTTGTGACAACCGTTGAGCTTCCTGTGTGGGCTTGATTGAATTTCTTAGTGTCTTTGGCAATTGTGATAAAATGTTTAGCGGCCTGACAAATTTTCTTCCTATTCACTGGTTGGCGTAATGTTTTGGCGGTGCCCCAATTTATTTGGCAATTCAGCGAATAGTGGTCGTGTGATCGCTAAGTTTTTTAGTGATGGTGGAAATTATTTCATGAATTGGTGGAAGTTCTTCGGTTGCCAGTTCGCCAAATAAATTGGGGCCTCTTGCTCGATGATGTGCTCAGTTCTGATTGGCCGGTGGGTGACAGGGTGGCATTGACATGGAGGCTTGTCATGTGTTCACATAGCCTAGTTTTTGGCTGTGTGATCATGCAACCACTGCTAGCATCACGGTTGTGGAGTTGGGTAGGTCCACGGTGCCTGTATTGCTGACGTGCTAGTTTTTGATTAGCTGTTGACTTTTTGAGGGACCCGCGACTGTTGTGAACTTAAACAAGGGCCACCTGATTTGCCAGGAAGGATGGATCATCAACGGCCATGTTTTAAAATGAGCTGGGTGCCAAAGACTTGACTGTTGGAATTCAAATTTAAATTTGTAGATGGTTTTCGTGACAACAGGTACCCAGAATTTATGGTTTTTTTGGTTGTTTCTTGATCTGGTTGGTGGCGCTTGTTGTTGCAGTGTGGTCCAGGGTGCCATGAGTATTTGCAGGGATGTTTTGTCGTGTGGGGGAGGATAGTTTTTGTTGGCTCAAGGTGTTTTGATGGTCTGGTCAGACTAATTTTCATGATGAATTTATGATCCTGGGTACAAATTTGAAGATTTTCTTGCTGTGAGGATCATGCCTTATTTCTGACAGATTGGTGCTGGTTTTCCCTCCAGCATGTTTTTTGAAATTTTGTTGTGGTTTAGCTATTGTAACCCTAACCCTAGTCACCCTAAGCTTCATGTAATCTCTTTGAGATTCCCAAGGTGGCTAGTGGTATAAGTGGTAGCTTTTTTGACTCAAAAGGGGTTTGAATTTTAATCAGTCTAGAAGTTCTAATTATAGTTAGTTCCAAGGGTTTGTAGCAAGGCTATATCACATTGCATGTAAGCTAAATAGAATTTCTGGAAGTCTTTTGCAGGTTATTGAAGTGGTTTGATCTCTATCCTACTTTGATCATGTACATGACTCATCATACTTAATATAACTGTTTCATGTTTACAAGTCTCTCCTTGGTGTCATTCATGTGAGTTTTGGATTTTCTGATCCATTGTATAGGGTTACCTTTGCATATGTTCTTGTCTTTAGTTCTTGATCTAGGATCAAGTGAAATTTACTTTAGAAGGGACATAGATTCATTAGATTTGTCTATAGAAGGATCTTATAAGTAGTGGATGGGCTAGAACATTTATATTTATGGCTATGAGTCTTTGACAACAGTTGGTTCATGTTTCATTGTTTGTATGTGAGGTCTGCCCAATGGATAATGGCACTGATCAAGGATTAGTACATTCAATTGAGTCCAATATTTGATTGGCTCTTGTATACCCTCCCTATCCTCATTAATCAAAGACCCTTTTAAGTTTTAAGTATTATTGTTGGTAGTAATACCCTTCACAATGCCATTTTATACCCAATAGCAATTGAGATTCAATGAATGTCTAGTTAACATTTAGTAGTCTCTTGCTATCATCTCCTTTGTTTAATCCAATCCAAAGTCCTAAAATGCCATAAGTTACTGGATTAGGTGCACCTACCATGGTTTTGTAGAGCCAGAAGTGAAGAGGGTAGTCTTGTCCCTATAGTTGGTCCAGTTGTCTTGCAGAACTCCCATACTTGGAACTAACCACTCCTAACATTAGTCTCAAGGCATATTGGCAGCCCTAAGTGGCGTAAGCATTTTTGAACACCAATAAGGTGATCTTAACAGATGATTCCCACTTAGGTCCTATAATTCCCTCCTAGTCTTTGGCTATTTCAACCTCACTTTTCCCTTGAGGTGCCTGTGGTAACTCTTCTCCTATGCTACTAAAAAGGCTAGTGAACTACATAGGAGCCTATTGTTCAACTTCTTTGAACCCATGAAAACCTACAAAATCAGAGATGTTGAATTCATCATCACTTAGGGCATCCAAATTTATTGGCTCTACCTGAGGAGCCCCCATATCCTCCTTAGGGTCATCTTCCCTTATTCTCCTTTTCTTTAGGAATCCCGCTGACTGTGTCCTCCTAATGAGGGGGATTTCATCCAACACATCTTCATCTTCTTCTTCCAGGGTATCCATCTATGTAGGGGTTGAACCCACTTTCCTTTTGTAAACGTGACCCTTGGTTATTCCAGCCAGCCTAGGTCCTACTATTTAAAACTTAGTTCTTTTTTCTGAGCTGGGAGAACCATGGTCACTTGATGAAGTTGCCTCTGGTGGAGCAATGCTCCTAGTCATCCTAGTTTTCACCTTTTTGGAGTGCGGGACTAGACCATATGTGGTGGGATGCTCATGGTGATATACAGTCTTGGGCATTAGAAGAGCAGCCCCTTTAAACTGAGGTTCCAGTATCTTTTCCCCCTTCTTCCTTCCTCGAGATGTCTTCTCAAGGAGTTGCTTCATAGGAAGTGGTTGCATAGGAAATTTATGAGCAACCCAAGACTTTGTCAGCTTGACCACATGTCAAATACTGAAGTCCATATTTTCATTCTCATCCTGATCTACTTTTGCATTCAAAATGGCCCTGGTGTATAACTTATGTATGTTATATATCAAATCCATGGTTTTATTAGAGTCTGCATCTAATGCCTTCTATGGAATCTTCAAGGAAAGGGCACCTTGTGCCAACTCTAAGCTCATCCAATAATAGTCACAGATTCTCACCTCATAATCATCCACACAATTAGCCCAATGATCTTCAACATGTGGCTCATGGATGTAGTGTCTTCCCATTATGTGGCTATAGGTACCAATGGGGTCAAAATGTGGCCTTACCAGGCTGTAGGTTACTAGTGGGAATTCATCCCATTCTCCAACCAATGACTTGAAAACTTTCATGTCTGAAACATAATGAGGACCAACTGAAATCGAGAAGTTCCAGCAGTGTTTCTTCTTATGCTTGATGTGCTCATGAGCATCAGACAATTGCCTCGCTATCTCTAGTAAAACTACCCTATCAAGAGGATACCTTGGGAGCTTCTTGGGTGCTAAGGTGCTTCCTGCGACCTGAATGTATGTGAAAGTCTTGAATTGAATGTAAAATACCCCAATGGCCTGTACTTTGGTCATTGCTTATGTTGATAACCTTTTAGCAAAATCACCCTCGATGGAGCGGATGATTGCAAAAATGAAAGCATCATTAACTATCTTGAATTTTGGGCTATTGTGTGCAAGGAAGTCCTTTCGCACCAACTAAGGATACAAAGTGAAAGGCCATGTGCTTTGTTCCCTGATGTTTCCAACCTTAGTCAACTCTAGATATACTATCCTGGTGGCTAGTAAGTACACAACATAGGATGTCATGTAAAAGTGGGGGTCTATCTTTACCTAAATCAGTTGTTCATCTAACTGGTCACTTGGAATTGAGGCCCAATTGAACCTTGTTTGTCTTTCTTTTATTTTTTGGATAAGGAAGATCATCCAGGGTTCCAGTTGATGAGACTTGGGCAAGCCATACACTCTCCTTATCATTGTGATGGTGGCCTGGATGTCCTCTTTCATGTAACCTCTCCTCATATCAATTTTTTCCAGCTTGTTCTTGGGTAAGGGCTGCATTAGGTACTCATTGTTAACAATATTATGAGCTCTTTACGTATGCTTGTTATAGAATTTCATCCCTTTGTTTATATTGAAGTTGAAGAACTTATCTACCCCCTTGGGTAGATGGAAAACATCCTTGATATTGTCTGGCCTTAGGTCCAGGACCACTTCCCCCATGCTATTTTTGACCATGCACTCATTGGGCACATAGTTGTTGGCTAGTGTGTTAATCAACTCTGCCAACTGGATCGAGACAGGGTGTGTTATTGCATTCACTAAGGAGCAATGAACCAATGAGGTGCTATCCTCTTAGTGGCCCACTGATTGAGCACACTTGTTTAGATATTCATTCCAACTCGCATTTATGATATTAGTATCAGTTATTCTAGCGTGCAGGTCTGTCACTTTAGATGGTGGGTGGTATCCTTTGAATTGGTATTTCATTTTTGGAGATGCCAGTACCTTCTCAGCCATATCTACAAAGAGTAAAAGTTTGGAATTAGTAACATGGTGAGAGAAAAGAAACTAAAAAGCACCATTACTTGCTGAAATCATGTTTTCAAAGAAAAAACTAGAGATTTTAGCCTTTTCGACCTGTTGCGCTTATCGAACATCCTAAAAGCTTAAAGGACCAAAAGGCTGAAAGGCCACAGAGCTTGGGGCAAAAAATGGACAAGGGCTGTGGTGGGGGAAGAGACTTCTGGTATTATCAAACCTCTGAAACCCTGAGAAGTCCTAAAGTCCAAAAAGGCCGAAAGGGCCACAAACCCGGAGCATGAAAAAAACAAGGCAAGAGTGTTTCCTTCAGGGGTTTCAGGGGATGCTATGTTTCAGTGTGCAAAAACATCAAAATGCTAACAACATGAGGACTTAGATGATTTCTGATCTGGTGGATGCTCTATGAGTTTTCAGACCCCGAAGGTCTGAAACTAGGGTTTTGGGCCAGACTTGAAAAATGAGTCTGACGATGAGTTTGACCACAAACTCACCTAGGGATCTAAGGTGACTACCTCAACAATCCGTAAGGCTAAAAAGGTTGATCCTAAAATAATCTACATCTAAGATGTAAGTCGAACAAATGGAAAACACTAACCTAGACCTAAGACTAAGCATGAAAATGAGAAATGAAAGGAAACAAACTAGAAAAAAAGAAAAATAAAGGGGAGGAGACCACCTACCAAAAAGGTGAAGAGCCCGACGAAGACCAATGAGGAAACAGAAGCCAAACAAAGTGAAAGCAACTAGCGGCAAAAAAGAGAGTGAGTAGACGACGGAGGACCAAATGTGCAAAGTGAGTTTTTGAAATGACCTCCATGCCTTTTATAGGCTTCGCAAGACTGGTGATGTCATCACCCTGCACGGCAGCCTTTCAGCCTTTTCAGCTATCTCAAAAGTTTGATAGGTTGAAAACACCGATAGGCCGACAAGGCCAAAATGGCAAAAACTTCGTCTAGCAAAAACACTCCTACTGGGCGTTTCACACCTTTCAGACCACCGGAAAGGTGTTATAGGCTGACAAGGCTGACAAGCTCAAGAAAAATAAGGATACCAACCCTAAAGATGACAAAATGAGGCAAGAAAAAGAGAAGAAGGGGGGCCCCCAAGGCCATAAGGGCCAAGAAAGGGGAGCGTGGTTGTGGGACCACAATAAATAGCCGAAACAAAAAAATGACAAAAATTCCCTATAGCTAGTTGATTAGGAGACAGTCCCTGACGGGCAATGAGCCAAGTATGAAGACTATCAGATAGAGTGTGCCTTTTAACATCACCAAGGTCGAGAAGACCATGATGTGTGCATCCAGTGTGTGTGAGTGTGAGTTCAATTTCCCTAGAAAACTCTCATCATGAGCTCCCTCGATGATCCACCTCTTATTGCTAGATTAGTGCCCATCAACCAAAAGTAGACCACAAGTCAATTTGACCTTGCTCTATTACTAGGTAGGCATTGATAGCCCCGATAGAGGTTGTCAAAGTCACCTTTTTCTGACTGCAGATGAGCTTTAGTAGAAGTGCTTAAACTTCATAGGAGGGCTCTTAGACTTGATTTACTTTAAACTTTGGGGAAAATCCCTTTGAGAGCACCCATCTCTCAGCAAATTTTATTCCATGCGAACTGCTTCGATGCTCCTTGTGGCTTTACAAAATGCCTTCCGTAGCTCTTTCTTCTTTTTTTTTGAAAAAATGGGGTAGCGCTTAGACTGTGCTATCCTAGTTTTGAGCATCTCTCTGTTTATCTCATCTTTATGCATTCCTCCCTTTCATTTTCTTGCTCTTTTTTTTTTTTAAGTCTATATTCTAGTCCAGGAAGGGTTTTGACTTTCAGGCTTTCTTTGTGACTGTGAGCACTTCCTGGCACAAATTGGAATCTCACCTAGAGAAGCTCGTGGCTCAGAATTTTCCTTTTAAAATGTGTTCAAGTGTTGAGGATGCTTCAATCAGGCCTATGCTCTCAAGGATTTTGAAAAGGAGCCATCTTTCCTCCTATCCCTTTCCTTGGCTCACTGCAAGATGGAACCATCTCTGTAGTTCAAGCCGTGGGAATCTTAACTTGAAGCCTAGGCTACCTGAAAGGACCACTTAAAAAGGAAAATGCAGACCCCCCCTATGAACAAAGAAAAGACATGAACAACAAGACTGACTCCAACCCAACAAAATGAATGAAAACAATAAAATACAAGAATACACAATAAAGTACAAGGGACCAATCAAGTCCTAGAATAGTGCTTCAGAAACTGGCCATTAATTGGTAATGGGACCAATTCTCCATCAAGAGAACTAATCTGAAAGGTATTTTCTCCTAGGATCTCAGCTATTTGGAATAGGCCTATCGACAGACATTGGAATTTTGTGTGGCTGCCTAGTTTTTCTTTTTCTTTGTCCCACATTAGGACCAGATCAGAAATTCAAAAAGCTTTCACAGTTGTTCTTTTGTCAAACCATCACTTAATGATAGCCTAGTGTTTGGCTATGTGCTCTAGGTCCATGGTTCATTTTTCTTTGAGGTTCAATAAATTCATAAGATGAATTTGCACCAGATCCTCACCCTCGACATATTGATCCATGAATCTCAAGATTGGTATTTTTAGGTTCATCAGAAAGTTGGGTTGCAAACCATACACTAATTGGTAGGGAGAAGTCCCCAGGGCATTCTTGATTCTAACTCGATCTATCCACAGAGCATATTTCAATTGGGTGTGCCAATCTCTTGGATTATCATCTAATAGACATTTGATTACCATTTTTAGGTTCTTGTTGGTGGACTCAGCGACTCCATTCCCTTGTGGGTAGTAATTAGAGGAGAATTTAAGAATTACCTAGTTCTCGAAAGCCCATTGAATGAGACTCATGGATGAAAAGTAAGGAGCATTATCGCATACCAAGAAAAAGGGCATGCCAAACCTTGTGATGATGAACTCTTCCATGAACTTGGTGATCACTTCTATGGTAAAATTTTTCATAACTTGTGTCTCCATCCAGCATGTACAGTAATAAGTTACAGTTAAGATGTATCGGTTGCCTACTAAGGATGGGGGATTGATCATCCCCATGAAATCCAGCCCCCATTGGGTGAATGGATGCACCTCATATACCAGTTGTAAGGGCATCGCTGGATGTCTCTCTCGAATGGCACTGGTTTGGAAAACATGGTAAGAACACACATGTTTGTGGGTATCTTTGAACAAAGTTGGCTAGTAATAGCCAGATCTTAGTATCTAATGAGTTGTGGCTTCTTTTGATCCATGTCCCGTACCATACTTGTGAAATTATGTGAGAACTAGCTCCACTTATGTTTGGTCCAAACATCATAGATATAATCCATCGTTACTGCGTTTGTAGAGCTTCCCATTTTTTAGCATGTATGAACTACTCTTATTATTTAGTGCTCTATGTTGGGAACCATTCAATCCATCTGGACAATAGTTTTGTAGTAAGTAGTAGACTATGTCTTGATACCATACATCAGTGATTATTCCTTCATTGGTGTACACCTAGCACACCAATCCTTGTTCTATTTCAGCTATCATCTTAGTGAGACCTTAACCCCTCACCAATTTCATCAGTTGTATCTCAATATCAAACTCTTGCAATATTGCCATCCATTTGCCTCTTCGTTCCCCAAGTTCATTTTGCATTAATAAAGATTTGACTACTAGATCTGGAACAATAGCAATGACCTTACTTCATAGTATGTAATGTCTGAATTTCTTGATAGCCTTGACCAAGGTGAAAGATTGTTTTTCCAAACTAGGATATTTGAGCTCTGCATTCTTCAATGGGTAGCTCATGAAAGCAATTGGCCTTTCATCTTTGCCTTGTTTCTTTTGCATGAGGATCCCCACACATGAATGCTCTGAAACAAAAGAGTAGACTTTAAATGGTAGTAGATAATCAGTACTGACGAAGACTGGAGTTGTGGCAATGGATGTCTTGATTTCTTTGAATGCCCCTTTAACTGGAGCATTCCATTCAATTTTAGCATCCTTTTTTAACATATCATTCAAGGGGCACACTATCTCTACAAAACCACTGATAAATTTCTAGACAAAGTTGATTTTTCTGAAAAAAGACTTCTATTCCTTCCTACTATTTGGTGGGACCAATTTAAGGATAGCCTCAACCCTTTCGGGGTCAATTGAGATACCTGTCTCAGATATAATGTGCCCAAGGAGTTTACCTTGTGTCACCCCAAAAATGCACTTCTTAGGGTTCAAGGAAATCCCATAGCATCGACACCTCTTCAAAACTTTTCACAAATCTCTGATGTGGTCTGCCTGGTTCCTCGAGAAAACTATGAGCTCATCCATGTATATAATGATGCACTTGTTGACTAGACCCTTGAATGCCTTATCCATAGCCCATTGGAAGGTAGCTCCTATGTTGATTATACTGAATGGCATGTGGCGGTAGGAAAATGTTCCCCATTTCATAGTGAAGGCCATCTTCAAGAGGTCTTCTTCCTTCACCATGACTTGGCTGTACCCTAAGTAGCCATCCAAAAAGGACATCATTTGAGAACTATTGACTACTTGTAACACTTTATCCAGAGAAGGCAAAGGATAGTTGTCCTTCTGAGAAGATCTATTTAGATTTCTAAAATCCATGCAGAGCCAAACCTCTCCACTTTTCTTCCTTACAGGGACCAGGTTGGCTACCCAAGTTGAATGCCTGATGGGAAAAATTATCTTAGCATCAAGCAATTTTTGTACCTCTTTCTAGATCACTGGTTTGATCACTGGGTTAACCGATCTTTGCCTCTAGCAAAAAGGTCTAGCATCAAGGTTCAGCAGGATGTTGTGGGCTATGATGCTGGGGTCATAGGTCTTCAGATCTTTGTAGCACCATGCTATGACATCTTTGTACTCAATGAGTAGCTCAACCATCTATTTCTTCTCTTTTGGTGTGCCAACCTTGCCTATACGGACCTCCCTAGGTTCGAGTTGTGTGCCCAAGTTGTAGAGCTCACAATCATCTCCATTTACTACTAGGGTTTTCCCTCTTTCTCAAGCGTGTTCATCTTTATCAAAGATCCTTTCTAAAGCAACCATGCCTTTTGGAATGGAATTTGTTTTCAAGTTCAAAATCCCCAAGTCATCGGGCTCCTCTATTTCACCTTCTTCTTCATCAATGTTCTATTTTTTAAAGATCCTAGCATTTATAATGAATTCTAGGATTTGTTAATCATCATGAAATACTTGGAAATTTTTTATGTTATTAGGGACAATGGGCATAGCCACAAGTTCTACAAAGAACTTTTTCAACTTAGACTTCTCTAGCAGTTGCAAGGAACTTGTAGACACTGCCAAAGTGTCAGCAATAGTATTCCTTCTCCTTGGGATGCTTCGAATGCTAAAGGCTTCAAAATCTTTGATTAAACCCCAAATGTGATTGCGGTATGAGATCAATCATTTATCCATATAGGAGTACTAGCTTTTGATCTACTAGATGATCAATTGTGAAACACCTTCCATGGAAATTGCTTTTACATTCCTCTCATGCGCGAGGAGGAGACCCCGAACTAGAGCCTCATACTCGGCAGCATTATTAGTGCAAAGGAACTACAATCAGTAGGTGGTGTAATATGATCCCCCATGAGGGTTGATTAACTTGATCCCTACTCCTACTCCTAGCTTACACTTGGATCCATTAAAATGAAGTTTCCAGACTGAGTGATTCTTATTGAAGGATCTCTTGATTTGGGGTTCTAGAATCACTTTTGGTGGAGGTATCTTATCTTGGGGTTCACCAGAAGCTAGGGGGAGATAGGTCTTTTGGTTTTGGGGTCCCTAATGTCTCTTTGTTAGGGTGTCCCCTTCTTGACAGAGGAACCCATTTCATTTTTTACTTTACCTGGGCCTCACGCCATATTTCATCGCACGGGGGTAGGCATCCATCATCAGAGGAACTCCATTCTTCCTACAAAAAACCCTCTCTTGTAGGGACCTCAATTTGTTCATGAAGGGAGAGATCCTCCTCCTTTGAGCCCTTCATTGTGTCTCCAATAAGCTGGGGTGCATTTGAAATCTGGCTGACTACCTAAATAATCACCTGGTGACAGTCTTGGTAGGTAAATTCTGAATGATGGGTCTGATGGAGGTGATAGTAACCCGGTAACATAAGTATATTTGGGTTAGCATCTCTACCAAGGTGTCTCATGTTCTTTTTCATGCCTATTATGAATTCTATGAAGACTTCATCTAAAATCTGGGCATCTATCAATCCTTGCACTGGGCTATTATCAGAATCTTCTTCACCTTTGAGGCTAAATGTGAAGGCTTTGTCAAAATGGTATACTCCTAAATCAGCCTGTGAGACAAAACTTCATTCAGGGTGTTGTACTTAGTTATCATCTACTTGATTTTAGGTTCCACATCAATCTTAATTTGATTGTTGAGCCCCTTCCATGGCAGCCATAGTTGGGTAAAATCAGTAGAGAACCAACCCCTCAAAGATTGTGTCCATTCCCAGCTGAGCAGCATGCCATAGGTTTTTGGGATATCCACCACATGAACATTGATATAATCCTAGATCCTAGAATCAGCTGTTAGTTGAATTTGTGTGTCCTTCAAAACCCCAATGACTTTGACTTTCATTTTATCAAGCTGGATCACCATGCAATTAGTTGGCTGAGGATTCATTCCTAATCTCTGGCATATAGATAGTGGCATCACATTACATGAAGCACCTAAGTTGATCAAACAGTTGTGTAGGTTTTTTCTAAATATTTTGAGGCTAAGCAAGAATGGAGGCACTTCAACCATATCTTTGAACATGGTCAGCATTGCCTCTATTGCATTCACATTAGACACATTATTGGCATTATTGCTTGGGGAAGCTGGCTTAGAATGATCCAAGGTTTTTAGGAGGGCTTCCCTTTGTGTGGGACAACTCTGTAACATATCATACATTGACATGTTCATTCTAACCCTTTTCAATTCATCTACTGTACTATACCTTTCATTGGCCCCAACTGGGCCTTTTGATGTGACTGGTTGATATGATGTTATCTGGACAATAGTGGTATTAGGTCCCCTCAGTGGTATAGGGTTATTGCTAGCCCTTGAGTCATGTGGAGTGGGCTACATACTTGGAGGAATGCCATCTATCAGGGGCTCCCTTCTGCTTCCCAAATTGTGGGTATTTCTATTGTTGTTTTGGAAAGCATGAGCCTCAAAATATTCTGGTTGGCTCTCTTGGTTGAATGGGAAAATGAACTCTTCCTCTGAAGTGCTATTGACCAGAGTTCCATCCAAACTTGGATTGTATGAATCAAATGCCATGACATTGAAATGAGCCTAGGAGCACTAAGGATCCTAGGTTTGATTATCATACTCCCCCCTATACTCAAAATCTGGCTGATGCATACTGGGACCTTGGGTGTAGCTGGTTTCTGATGAATTGAAGAAATTGGCATTATCCATGGGGATACTACCATTGTTTAGGTGTGTATTCCAAGTCCTATTCATCCTTTTTTTTCCAAATTGTTTGTCTTGAGAGCTATTCCCATAACCTCCCCCACTATTGTTATTGTTGTTGTTATAATTTCCATAGCTGTGATTCTGATTCTGAGAGTAATTATTCGGGGTAGCAGCTGGTCGTGGGGGATTTCCTTGATTTAGAGTCAGGTTGAGCTTCATCTATGTGATCTCCCTAGTTAATTGGGATAGCATCTTCTTCATGGCATCCAACTCATTGACTAGGGCTTGGTCTAGTTCATTTGGGATAGCGACCTTTTGCTCGCACAAGGTAGCCCTGTGTGTGTCATACCCTGGGTATGTGATGGTCAGTGGTGGGGCAGCAACGTATGGAGTTGGCACCGGGTTGATCTTTGGGGTTTGGTGTGTTGGTACTTGATTGTTTGTTTCAAATAGACCAGTTGTGACCACATTTGTCAACGTAGGTGGGACACCATACCTTCCTCCCGCTTGCAGGTCCATTTGTTGAGTGAATAAGATAGCTTCATTACACACTTTCTCCAGAGTGTCGGTGTCTCCTGGAGGCAATCTCTTTAGGAATATGGATGTTAGTGGGTCCAAGGCACGTAAGTATACTTGTATGGTGGCACCGACTGGCATCATGTATGGAGCCTCAAGCTTCTGATACATCTTGTGAAAACAATGCTTGAACATGGCGATAGATTCATTGAGGTCCTTTCTTACCAAAATGAACTGGTGATGGAGAGTTTCCAGATCCACATATAGTTTGAATTGATTAAGGAATTTTGTTTCAAACTCCTACTAGGTAGTAATGGATCCTTGTGGTAAGTTTAGATACCAGTTATATGTGAACTCTCCCAGAGTGTATGGGAAGAGGTGGCAAATGATGTCTTGATGAGCAATCTCCTTCTGATTGTACAATTCTTTGAATGCATGGATGTGTTCTTCCACTATCCTGGATTCTCCATAGATGAATCATGGGCAGAACTTTTCAAGATTTTTGGGCAGCTGATGGAGCTGTCCCTGCAAGTCCAGTAGTGAACTTTGGGCATTTGAAAAAAAATGCCATTGGAGCTAGTGGTGGCAAAGTAGTAGGTGGGGCAGCAATGGTTGGAATTGGAGGAAGATCCAAATGATCTGAGGTGTCCTCTTCGTGCTTTGTTTTGCTGCTACAAGGTCTGCAAAACTCTATAAGTTCAAGGAACTCCCCTTTGTTGGGTGAAGATCTAAGGACTCATTGAAATCTCTTGAGGGAGAATGATCCAATATTCTAGGGTGTCCCTTTTGAGGGCCCTCCTTATAGTACCACTTTTGTTGAGTGTCATTTATACACGAGGACAATGGCTAGGAATTTGCACGAGCAACTTACCCTCTTGGAAGACTGATGGAATCAATCTCAAGGTTCCTTCTGGTTGGGTCTCAACTACTTGGGTAGCTCAATAGAAGACAAATATGAATCTATTTAACAAGGGGGCCTTTGCTAGTTCTTTCTCAAGGGAAACTATAAAATAAACTTTAGGAAACCAAAATATCTCTTTTTTGATATGATTTTCAGATTTTAAAAATGAAAGCAATGCTAATTTAATTGATCTACTAAAATAACTCGCAAGGAGGGTTAGAAGATGTAAGGTAACAAGAGGTTTGAAAGAAAATGCTGAAAGAAACCTATTGGACATATGCTAGCATCACACCACCATGTGAATTAAATAACCAAGAAGATGAGAAAACCCACACAATAGAGATCAGATCATGTCATAATCTTTAGCTAAATGGATGCAATCATCGATGGAAGTTAAACAAATGCAGACGTATGATAAGTCAAAACTCATAAAATCATGAAACCACTCTAGATGTGTGCACACATGAGACAAGTTAATCTTTAGGCACCAAAGAATAATCTTCTCAGAAATTTATCACAACACAGCAATGTAATACCAGCAAACACCAAACTAAAAGATTGCAAACTTAAAATCACTAAATAACCAATTGGCTCTTTGAAACAAAGAATGAGCAAATCACACATTCATAAATTTCGCATAGACAAGAGAAGAATCACACCATTAATGAAGCACCAATTGTATGTCTTGTATTAATGATCAAGTCAACCCTAATTACATCATTTTATTACAATTTATAGAGCTATGCTCTTATTTTCCCAGCTAGGATATTGTTGTAACTAAACTTCAAAGTAAAACTAAACTAAAGCTTTGCCTTAAATAAACTACTTTTAAAGCTTAGCTAAACTATCCTAGCATGGAGTTAGGCCTTGTGCATTACAAATATTTGAACAAAACAAGCATTATACATCTTGATAATGGGCTGGAACTAGTTCATGCATGTGGTGATCTTCATGTTTGTCCCCTGGATCATTGGCTTTAGTTGCTCTACGTAGTCTTGACTAAACAAGATCCCACAATCATACCCAAATGATCCCAAGAAAGAAGCCCAGATGACTAAGAAGTGATCTCTAAGAAAACTGGAGTCGACTCCTAGACATGCCCAAAAACACCCAAAACCCGACACTTGGTCTGAAAATTCAACACCCAAAATTGGCTAAGTGCTAACCTTATCTCTACTATGGAGTTGTCAGAGTTGTCGGACTTCTAGGTGGCCGAAAACTCCCCATGGCCAAAATGGCCGAAAATCTTGCACTGAAAAAATGATTAAGTACCAAAACTGCATTTTCTGTACATGGGAGCTGACAAATCTTGAGCTGGAGGTCCACTAGCTAAAAGGCACTTCTGGATGTGCTTTCTTGAATCTATCCACCACCTCCAACACCTCATTGAAGTCTGGCATCTTAATGCCTTGGAGAATCTCCTTTTGTATATCTCCATACTCTTTCAATCCCCTGGCAAAAGCCTTTACTTCTTCTTCATGAGGCAGCATTTTCTGAATCTACTCCCTTTGATAAAACATTTGCTGAAGATCCTCATTTGTCTTTACCCATTGGAATATATTCAAGTACTGATTGACAATATCACTCACCGGGTGCATAGTCCTATCATCATCATCATTGAACATATCTAAATCTAACCCCTCAAAGAACTCTTATAACTCATTTACAAATAGCATGCCATCATCCCTTTTCTTATCCAACCTTTTGAGCATCTTGTCAAGTATGGCCAATGCCATTGTTATCTCTTGGATCCATTCCTCAAAGTTATCTAATTCTACTCCATAAATCTTCATTAGCACCTAGAACTGCTGCTCCCTTATCATTTTCAACTCATCTAATACCTTTTGCCAATTTAGGATGGTTTCTTCTACCCCATTCTCCTCACTCATGATCTCTACCAAAGAAACTATCCCTGCCAAAATGCCTTGAAAGGGCCTTAAAATCTACCTAAGAGATAAGCTAGCAAATTGCTCAAAATCTAGTTTCCAATCCACACAAGCCTGTACAAAAGAATGTGGAATGTTAGTTTCTATATCCCCCTTCTTGTCCAATGCCTTTATTCTTTCCTCATCTTTACTCATGGAACCCAAAGCATGCTTCAGACCCAAAGTAGCCAAGGTTTTTCTACCTTCTCTAGTTGGTTCTCCCAAGTCCACCTCTTCTAACACATAGTCCTCTAGAGTGATCTCCTTTGAGCTAATATTCATTATAGGGATAGCCACCTATGCCTTCCACCTTCTCGCCTGATCTTGCATTACATAGGACATTCTCTTTTCCTAGGGGCCTAGTGCCATTTGGTGGAAGGCATGCCCTAGCACGATCATATCAACCTCTTCATCAGTATATACCATAACCCTTGGTTGCACCTCTTTGGTAAACCAAGTGGGCTTTGAGGATGCATTCAATGGCTCATAGGGAGCACCCAATGTAGTAGAAACCCCCATGTGTTCTGTCCTTATCTCCTCTGGAACTTCTTCTTCTTCTATCTCCTGCTCATTTCCAATACCTTGTTCTAGCTCTCCCTCACTAGCCATCTGTTGCTCATCAGATATTTTCTCCTTAGTATCTATTTGAGGCCTATCTTCTTCTATATGTAGCTCTTCTTCTATTTTTGATTCTCCCTTATCGCCCTCTTCCTCAGATCCAATATGAATTTCTTCTCCCTCTTCTTTGTCGATGACTTCAACTTCTTTCTTTGGTTCCTATAAGCTCTGGGGTATCGACTCCCTATGAACTTGGGGAGGAATGTTGAGTGGGGGAGGTGTAGAATATATGAGGGGAATGGTAGAATGGGCTAGTGGAGTTGGAGTGTGGAAAGGAACATGGGAAGAATAAGGTTGCATAGATAGCGGAGCATTCTCTACGGGAGTGGAAAGCGGGGTAGTAGGAAGCTCTTGAAGTGGAATGGTGGGAAGTGTGGAAGGGTGAGATGGGGATGGAGGTGGAATAGACACATCCAAAGGTACTTATGTACTTGTTTCCTCTTTTGAGGTGATCTTAACAGATGATTCCCTCTCGGGTCCTGCAATTCCCTCTTGGTCTTTGGCTATTTCAACCTCACTTTTCCCTTGAGGTGCCTATTGTAACTCTTCTCCTATGCTACTAAAAAGGCTAGTGAACTGGATAGGAGCCTATTGTTCAGCTTCTTTCAACCCATGCAAACCTGCAAAATCATAGATGTTGAATTCATCCTCACCTAGGGCATCCAAATTTATTGGCTCTACCTGAGTAGCCCCCATATCCTCCTTAGGGTCACCTTCCCTTATTCTCCTTTTCTTTAGGAATCTCACTGACCATGTCCTCCTAATTAGGGGGATTTCATCCAACACATCTTCATCTTCTTCTTCTAGGGTATCCATCTATGTAGGGGTTGAGCCCGCTTTCCTTTTGTAAATGTGACCCTTGGTTATTCCAGTCAGCTTAGGTCCTACTATTTTAAACTTAGTTCTCTTTTTTGAGCTAGGAGTACCATGGTCACTTGATGAAGGTGCCTCTGATGGAGCAATGCTCCCAATCATCCTAGTTTTCACCTTTTTGGAGTGCATGATAGGACCATATCCGGTGGGACGCTTGTGGTGATATATAGTCTCAGGATTTAGAGGAGTAGCCCCTTTAAACTGAGGTTCCAGTATCTTTTCCCATTCTTCCTTCCTCGAGATGTCTTAACAGGGAGTTGCTTCACAGGAAGTGGTTGCATAGGAAATGGACAAGCAACTCAAGACTTTGTCAGCTTGACCACATGTCAGGCTCTAAAGTCCATTTTGTCATTCTCATCCTGATCTACTTATGCATTTAGAATGGCCCTTGTGTATACCTTATCCATGTTATATATGGAATCCATGATTTTATCAGAGTCTACATCTAATTCCTTATGTGGAATCTTCAAGGAAAGGGCACCTTGCGCCAACTCTAAGCTCATCTGGCAATAGTCACAGATTCTCACCTCATAATCATCCACACAATTAGCCCAATGATCTTCAACATGTGTCTCATCAATGTATTGTCTTCCCATTATGTGGCTATAGGTACCAATGGGGTCAAAATGTGGCCTTACCAGGCTATAGGTTGCCAGTGGGAATTCATCCCATTCTCCAACCAATGACTTGCAAACTTTCATGTCTGGAACACAATGAGGACTGACTGAAATAGGGAAGTTCTAGCAGTGTTTCTTCTTATGCTTGATGGGCTCATGAGCATCAGACAATTGCCTCATTATCTCTAGTTAAACTACCCTATCAGGAGGATACCTTTGGAGCTTCTTGGGTGCTAAGGTGCTTCCTACCACCCAAATGTATGTGAAAGTATTGAATTGAATGTAAAATTCCCTAATGGCCTGTACTTTGGCCATTGCTTTTGTTGATAACCTTTTAGAAAAATCACCCTCGATGGAGCAAATGATTGCAAAAAGGAAAGCATCATTAACTATCCTGAATTCTGGGCTATTGTGTGTGAGGAAGTCCTTTCACACCAACTGAGGATACAAAGTGAAAGGCCATGTGCTTTGTTCCCTGATGTTTCCAACCCTGGTCAAGCCTGGATATACTTCCCTGGCAGCTAGTAAGTACACAACATAGGATGTCATGTAAAAGTGGGGGTCTTTTTTTACTGGAATCAGCTATTCATCCAATTGGTTGCTTAGAATTGTGGCCCAATCAAACCTTGCTTGTCTTTCTTTTATTTTTTGGATAAGGAAGATCATCCAGGGCTCTAGTTGATGAGACTTGGGCAAGCCATACACTCTCCTTATCATTGTGATGGTGGCCTGGATGTCCTCTTTCATGTAACCTCTCCTCATATCAATTCTATCTAGCCTGTTCTTGGTTAAGGGTTGTATTAGGTACTCATTGTTAACAATATTGTGAGCTCTCTGCATATTGTTGTTATAGAATTCCATCCCTTTGTTTATATTGAAGTTGAAGAACTTATATACCCCCTTGTGTAGATAGAAAACATCCTTGATATTGTCCAGCCTCAGGTCCAGGACCACTTACCCCATGCTATTTTTGACCATGCACTCATCGGGCACATATTTGTTGGCTAGTGTGTTAATCAAATCTGTCGACTAGATCAAGATAGGGTGTGTTGCTGCATTCACTAGGGAGTAATGAACCAATGAGGTTTAGTCCTCTAAGTGGCCCACCAATTCAACACACTTATTCAAATATTTGTTCCAACTCACATTTCCAATATCAGTATCAGTTATTCCGGCGTGCAGGTCCATCACCTTAGATAGTGGGTGGTATCCTTTGAATTGGTATTTCATTTCTGAAGATGCCAGTACCTTCTCAGCCATGTCTACAAAGAGTAAAAGTTTGGAATTAGTAACATGGTGAGATAAAAGAAACTAAAAAGCACCATTACTTGCTAAAATCATGTTTTCAAAGCAAAAACCATAGATTTCAGCCTTTTCAGCCTGTCGCACTTATCAGACATCCTAAAAGCCAAAAGGACCAAAAAGGCCAAAAGGCCGCAGAGCTTGGGGAAAAAAATGGACAAGGGTTGTGGTGGGGGAAGAGACTTCTAGCGTTATTGATCCTCTGAAACCCCAAGAAGTCCTAAAGTCTGAAAAGATCGAAAGGTCTGCAAACCCAGAGCATGAAAAAAATAAGGCAAGAGCACTTCCTTCAGGGGTTTCAGGGGATTCTATGTTTTAGTGTGTGAAAACACTGAAATGCTGATAGCATGGGGACTTAGATGATTTTTGATCTAGTGGATGCTCTGCAAGTTTTTGGACCCCAAAGGTCTGAAACTAGGGTTTTGGGCTGAACTTTAAAAATGAGTCTGATGGTGAGTTTGACCACAAACTCACCTAGGGATGTGAGGTGACTGCCTCAACAATCCCTAAGGCTGAAAAGGCCAACCCTAAAACAATCTACATCTAAGACCTAAGCCAAACAGATGGAAAGCACTAACCTAGACCTAAGACGAAGCATGAAAATGAGAAGCAAAAGGAAACAAACTAGAAAAAAAGAAAAACAAAGGGGAGGAGACCACCTACCCAAAAGGAAAAGAGCCTGATGAAGACCAACAAGGAAATGAAAGCCAAATGAAGTGAAAGCAACTAGCAGTGAAAAAGAGAGCGAGCGGATGACGAAGGAGCAAATGCACAAAGTGAGGGTTTGAAATAACCTTCACACCTTTTATAGGCTTCGTGAGGCTGGTGACATCATCACCCTATGCGGTGGCCTTTGGACCTTTTTAGCTATCTTAGAAGTCTGATAGGCTAAAAACACCGATAGGCCAACAAGACCAAAATGGCCAAAACTCCATCTAGCAAAAATGGTCCTGCTAGGCCTTTCGCACCTTTTGGACCACCTGAAAGGTGCTAGAGGCTGACAAGGCCGACAAGGCCAAAAAGGTCAACAAGGCCAAAAAGGCCAACAAGCTAAAGAAAAATAAGGACACCAACCCTAAAGACAACAAAATGAGGCAAGCAAAAGAGCAGAAGGGGGGCCCCTAAGGCCATAAGGGCCAAGAAAGGGGAGCATGGTTGTGGGACCACAACAGGTACCCATAACTATGCACTAAAATATAGAATACCTTTTAGGAGCTTAGTATTACATAGTAGATTTCCTTGTTAGAGGGATATCAACCCTGTTAGAGGTATACAAAAACCCTGTTAAAGGTATGGTGAGCTTATAGCTCTTACAATCAATAATTCAATTACAAAGAGTAATCTTCAAGAGTGAATAATACAAGTATCTAATATAATTTGATGGTTCTATTTATAGATCTATGTCAATCTCTTATCTCACATTTGCTACCAACCATTATTTATATCCCAAAGTCACATCCATATCTCATACATATCTTTCTCACTTACTGCTTCCACAAAACACTCTTTATTTATATCTATTCTGCCATTAGTCAACTCTCAAATTACAATACAAAACATAGTAATTACTTATACAAATGATAAATATTGAGTCGGCGATCTTATATTACCAAAGTGTCAGAAATATAAAATCTTCATTTGACTTAGCACGTCTCCATTCCATCTAGCCTTCCCTTAATCATCACAACTATTTACATGCCTTATTTCATTATTCCTCTGTCTTTGCATGCCTTCATATTATTGTAACTTACTGATATCAATATCAAAACATGTGCGACATTAACTAAAGGTCATCTATATTTCAAAATGTCTTCCTCTAAGTTTGCATGCCATAATATATCATATACCATCTTCACTGACCGAAACAGTACTACAGTATATTGTAAATCTGATTCTATACTTAATCATTTTCATGATTGTGTCTCCAACACTCATACTTACTCCATGCAATAACTATAACATGTGTGTTTCCATAAATGACAACCCTCAAGTAATCCAAAGTGCTCTCAAAACATCACTTTTCAATAAGAGGCTTATATCTCCTCTTTCCCAACGTACTCTAGTGCATAGTCTCAAAGCATTTAGTTCCTTTGATGGTCCTAGAAACTTCAACATTTATCAAGATATTATCCATGATCCTGATGTTAGACATTTTCTTAATGAATTTTTCTCCAAGAATATTAATTAGCCAAGAGAATTTGGATAATCCTTCTTCCTCTTCACCACCTAGAGATGGAGCATCTCTTAAAGAGAATATTCCTCCTTATACAACACACTCACGTAAACCTCAAGATGAATATCTCACCTTCTACACTCAAAGCCACTTATAATACAAGATATGATATCTCTACTAAACAAGGATATAGGGGCTTAGTACTTGGTATTAGTAAAAAAGGAATTAAGGTTCCTATTGGTCATCCTTCATAGAATACTAAAAGTGGCATTGGTTTCATATGTTAGGTTAATACTTTACCTTCCTCATCTCAACCAGAACCACCACTTGATATTCTTTTTCCAAAGCCATTTGTTGTTATGCAATTGTTTTATGATCACCTAGCCTTGACCAAGCAAAACTATTGGAGTGTCAAGTATAACTCTACAATTTGATTCCCTTACAGATATTTTTCAAAGAACCAAAGATCTATCAATGGTGAAATCTTGTGTTTCTTTTATCATAGTAACAAGCATTCTCTTGTTGATTGTATTGAGTTTAGACAATTTGTCCTAGATCTAGTTGATAGATGTCTTCTTCATTTATCATCAGATCTTTTACATTTCCTTTCTATCAAATAAATACCCTATCATATCATTTTCCTATTATGTTACTCTCCATTATGCAAAGCTCTTTGTGTAATGTGCATTAAGGGCATCAAAATAGGAAATATCTCTTGCTCTCTTAACTAGGGGGGAAAGATATCATTATCTCACATTTCTTATTTATTTCCAGGGGTCCATTATCTCTTTGTTGATCATCTATTTTGTACTATGATATTCTCCCATGTATGGACTTGTTGTTCAAGATCTTTCTGTAGATCTCTATAGTTTTGTTGACTATTAGTGACTCACACTTAGTCATATATCTAGGCAATGATGGTTAGTCATCACTGTGACCGAGTCATTATGTAAAGGCCGAGCTATGTAATGTTTACTTACCGAGCAGTAGTACTACCGAGTAAACTTATGGTCACTATGTATTCTTTGTAGTATACCAAGTCTAGTATTACCGAGTCCTATATGCAATGATTATCGAGTGCTAGAGTTATCAACATATGCCGAGTACAGTGAATGTCAAGTATCAGGAACTACATTTGCCAAGTTATCCAAAGAATGACATAAGAGTTTGTTTTGGCACAGTGATCGAGGTAAATAGTTTTGGCTGACATTCATGTTTTGTATTTTGTTTGTTGAGATAATTACAGAGGTAATTATGCATCTACTTAGTAATCATTGATCCCTATGCAATACCTAGAGCCAATTAGAAATTAGTAAGACTTAAGCAGCAAAAGGAATTAATCTAAGCCGTAGATCTTGAATCAATAAAATGTTTTGTTGATTATATAAGGTCAAGATCTAAACCCTAAAATGTAGTAGTAAGGGATAGTGAATGTGAAGGGTATAAGCAAATAGGTATGATTCAGTGAAGGGAAGTATTCAGAGACAGAGTTCAGTGATCGAGCTAAGCAGCGAAAGAACATAAAAGAGATAAATCTGATAGATGAGATCAACATCACATAGTAAAGAGAAGATTTGTTATCTGCATATAGTGAAAACTAAAAGATCAGGTACTGAGACATTCTAGCCAATGTATCAAGGTAAATCTCTTTACCGAGTAGTCCTAATAGACTTTTTGTAATCTATTAACTAAGTGCTTACTTTATTGTAAGTTTCAAATCCTTTTACAAGGTAGACTATAAAGTCTTTTAGCTTTTAACAGGGTAGACCCCTCATAGGGTAGATCAAGTTTTGATCAAATTTTGTAAGCCCTAATAGGAAAATTTATTACTACAGTAGTGAAGATTTGTGGGTGTCATCCCCACCCTAGTTTTACCTTTCAAGGGTTTCTAGGTAACCAAAATCTTTGTGTTATGAATGCTTTCATGGATGATGCTTAGTTTGTTAGTTATTTGATTATGTTCAAGTATTGTTGATGCTATGGAAAAGTTTTATTTATATGAGAATGGTTCAGTAGGTGATATCTAATTCACCCCCCCTCTTAGTATCACATTTCCCAATTATATTTCCAACAATTGGTATCAGAACTCCAAGGTTTCTCATAGAAAGTCTAACCACTTGAAGAAAAAGATCTTGAGATGGAAGTCTATAAGCTGGGAAAGGTCATAGAGAATAAGAAAATTGATGTATAGCTATCATTACAACAACTGGAAGCAGCTAGAGGTGAACTGAAGAAATCCTTGAGCAAAAGGAGAGAAATTACTATTTAGCAAAATGAATCACAATATCAAGAAGAAGATACCACTAGATTATTTGACAATGGAAACTCTACTAAAAGTGACAAAGCAATAAAAGAGCTACTGGAGAAGAATACCATACTGAATGATGACATCAGGAATCTAAAGAGAGAACAGGAGATTCAATCTATCAAACTTTGTGAAGTAGTTGAATAGAAAAAGAAAGCTGAAGATGATAAGACAATGGCTAAAGAAGACAAAAGAAAAATTGCAATGAGACTGGATGAAAGGAAAAGTGACATGCAAAGTTTGACTAATAATCAACTAGACATGGTAAATCAATTACTGCTGATTAATCAAGAGTTGGGCAGGAAAGATATGGAAATCAACCAACTAAGGTTTGAGAATTATAAATTAAAGAATGAACTTAGAACTGAAAAGGAAATCAATGAAAGGATGAACAAACCTAATGAAGCTACAAAATATTTTGAAGAACTGTTAAGGTCACCTAGAAGATTTGATGATAGATCTAGACTTGGACTAAATGAACATGCTTCATCTACTAAAGAAGGAGAATCATTAAAGAATGGAGAACAAAAGAATGCAAAACCAAAGAATAATAAACCCACATGCCATCACTGTGGAAAGCCAGGACATACAGCCAACATATGTAGAAGTAAACATGGTAAGTTTGATTCAAAACCTAAGTTTAATGGACATTGCTTTAACTATAAGAAATGTAGACATCAGGCACATGAATGTAGGTCTAAGGTTAGTAACCCACCAACCTCACCTAAGTTTCAAGGAAATTGTTTCAACTGTTAGAAGTATGGACATAGAGCATTCGAATGTAGGTCTAAACCAAGATGGTCATCAAATGAATAGACTAAGTCACCTATGAAGAACAACTCATATAATTAGGATTAAAACACTTGGTACAATTGTCATTATTATGGAAAATATGGACACATTGGAGCAAATTGCATGAAGACTCATTTTAGAGGCAGATCTAGAAGCTGGATGACTAGAAGCATGGTGTGTTACAAATGTAATAAGATAGGTCATCTTAAGAAAGATTGTAGATCACTTATGCCAATCAATGATCAGAATCAGAATGAAGATATCCATGAGAAATTGAAAAATTAGATGGACAAGACATGGAAGAAGAAAGAAGAAGGAAGAACTAGTGAAGCTCGCACATCTGAGGTCACCCAATCCAATAGATCAGGTGATCACACTTCTTCTAACTAAGCATAGAAGGTATTTTTGGAACTAAATTTTACAAATCTTTATTTCACATTAATTCCTAACATAAAAATTGAGTAGAAGTCCAATCTTCATAGTTAAAGATGCATTAGGACATATTTGAGTGAAATAGAAAACTTTATTTTTGATACCAAGTGATAGTATTCTGACTAAGATATCAGTGTATGTCGAGCACCTTTTATGGCCAAGATGCTATAGGAACCGAGCTATGTGGTAACAGTTATTTTAACCAAGCTTGTGTTAGCTGAGGTTAGCATGAGTTTGCCAAGATAGCTGTATTCCACTTACAAATTCTGTACGAAGCATTTATGAGGCCCTAATTTCACTTTTTTAGAATCTATAAAGCGGAAAGTTTCCATTCATTTCATTTCACCTAGTGAATTGAGATTTCTTTGAGTGATTCCAAGCATGAGCAACTAGTTTATCAAGTTAATTCTGAATCTCTATAGTGTGTCATTGGCAAAAATCATCTATAGGGTACTTACGAGAAAAAGGTACATTACCAAGAAAACATTTCTTTTCAAAAAATTTAAATTTGAAATGGCATCATCATCTGCTACAGTGAAGAAACAGGGGATGGAGGTTTTTGAACGTGCAATTGGTAAGGAATGAAGTCTATAAACCATGAATCTTTAAGACAATTTTGGAATCCGTGATTAAAGGAGATTTGAACAGAGCCCTATCTTCAATCTCAGAAAATGTGTTGATGATGGATGACATTAGGTCATGTTATATGTGTAAAATTGGGGAAATCAAAGATTATGAGATCAGGGAGGTGTATGAAAAGTTATGTGTTAATGGAGTGTTGAAGCTAGAGTATAAATTGATTGTCGAATAAGGGTTAGTGCATGCCCTAGATTTCCCACAAAATTTTAAGGTTGAATGGATAAAAATTGTGTTGGGTTGAGTACACGACATGCAACTATGGCTGGAAGATAAATCAATGAAGATAACGAAGGAAATGATCCAATGAGTCACTAGTTACCCTATGATTCAAGGAAAAAAGACAATGAAGTGTTCAAGCAAAGAGGAAATTTAGGAAAATACACAAGCTGTATGGAACAAATGAGGAATGATGATCTCTACCATTACAGATCCAAAAATTGACTTTGTTGTTAGGGTTATCTCACACAATTTCTACCAATCCAGTTAGTTGGATAGTGTCCCATGTATGGCAATCGACCAGGCATGGAAAATCATTAAGAAAGGGCACACATATGATCTTGTCAAGCTCCAGCTAACTCAACTTTCTAAGATCCTCAACTCAATCCAGACTGCAAAGAACTCAATGTGTAAGTTTGGCTCTTTGCTAATTTGTTTATTCTTTTATGTAAAGAAGAGTTTTCCTACTCATGGAGGTGTGATATGGGATAAGAAGAAACCCATTACTATGCAAATCAGTGAGTTCATAGGTTAGATAGGAGATAAATTTAATGGAGTAATGGACAATTATTTTTTTGAGTTTAAGAAGAAAATGAGGAAGAGGAGCAGAATCCTTATGTCATTAGTTGAGAAGTACAGTAATGATATATGCTTTCTAGTTGACATAGATTTCACATATGCACAAGCAGTCCTTCCTAGGGTTTCATGGCTCATGCCACTACCCTATGAAATTAACATAGATGAAGCTACTACTATCATCATAGCCCTCTTTGCCAAAGAAATTGATAGCAAGGAACCCTACTTTGGGACATATGAAGAAGCAAAATCAAAAATCTCTTTGGGTTTAATAGCTGAAACCTTAGAGAGGAAGAGGAAGAAGATAGTAAAGAATGTGGAGAAGTATGTGAAAGAATCAGACAAGGATGCTCCACTTGAACTAACCCAAGGTTTTGTAGAAGATGAGCCAAGTGAATCTAGTGACAGTGAAGAACAAGAAGAAACTCAAGTAGAAGAGAAGAAAGGAAAGAAACCAATAATTTTTGAGCCCCCAACTAAGAAAAGAATATTGAAACCTAGAGTGTCTTTAACACCTGTGCTAAGGCCTAGAACAAGGGGAGAAACTACTGAAACTCCTAAGGTATCCCCTGTATCTAGTAAGCAAAAACCTACACAACCTAAGGCAATGTCGAGTAAGGGAAACAACAGGCCTAGAAGAAAACTTGTATTGGTACAAGAAGATGATGAGGAAACTGAAAGTGATGAAGAGGTGAAGAAGAAGATTACACTATAAGATGTTAAATCTACTATGGATGAAAAATGCCACAAGATCAAAAACTCTACAAGAGTGGATGACTTGAAAGAGTTAAAGTTTGGAAGTTTGAGTATAGGAGAGAAGGAAAAAGTTGAAGATGTTATTCTTGAAATTATTTTCACATTCAAGATGTTACCTATTCAGTTGGAGAATCAAATCCCAAAGGAGCTAAGCAACAGGGTTGCACAAAAATGGGAATATGCCCTTAATATTGAAAATAAATAAGGGAGAGAACTTTAGCACAAGTGGAGTCAAGCCTCACCCCTGCCAACATCAAAAAAAATGTGGAGAAATACTGAGCCAAATTTGATCCTAAGCTCAGAGCTTATCTAATCCTTCAACATAAGGTTGAGGATGTAGTATAGGAAAGTGTCAAGATTTGGAAGATAGTGTATGGATTGTTGATTGAGAAAGATGGAGATATTGCTGCTAGTACATCTAAGGATGTTGAGCCTGAAATAGAACAAAGTGTAATGGAATCACCCATTCTAGTGATAGAAGCTCCCAAGGTGGAGGAAATTCAAAAGGAACCTGAAGTACACATTGTAGATATCATAAAGGATACATCAGTTAAGAATCCAATCTTAACCGAGGAAGACATATAGGTCGAGACAGTGTTAGTCCATTTTCCTATCAATGCAAAATCCTGAGAAAATGGCCTTTTCCTTGCAAATTTTGAAGTTATCCCACCTTGTTGCATAGTTTCATCTTGCATTGAAAATCCATAGTGTCTCATGGTGTGTGTCCTACCCTATGTTCTTCATTGTGTCACCAAGCTCTAGTCCAAATTGCACGTGCTGAATTGCAAAACCCAGGGAGATATTAAAGTTTTAAGGTCTGCAGGAAATAATTTTAGAATCTACCACAGTGTCGAAAACCCACAGTGTTTTTGAAAATCCATGATGTTTTCAATCTGTGTGAAAACCCTTGTTGTTGTCAACCTTGTGCCTTCCAGCTTTTGTGCACTTATGATGCAGTGCAAGGTAGGAGAATCCCCGATGGAGATGTCCTAGCCCCCAGCAAATAACCAAAAAATAGAATATAATAACAATACAAAGATTTAGATCCACACAATGCCAATATTCATAATAGAATCATTATATTTTCATCCAACATGCCCGGCTGTAAGGCCTTCCAGGTTACGGCTAAATACAATGCAATTACAATAGAAACTCCACAAGATCTCACAAGATCCAACCAAAACCCTAGCTAGCCCAGATCCACACACTGATAAAAATTCCCAAGGAAGATCTAACCCGGTGCTTGCAAGCCCACCAAGCAATCTCCTTTGTTTCCCAAGCTGCAGCTACTAGCTCCTCTCAAAACTCGCTCCTATACTTCTTCCTCTTCTCCAAGATGGATGAATGATGTCTCAAGAGTTCCCCCACAACCTCTACTTATACCAATCTAAGCCATAGGTCGGCCCTGAATATAAATTAAATACAAATACCGAAATTAAATGCCACAAGTCGGCCATCAACAACAATTAAATTCTCAAAATAGATGTCTTAGTAAAATTGCGATATCTCCTAGCTCCGGATGAATTAGAACTCGTGCTTCGAACCGTAGGAAGAAATATAGGGCCTCTTCAATCCCTGAAATTTTCAGCCTCTAACTCTTTGTCGAAAATTACTTATACGACCTGTAATAGGCACCAAAATCCTAAGCAAGGCCAAACTCCTCCTAGGCCATGCTGAGAAACCAAAACCATGCCAAGTTCATTAAATGCATCAAAAAAAATTACCCAAGACCAAATTAGGTCTATCCAACTCTACCAAGACCTCTCAAACATTAAAATAAGTCCACACCACTCCATCAAATCTCCCAAACATGCAAGATAGCCAACTACCCTGGGATGCTCCTGCATCAGACTCCCCAGGTGCGAAAAGATGTTCTCAATAGCTGGAAGAACATCGTCTGGGATTCAACACATAAATCCCTGAATGGTTCTTCACATACATGTCCTCCAAGTCTTCAACTTACACATTCTTTCCCTTGTTCTGCTGCTGCTTCTTCGTATCCATCCTTGAGGTCTCACAGGTTTGCTGTCCACGCTGATCTCTAACCCTTTCAGAATCTGCCAACTCAACTCGGCTACCAATGCTCAGGTTCCTTCTACCAACCTCTTCCTTTTGCAAGGGAATTAGGGAATGCTTCCTACCATCTTTCACAATTGTAAACACATTCTTGACACAATCATGCATAGCCCTACAATCATACTGCCAAGGTCTACCAAGCAACAAATGACAACTGTTCATGTCCACAATATCACACAACACTTGATCCTTATACTGTCCAATCTGGATACCAACAAGGCATTGCTCCCTTACTTCCAAAGCATGCTCACCTTGCAACCAACCAACCCTATAAGGATAAGGATGTCTTATTCTTTTCAAACCAAGTTTCTGAACCATCTCCTCAGCAACAAGGTTATCAGTACTACCACCATCCACAATCACATTACAGACTTTGCCACTAGACTTGCAACGAGTCCTAAACAAATTAGTCCTTTGACAAGATTCCCATGTCCTTTGACCCATCAGTACTCGCCGAGCTAGCAAACTCTCTCCTTGCTCAGGTTCTTCATCTTCAACCTCATCCACAACAGCAGCTCTTCTGTCACCATCCTTCCGTGGACATTGATAAGCTCTATGCCCTTCTTCATGACATTTGAAACAAGTACCCTTGAATTCACCTTGACCTATCCTTTGCTTTTGATCAACAAGTTTTGGTTCAGTTTCTGCATTTGGTTTTGCTGAATAATCCTGCTTCTCCTTCCCTCGGGAACCACCTTGATTCTTCCTCTTCAACTTTTCCTCAGCCCTCAAAGCATACTGATAGGCATCCTCAACTGAAGAAATATTCAGCATACCAACCTCATCCTGAATATTGAATCTCAAACCATTAATGTATCTAGCCACCTTCTCCTTAGACAACTCTCTATGTCCAGAATGAATAGTCAACTTGTAAAACTCCTCTGTATAATCTTTCACAGTCATATCCTTCTGTTTTAAATTCTGCAACCTCTTAAACAACTCTAGTTCATAATCAGCAGGAATGAACTTAGCCTTCAGTTTAGTCACCATCAATCTCCATCTAGTGATCTTCATTTCACCTTCCTCTTCTCTATCTCGCTCTAACTCTTTCCACCAAAGAGCAGCATGTCCCTTTAGCTTGGTCTGTGCTATCCTCACTCTGAGCGGATCTTCAATATCCTCAAGTTCAAAATAGTCTTCCAACTCACCAATCCAATCAATTAGGTCTTCAAGATTCAAAGTACCTGAGAAATTAGAAACCTCCATCTTATGCTTTAGCTTCAACTGAGGTCCAGATCTATCAAACTGAACAATCCTATTTCCTCTAGGTCTCTCATCTTGCTCAGCTCTACCATTAGATCTAGTAGTCTCAAATTCTTCAGCAGCTTCCTCATAACCATCTTCAGTACCCACATGCCTAGGTATACCACCCAAGGCACTTATAATCTCAGCAATCATATCACTCTTCATCGACTCCATCTCAGATCTAAGACTGGCTCTAACCTCCTCTATTTGAGCCTTAATCTTCTCTAAGATTCGTTCTTCCACAGTATCAATAAGATCATCAATTACCCTAGGGTCCAATCTTCTCGGAGGCATCTTCCAAGATCTTCGCAAACCCTCTGTAGCAAATTACCAACTAGATCCAACCTTTGCTCTAATACCACTTGATGCAATGCAAGGTAGGAGAATCCCCGATGGAGATGTCCTAGCCCCCAGCAAATAACCACAAAATAGAATATAATAACAATACAAAGATTTAGATCCACACAATGCCAATATTCATAATAGAATCATTATATTTTCATCCAACATGCCCGGCTGTAAGGCCTTCCGGGTTACGGCCAAATACAATGCAATTACAATAGAAACTCCACAAGATCTCACAAGATCCAACCAAAACCCTAGCTAGCCCAGATCCACACACTGATAAAAATTCCCAAGGAAGATCTAACCCGGTGCTTGCAAGCCCACCAAGCAATCTCCTTTGTTTCCCAAGCTGCAGCTACTAGCTCCTCTCAAAACTCGCTCCTATACTTCTTCCTCTTCTCCCAGATGGATGAATGATGTCTCAAGAGTTCCCCCACAACCTCTACTTATACCAATCTAAGCCATAGGTCGGCCCTGAATATAAATTAAATACAAATACCGAAATTAAATGCCACAAGTCGGCCATCAACAACAATTAAATTCTCAAAATAGATGTCTTAGTAAAATTGCGATATCTCCTAGCTCCGGATGAATTAGAACTCGTGCTTTGAACCGTAGGAAGAAATATAGGGCCTCTTCAATCCCTGAAATTTTCAGCCTCTAACTCTTTGTCGAAAATTACTTATACGACCTGTAATAGGAACCAAAATCCTAAGCAAGGCCAAACTCCTCCTAGGCCATGCTGAGAAACCAAAACCATGCCAAGTTCATTAAATGCATCAAAACAAATTACCCAAGACCAAATTAGGTCTATCCAACTCTACCAAGACCTCTCAAACATTAAAATAAGTCCACACCACTCCATCAAATCTCCCAAACATGCAGGATAGCCAACTACCCTAGGATGCTCCTGCATCAACTTATCTTTTGGCTTCAAAAACCTTGTGTGTTTTTTATCTTTTCCGTCGAAAACCCTGTGTTTTTGACCTCATAGTTTCATGTTTGTTGGTGTTCCCTAACTGCGCAAGTGTGATGGTTGGTGGGGCTAGATTCTTCAAGCGATAGAGGGAGGAGATACACGGTTGGCATATGAGCATAAGGAATATTCCATGCTCATGAGATCATGCGCCTGCTGTTGATCTTGTTTGTTTCAGGCATTTCTTCGGTGGTGGTCCCGATGTCTGAAAGGAAGCGAAGGTGCGTGTTTTCATTAGTTGTCGCATGATCGCATGATAGGAATTTCTGACATGCGACCATGCAACCGATTGACATCTATCACTTGGGGCCCATTGGTAGTTTGCGGTGTGACCTATCTACTCGGTGGTGATGATGTGCTTAATTCTCATTGGTCCACAGGAGTATGAAGTGGAGTGTTGTCAGTGGGACCGGTCTTCTTGGCATTCAGGCAGATTAAAGTTTAGTTTAATCTTGTGGTTGTCGTTATACCATTGGTATAACTTGCTCAACCTTTAATGTAGTGGTATAGTGACAGCCATTGATTCTCATAAGGGAGGTAGGTGGGTATGTTGACACGTATGCATAGTTGGCGCTATTTTATTCATCCATGTATTTGCATAGTGGCTTGTTGTCAGTGAGACCTAGTTTTTGGATGTGTCAGAGGGTCCTGGTCCTATCAGTGAATCGATGAATGGCATATGATCTCATCGAGTGTGTCAGAGGCTTAAGATCTTGCGATGGCCATTGATTTCGTATCCTAGCAAAGGGTTGTTAGGGCAGGGAGAAGAATCTCGATCTGACAGTGGGCGTGAAATTTGATAGAATCTTGGAGGTTGATGTGAACTTTAGATGGTCGTCGATCTTCCTATTGCAGGCCCAGTCAAAGTTTCTCAGTCTTTTGGTGAATGGGATAAATGTTTTAGCATCCTGATAAATTTTCAAAGGGGTTTGCTCATTCACATGATAAAATGGTGATTCTCTAAAAGTCTTGGTGATTCAGTGAACAAGGTCATGTAATCACTAAATCATTTGGTGAAAGTAAAAAGTGTTATGTGAACTGGTGAAAGCTTTTGTCACATGGTCGCTAAATGTAAACTAGGATTCCTATAAAGGGTAAATCATAAAGACCGTGAAACATGAGGATCAAACGGTCATGACTTAAAGTTGATGGAGATTTAAATATCGACTACCGATTTGCTACAAGCACCATAAAGTAGCTATTTGATTTCAAATTTGAATTTTCTGAGGGTTTCCAATGATAGAAAGGACTAAATTTCAATGTAGAAGTGATTGGAACTGGTAAGAAGTAATTTGTTTGCCGTTGTAGTGTGGTCCAGGGTGTGATGATCATTTGCAGGGATCTGTACCATGTAAGGAATGAACAAGGAATGGCTCGAGGCATGTTGCAAGGTGGTTGATTTGACTTGTTCTCTTGGCAGATTTGTGATCTTCTGTACACTGTTCTGAGAATTATCATAATTGGAGATCATCTTTGATCTATTGCTATGAGATTGCTTGGTTTCCTACCCCTGTAATAAATTCTGATATAATTTTTGGTTGGTTGGGTAGTTGAAACCCTAACCCTTACCCTAGCTATCTAAAGCTTGTTGCATCCTAACCTGTTTAGGATTCCAAGGCAGCTAGAGTATAAATGGTTGAAGTTTTGACTTTGTAAGGGTTCCATTCTATTTGGTTCCTGTGGGAAGTAGTAAACTATGTCACATTGTAGGAGGCTGAATAGAATTTCTTTGCATCTTTTGCAAGTTATTGAAGTGGTAGTCTCATTTCTGGTATAGACATGTACATGATTCATCATACTTAATATAATTGTTTCAAACTTTCAAGTCTCTCCTTGGTGTCAGTCTTATGAGTTTTGGATTTTCTGGTCCATTGCATAGGGTTACCTTTGCATATGTTCTAGTCTTTAGTTCTTGATCTAGGATCAAGTGAAAAATACTTTGGATAGGGCATAGATTCATTAGATTTATCTACAGAAGGATCTTATAAGTAGTGGATGGGCTGGAACAGTTGTATTTATGGCTTTGAGTCTTTAACAGTAGTTGGTTCATGTTCTATATTTGTTTTTGAGTGCTGCCCAATGGATAATGGCACTAATCAAGGATTAGTACATTCAGTTGAGTTCAATGTTTGATGGGTTTTGGCTATTTCCTACATCTTTGAATATCAATACCATTTCAAGTCTTTACCCTTCACAAGGCCATTTTATACCCAATAGCAATTGAGATTCAATGAATGTCTGGTTAACATTTAGTAGTCTCTTGCTATCATCTACTTTGTTTAATCCAGTCCAAAGTCCCAAAATGCCATAAGTTACTAGATTAGGTGCACCCACCATGGTTTTGCAAAGCCAGAAGTGAAGAGGGCAGTCTTGTCCCTATAGTTGGTCCAGTTGTCTTGCAGAGCTTTCACACCTGGAGCTAACCACTCCTAACATTAGTCTCAAGGCATATTGGCAGCCCTAAGTGGCGTAAGCATTTTCAAACACCAACAGACAGCTAAAGACACATCTTTGCCAGGTAGTAACCTAGTACTTTTACAAGTCAAATCTTATCCAGCAATTGATGTGACACCAATTGGTAACACCCCCCCCCCCCCCACCAAATCTGAAGTTGTTATAGTTTATCTATTAGCTAGTAAAAGTACCACCAAGGAACCAGAGAAGCTGGCACCAGTTATTCAACTCACATCTATCAAGGAGATCCACCAGGAAAAAGAGGAGAATTCAAAAGAAAAAGCTACTAGTCCTCATGTGGAGGATAAGGTAACTAAGGAAAAATAAGGAAAAGACAAAGCTACTGAGGTACAGGAGCCTACAGTTAAAGAAGCAATACAAGCTCTTGTATAGATGCCGAGTGGGAGCACACCAAAGAAGGCACACAAGTAGAAAATGGAAGTCTTCTCACTTGAGGTAACCATTGATGAAGTTATTACTATTCCCAAATGGGATACTGATAACTTATCCTATGAGAAAATACAAATATTGAAAGATTTATTATCAAGGAAAAGTAGACAAGAAGAATTGAAAAGAGAACATCAGCAGAAACAAGTTTTGTATGAAATTAAAGATATATGTAATGATGTTTATGAGTTATCAGATGTAAATAGTTCCACTCCCATATTGGAACAACTTATACGTATTGTTCAAAAGGTAAATAATGACGCGTGTAGTGCCAATGATAAATTTTTTGAGTGGTCAGAAAGAAAGTTTGAGACCAAAATGCTAGAGAAAGTATCTGCCAAGATTGCAGTTAAACAGGTTGCAGTTTCTACTTTGGTAGCAAAGACCAAAGAAGTAATTATAAATGCAAACTCTCTGCTCACCAAACTATGTAATATTGCATAGTTCACTGAGGAGAACCAACATTTGATTAATCAATTGCAGCAAGAACTTAAATCCACCAGTTAGTCTTTAAGTGTTGATCCAGAACATAGTTCCAACCATTATGTCAAGATAATGCATGCTCAAGGAAAGATAGCTGAGCTAATGGCTAATGATGGAAAGATTAGATCTCGCCTACTTTCTATGCAAACAATTTTAACACCTCACCTAGAGGCATTACAGAGAAAGTTGGTCAAGGCTAAGGAATTAACTTAGAGGGATTTGAATCTATCTACTATCGAGAGTCTAATCAATCTAGCTGTCGAGCTCGAAGTGCAGTCTGAAGTTTTAACTATTGCTATTGGAGGATGGGAAACTACCCTACACATGGTTATGATGCTGCACAAACCATTTTTGGAGAAGCATTTTGAGATCCCCACTCTAGATGACATTTGTCATGTCAAAACCAATGGGGAAGTAAAATCATGACATGACAAATAGGGAGGTAACCAAATTTTTGAATGTATATATATCTCAGGGGGAGTATTTTTCTTATACTACATATTTTTGTAAAGGGAGATGTAATGTCATGACAAAGTGTTTTTTCCACTAATGTCAAAGGGGGAGATTGTAGATCTCTATAGTTTTGTTGACTATTAGTGACTCACACTTAGTCATATATCTAGGCAATGATGTTCGGTCATCACTGTGACTGAGTCATTATGTAAAGGTCAAGCTATGTAATGTTTACTTATCGAGCAGTAGTACTACTGAGTAAACTTATGGTCACTATGTATTCTTTGTAGTATACCAAGTCTAGTATTTCTGAGTCCTATATGCAATGATTACCAAGTGCCAGAGTTCTCAACATATGCTAAGTACAGTGAATACTAAGTATCAAGAACTACATTTGCCGAGTTAGCTAGAGAATGACATAAGAGTTTGTTTTGGCATAGTGATTGAGGTAAATAGTTTTGGCTGACATTCATGTTTTGTATTTTGTTTGTTGAGATAATTACGGAGCTAATTACACATCTACTTAGTAATCATTGATCCCTATGCAATACCTAGAGCCAATCATAAATTAGTAAGACTTAAGCAGCAAAAGGAATTAATCTAAGTCATAGATCTTGAATCAGTAAAATGTTTTGTTGATTATATAAGGTCGAGATCTAAACCCTAAAACATAGTAGCAAGGGATAGAAAATGTGAAGGGTATAAGAAAATAGGTATGATTCAGTGAAGAGAAGTATTCAAAGACAGAGTTTAGTGACCGAGCTAAGCAGTGAAAGCACAGAAAAGAGATAAATCTGATAGATGAGATCAACATCACACAATAAAGAGAAGATTTGTTATCTACATACAGTGCAAATTGAAAATATTGGGTACTGAGACATTCTAGCTAGTGTATCAAGGTAAATCTCTTAACCAAGTAGTCCTAACAGACTTTTTGTAATCTCTTAACCAAGTGCTTACTTTATTGTAAGTTTCAAATCCTTTTACAAGGTAGACTGTATAAGTCTTTTAGCTTTTAATAGGGCAGACCCCTCACAGGGTAGATCAAGTTTTGATCAAATTTTGTAAGCCCTAACAGGAAAATTTATTACTACAGTAGTGAAGATTTGTGGGTATCATCCCCACCCCAGTTTTACCTTTCAAGGGTTTCTGGGTAACCAAAATCTTTGTGTTATGAATGCTTTCATGGATGATGTTTAGTTTGTTAGTTATTTGATTATGTTCAAGTATTTTTGATGCTATGAAAAAAATTTATTTATATGAGAATGGTTCAATAGGCGATATCTGATTCACCCCCCCTCTCAGTATCACATTTCCCAATTATATTTCCAACACTTTCTCCTTAATGAGATTAGCATCCTCCTTACAATTTATGCCTTTCTTGGAAGTGCATATCTTGTATAATGAGGTTGACCACTAATTTGGCATAGTGTGGAATCCTTCTTTCCCCCTTATTTTCCTCATCTCTTCATGGATTGATATCATTTCTCAATGGTACATCCTTTTTTATATGAGATATTTTGTTTCATGAAAGATACTTACAACTTTTCTTAACAATATTTTTCATGCCTCACGGGGAATTTATCTCATAAATAATCATTCATGTCATTCAACTCTTTCCTTGATGTCTTTCTTACTTTATAATGTGATGTCTTTTCTGAATTAAATATATTTGTTTTATATTATGATTTTTCTCTGGTTTTCAACTTATTTTACTTGGAAATGTATATCTATTATAAAGTAACTATCATTAAGGATGCATTGCATATTTTATCTTGCCTTCACACTTAGGGGGAAAGGTTTCATTTTTTTTCTCTCTCTCCTTTTCTAAGGATCTATCTTCCTTAGTATAGTGGCATTTGTTTATCATGTGACATTCTTTTCCTATAAATAATTATTCATTTTGATTTGAGATTCCCTCTTGTAAAGAGGTGTGAATCCTTGATCACGACGTCTTATTTATTTTTAAATATGTATTCATCATAACAAAATTTCCTTACTTTTCATTTCAAATTATTATATCCTTCATTAAAAGTTCTTTTTTTCACCTAGCCATAGGGGCTAAAGGGTGCATTCTTATTCTCTTCCCATCTTTGTCTTGTAGATGTTATCATTGTTCAAGAACTCCTCTTGAAGGTAGATGTATTGTAACAAATATCTCTTCCTTTCAAGGGTCTCTTCCCACAAGTGGATTATCTTTTCATTATTACCTATTTTCTTAGCTCACAAGAGTCATCCTGCTTGGCTAAGTTTATGGCATACATTGTTGTTTTAAGGATATATTCTTGTTGTTGGAAGTAGGTATCCTTGTTTTCTTTCTTTATGATGTCATGTATGTTGTCATCATAAGGAGGGAGGCATAAATGTATCCTCCTATGTGCTATATATGCAAATTTTTGTTTATGGATCCACAAGACTAATCCCCAAATTGCCCCTATGTGTAAAAAAATTTAAGCTACCAATGTGCACAAAACATTTTTCAAGCCACCCTTGTGCACAAATATTTCAAGGAAAAGTTGACTAGCATAACACACTTTTCTAAACCATCAATACTCCTTTTTCTCTCTCTTTGAGATTGGTATAATTAGAATAACACAACTTTCTATCCTTTCTACTCATCTCCATCTCCTCTCTTCTAATGGATCACCTAGCACAATACAACTTGCTAGCCTCTCTCTCTCTCTCTCTCTCTCTCTCTCTCTCTCTCTCTCTCACACACACACACACACACACATTCTCTCTTTATACTTGCATGGCTATGTTAGTGGGTTAGACTATAGAGTTTGTATCATCTTTGGTGATGCCCTTTCCCTTCTTATGTGATCATTTGTACTCCTACAATATCTTTCTAGACATTTTATTAGTGGTTGATGTTATTCCTAAGATCAAATTATCGAGAGGGGGGTGAATTAGTAATCTACTAATTGTGCAACTTTTTAATCTCTTAAACTTTACCACAGCATTCACAAGGTTATCTTTAATAGAAAAAAATGCAAAAACATAACCATAAGAACATCCACATAACAATGAAACACTTGACACAAATATTTTTCTCATGGAAACCCAAATTGGTAAAAGACCACGGTGGGGACTAGTACCCACTAAATGATGTACTCTTTTGAAGTACACCTTATGAGGAGCTTAACCTTGTTAGGAGTTTACAAAATCACTACAAGGTGCTACCCAATTAAGGGATTTACCTTAGGCCTATTAGGACCTTTACCCTATTAAGAGTGGCCTTATCAGAGGACTTCAAACACAAGCTAATGTGCAACATTGTTAGAGGATTTACAATAGGGACCTGTTAGGATCCACCAGTTAAGGAATATCAACTATTGTAACTATTGGGGAATAACCAAGAGAATGATCTGTAAAATACTACCTTTGTTTGATCAAATCCACTGAAGCACAAAATCTCTTCACAACACAATTAACTTTGTCCTAGCTTGATCACAATTTTCACTTTGCACCACACTTTCCCAACACATGATCAACACACTAAAAAATTTCAACCTCATCACATAAATATTGTCCATCAAGCCCTAAGTCTTCCACCGCTATAAGAAAGACCTAAAATTTAATTCCCAATATCTCTCTCAAATCCAACACGCTATAAAATAAAATTAAATGTATAAAACATTTTTCTAAGACTGCATTGGCCAATACAATAATTTACATAGAATTTTGTGTCATGGGGTCAAACACATTTTTCCCAAACACTTTCTTCCTCAAGAATCTTCTCCACACACTAACATCAAATAATATGATTCCAGATCATCACCTCCAATCTTTAAGACATGTCACTAGATCATGACAGACTCAACTAAATTCACCACAACCTCTACACTGATCACTGATCAAAGATTCATCAACTGTTGCTCAAGAACATAAACACTTCAACCTGTAACAAATTTGTCTTTGTTGACCAGTCATCTATCCTTTACACAAGTCACTCAAATTAGTTATGATTACAACCATAGCTTCTACACACTATTGTCCACCATATCCTATAGTTGCGCCACAAGACACAACAAAGATTTGACAAACCAATCAAATCACCTATCACTTATCACTAACTCTTCTAAAAGTTGCAGTGTTAACCTTCATCTGATCATAATTTTATTATTGGTCTACATCAATAGTATTGGCCATGCATTTGACATACAAAGACATCCCCAAGTCTCTCATAAGAATTGCTACAACTAAAAATTATCACAACACCTTGATCATCATACTTATTCTTAGCAACATACTCCCCATCACTACATTAGTTATGCCAACAATCTCCCTATTTGGAATTGATGGAAAAACTCTCTTCAACATTCATTTCCTCTCTCCAACATGATAAATTATGCAACACTAGGAATAGAAAAATGTTCCCACTTCTATCTTTCATCCATTCTGTAAATACTCCCCTTTTCACTTAACTTTTCTCATCTGCATTCTATATTTTATTTACTTTCTCTCTTGTTGTATTGTCTCTACTGAATTATTCTCCTTACTTTCTCTCCACCTTTGACAATAATGACAAATGCATCAAAAACTCATGATATTTTCTTTTCTATACCTAATTAATCACAACACATTACTTCATAGACCATTCCCCCTAAGGTGTATCTCCACAACATCAATCCATTCATAAAGATATTCCCTAGATACACTTGGATTGATGCAACTGCATCTTATTTCAATTCAAGTCAGATAGGGGAATGACCCCTAACTTACCTCTTAGATACTCAAATTTATCCTTAGGTAATGGCTTAGGCAAAATTTTAGTAACATGCTCATTAGTTGGCACACACTCCAACCTTACTTCTTTTTCCTATACCTATTCTCTAAGAAAATGGTATTTGATAGTTATGTGTGTGTCTGTGTGTGAAAATTGTACCTATTTATGAGACACAACACTTCAGTAAAATATTATTGGTTAATAATCAAAAAATAAGTAATGAACAAATACATCATTAACCAAATGATTTACTACCTTATAGTAGATTCAAGTATGGTATCTCAATAATTGATCAAGATAAGTCACAATGCAACATCTAAATGAAGGATTTGAATGTAAAAGCTATGAAAATGAATGCAGATTTAATCTATGTTTTTGGATTTTCTATGAAATAATGATCAAAACTATGTAGAATGATCTAAAACTTGATGAGAGATTAATTGAAATCTAAGCTATCAATACTATGAATGAAATGAAATCAAGAAAATAATGGTTAGCAAGGAATCTCAAAAATTGCACAATCTTCAAATTATCCAGATTGCACGTGCCAAGATTCTCCAAATTTGCAGTCCTTTGTAAAGGACTAAGGCCTGTTTATATAGAAATCCAAGGTTTTTGAGAACTCATGGAAAGACAAAAATCTCTACTTGATAAACTTGAATTGATTTTTGAGTTATAAAGAAATTAGAAATAGTTATCTCACAAAATCATGCAAAATCAACTTTTTAACTTGAAATAGAAGTTCAGATCACTCTAAACTTCTTTTCAACTCACAATCACATGTTGAGTTTGGAAATTTAACAAATTGAATTTAATAGTTGATTTTGAGTTTAACTACTTTTCTGATTTGTGCATAGATAATTATGATTTTATTTAATTTTGCATGTGTTTTATTCTCAACTTAACTTATTTGAACAATTAAATAACTAATTTATGGGTTAATCAATTATTTAATCAAACTTTATTCAAAATCATATTATTAAATTTGACAACTTGATTTTAGTCAATTAAATAAATATTCAATCGATTATTTTTAGAAATTATGATTTATTGTCAAATAAATAATATTAATTAGGAATAAATATTAATTAAATCTAATTAAATTAATTAAGTGGTTGAATGAAGTTTAATTAATTAAATATTCAGCATAATCAATTAACTGACTTTAGGATAAATAAAACAATATCATTTATCACCAAATAATATTTAATTAGAAAAAATTATGATAAATTAGGAATATTTAGGAATATTCCCTGATGCAGAATCAGAATAGGATCAATTAGGGTTTTGATTATTTGATGTGCAGATGTATCTTAGGTTAGGACTTTAAGGTTGATTTCGATCGATTTTGTCAATGTAAGAGGTTAATAGTACTGAAGCCCATTTTGGGGGTATTACATTTTGCCCCTCTTTGAATTATTGTGTGAAGAGCAGTGGTTCAAAGATTAATCTATTTTTTATGAGATTCAAACTCATTTGTGTGGTGGAGAAACTAATCCTGAAATATTAACTAATTCTGAGATAGAAACCGATTGAAAGATTTGAAAATGTTGATCTAGGTCTTGATTGACCAAGAAATGAGATGATGTTAATAGTAGCAACAATGAACTGATGATTACGAAGAAGTGCTAAAATGCCTGATTCTAAACCTATGATTATGAGGAAGTGACTATCCTAACTCCAGACCTGAGTGTCCAAAGGAATTGAAAGGATGCCAAGTTCAAAACCTTTAGTTATGAAGAATAAAGAAAATAACACTAATGAACCGATGGTTACGAAGAGCTGATATAGTTTACAAGTTTAAAAGAATACCAGATTGATATGGATTTTGATGAATCTGATATGCTCCAAGTGATGTGCCTCGAGTGATGATAACTTTGATGAGTCAACAACTAGACGCGGTTGATGTCTTGATTGCTAAAGAAAATTTGAAGAACATGTTTGATAAATGATGTGTAATACCATGCCCCCTTCAGGATGAAAATCAAAATCTGGCAAGAAAGCTAGCATTAAATGATTAGAAGTAATGCAATCAATTATAGAAATGGTTGTACACATCTGGGGATGCATTCTACATCGTTTAGGGAGCCATTTGACCAAATTTGACTAGGTTTGACCATGATTTGACCAATGGTTGACCAAGTTGAAAGTTTAAGAGTTTAATGTTAGATAATCAACTAAGTTGAATACTGGATTCTTGTGGTGTCTTGAAGGTCAATTATGCAAGCAGTCAGTCGTCCTAGGACCAAAAATTTTAAATCATATTTTTAACAATGTAAACGATCTCAAATTTTGATTTTGATCCTAAAAATGGGTTCAAAACATCGACATTAGCTAATGGTGCAATTTTCATGCAAAATGGAGCACTTTGAAAAATTAGGTCAAAACCTATATAAGGCCAAAAGGGGTCATTTTCAATTCATTTCAACCAGTTGACTTTGAAAACCTTGTGGAGCCCTTTGAGAGAAAAATGCAAGTCCTAGTGTCATCACATCGATTCGAGCACTCTAGGCGGTATCAGAGACCTAGACAGTATGGGAATTCAGTAAGTGGACCTATGTGCCTCTCTTTGAATTCAATTTAACATGTTTTAATTGCTTTTTAGGATTTTGAGCACATTTTTTTGCATTTTTTTATTTTTGGTTCACGAGATGTCATGCGACATGTTGTGGTGTGTCATATAATATTTTAGGTCCAACTAAATTGTTGTGTCAGTCATAGTATAGTGTCGTATGGGAGACACCCATCTCTTGTACGATATTTCATTGGGTCCCTCAATTGTCATGCAAGATCATGTAGAATGTCGAGTAGGTTGTTGTATATTGTTGTAAAACAATTGTCACCAATTTTTTCTTTCTGAAATGTTGTATGGAAAATAGTGAGCATTTTTTAGGTCCTTAGTGAATTTTTCCAAAAAAATTTATTGTCTAGCTGAATTCCATAGTCTTTAATGCACCTTTTGATATACTCATTTTCTTGTTTTACATGCATGTATCATTGTTTTGAACTGAGTTACAGATGTTCATCCTAGTTTATGTGCTTTTTAGGTTAGGTACCCTGATGTTCATGTCTATATTTCACATCCAACAACCCAGAGGCTATCTCTAGCACTTTTTAATCACATGAGGGTTCACTTTGCCACTTGTGGGTTTGAGTACCTGATTCATTTACCTGACATTTGGGTAAACCATGGTTTGATCACCATGCTCATAGAGAATTTTCATTTAGAGACAGATATTCCATCTCCCGACAGGGGAGATTATAGTTACACCTGAGGATGTCTATCAAATTCTTTAGATTCCATTTCATGGCCCTTGCCTGGATTAGCTTAGTATTAGAAATACAAGTTTACAGGCATTTCACACACTATTCAGAGTAGATGAGCGTATTGATCAACATATATCATGGGAGGTGCTAGTGCAACACTATAGGCAGACTTATAGGCTTGAGTTTATTATTGTCGAAATGATCAGCTGGATTATCATGTCCGACCATCAGCAGAATGGTCTACTGATGGGCTGGGCACTGATGGTTCAGTGATTAATGGCATGCCCAGTAGAGTACAGATGGGGATAGTGTTTATTAGCCCATATGTTTTTCGAGATGCATGAGATAGTCTACCATGAGGGTAAGACTTTCGCATTGGGCACTATAGTACTTCAAATCTTGGCATGGGAGCACATTCCCATCTGCAGGCCTATTTAAGACAATGAGAGGCAGGACCAGGAGCCTCTTATTTATAGGTACTCCAAGTATGTTACATAGGTGTGCATGGGTCAAATAGAGTACTAGCATTAGGTACTAGATGATATGACTATGGTTACTTGGAGACCATACTTACAGGTGGAGGCTTGGCCTATGACGAGGGCTTAGTTTGGCTACTTCTGCCAGAGCCAAATTTTAATAGGGCACTCTACCAATGTCCTAGAGCATTTTTTGATCACCAGAGTATGGAGGTAGTATGTCCTAATCTAGGATGAGCCCTAGGATTTTGTAGCTTATGCGAGACTGGTATGGAAGATTGGATTGGGATGGTCTACCAAGTTATGATTTGCAGTGTGTATCCTAGAGTATAACGGGTTACAAAGCAGGGTTTGGGACTACCAAGCTTAGGTAGAAAATGAAGGAGTTACTAATGCTAATACGACATATATAAAGGAGCATCCTATCAAGTAGTTTTATGATCTGACTGAGTTGATTCCCACGATGGAGGAGGTAGAGGATATCATGGGTACCCATATGGGTAGAGAATAGAGACGGAGGGAGGTTCAGATCCTGATAACACAACCTATCCCTTTGAGGCTGAGAGTAGTAGGGATCCTGCCATGACCAGTTGAAGATGTGAGGCGTGCCCATATTCCATGGGAAGTTCCACTGACTAGACTAGTAGTTTTGCAGCATTAGCATTCTAGAGGTGAGGGTGAGAGTTTAGGTAGGATCAGTATTACTATAGCTTTCAAGGAGGTACTAGGTGCACATCAGGACACACCCATGGATGAGGCACAAGAGGCACCATATTTTGACTTGGTAGATGAGGTTTGACATCGTAAGGTGTAGACTGATACAAGTGGTGGTGTCGATGAGACCATGGAGGAGGCAGAGGTAGCGGTGAAGGCCCTAGGCTGAGGCGGACACCTCAGGACTTGATCAGGAGAATACAGCACTAGCTTAGGTACCAGAGATCCCATAGCCTATCTTTAGAGGTCCAGCTATGAGAGCATGATAGGCAGTTGAGGGAGTGAGAGGTGGAGGTCAGGTGACTGCAAACTAAGATGATCCATCAGATGGGGTAGGCTACATAATATGTTTCGGCTTACTTTTTTGTCATGCCACCTGGGCAGATAGTTACCTCTTACTCTTAGTATATGCTAGCATCTAAGGGAGCTAGAGTGCCATGTGTGGAGCCACCACCTGATGCACTAGCAAGATGAGGAGCAATGCCTGATGCTAAGGACTAGGCAGATGGCTGATTCATTTTGCTTCCTCATTTTTCCCATTTTGATTATTTATACTGAATAGCTCATTGTAGCTCATCTTTTGTATCATATGCATTTGGTGTACCCCTTGTACAATATATATATATATGTGTGTGTGTGTGTGTGTGTGTGTGTGTGTGTGTGTGTGAAATTTTAATGAAAATGAGATGTTATGCAGTAATTCACATGATATTTGTGTAGGTACATGAAGAGTTCAAGTTCTCAATCATTGTCAAAAAGGATGTGTAACCAAAAACAATGACTTCTTGTTGATTAAGTGTAGGGACCTTCATGTGATGCTCAATCCTTGTGATATTTTTAGTGCAATTTAGAGAATTTTAAACACCATGTGAAATTCAAATTATGAGAAAGATGCAACCATGTAGAGTGCAAAATGTAAATGAAATGCAAGCCTAGGACTTAGTCACTGGTCATATGTTAGTCTTTATCATCACTGAATATTTTTAGGTAACACCAAATAGTCGATACAATGTCCACTAGTTAGACAACCATGAACATATGAATATTGGCTTTTAGTTGGAAATGTCAAATTTAGATATAAGCACCAAGGCACAAAAGCTAGGATGACCTGAATATCATGTCCATTTTTATTTAGAAATTTGTATAAGCATCAAAACATAAACATTGTGATGACCTAAATATGCCTTGCTTACAAACACACCAAGTAGTGGGGAGATCATTTTGATTCCAATGTGAATTACCCACAGTGACCATTTATCATTCAAATCCTTGGGTACTGTTCTCTTCTACAATAGGAATAAGAAATCACTCAAATAGACAAAGTTAGATCTTACTTCCCTGAAGCATCTAGGTATTGATGGTCAAGGTACACGTGGCCATCCAATCATGATGGAGGCACTTATAGTGGACACTAATTCAATCTAGAGATTCTAGAGTAATTAGATTTTCACTTACAAACAAAAGACAAAGAAAATATTATGCCTCCAGTCATCACTCTCTAAATCCTGTGAAAGGACATCATCGATGAGCTTGAGAGAACATAATATGAAAAAATATTAATGTAAATTAGTTAGCATACAAGAAGATTAAAGCATGTCATTGAGATTATTTTTGTTTGTTATTGTAGTTTGTTTGTGTTGTTGTTAGGTGCAAAATCCTTTTCTGGTAGAGAGAATGATTGACTAACTCTAATATAACTTTGAAGGACCTTGACTGGATATGACTCATCAGAGATATTGAGGACCATATGATATGAAATTGGTTGCCCCCAAGTTGGAAATGTTGATAGGATGCAGACGCTTTGTTGTTTTGGTGCACAGACTGACTTTACTGAAAATAGGATACGAAAGCAAACAAGGAGATATGTACAAACTAAAATATTACTAAAAGTTGGGAGATTGCCAAGATTATTTTAATAGATGGAGTATTTTGATACAAGTGGTGCCCATTTGCCAGTCACCATCTTGCCAGAGATTCTATTTTTGCTACCAAGGTGCTTGTTTACCAGGTTTTTACCAAGGCAATTTTTCTTTTTCTTCTTTTTTTTATATTTTTCATCTTTTTCAATTTTTTTGTATTTTTCCATTTTTTTATTTTTTTTGTGAACCATCAAGGTGCCTATTTCTAGGTTTTCACTAGGATGATCATTTTTTCAGGACTTTTTCTAATTTTTATACTTTTTTCAAGACATATACATAGACTAAATGTCTCAGGCATAGAATTTCTTCAGATGGAGAATGTTGATTGGTTATCAGAGCTATTCTCCTTTAGTCATTGAGAGTTCATAGGCTCCAAAGCCAAAAGTAGCAGTGATAACAAAGGGACCCAGCCAGTTGGGTTCAAACATCCCCTTGCATTCTTGGTGGGATTAATTTTTAGTATTCTCTCTCAAGACTAGATTGCCAACCTAAAATTCTCTATGTCTAAATTTCTTGTTGTAGCCTTTAGACATTCTTTTCTGATATACTCTGAGATGATCATACGTGACTTGCCTATGCTCATCTAATATTTCAAGCTCTTGTAACCTAGACATTATGTAGTCATCATCGATTACTAGACCATGCATTTTGATTCTTAGTGATGAGATTTCAACCTCTATAGGTAGTACCAGTTCAGCCCCATATACTAAAGAGAAAGGAGTAGCCCTAGTGGGTGTTCTGATACTTGTTTTGTAAGCCCAAAGATCTAGATTTATCATCAGGTGCCAGTCTCTTCCTATCTTATTGACTGTACGGTGTAGGATTTTTAATAAGTTCTTATTGGATGTGTATCATTAGAAAATGGAAGCACTTCCATTTAGGACTGGTTTATCCCTTCGAGTAAGTGGTTTTGGGTCATGTCAAATGCCTTGAATAGGTCTTTCACTTATTTCTATCTTTTTCCCCTATTTTGCCCCATTTTCCACTTCTATTTTGCATTATTTTGGCATCTTGGCTTGAAACCATGAGATTCTTGACCTCAAGATCAAGTTCAACCTCAACCCTAAACCTAGGTCAACTTATACCTCGACCTTGACCCAAGGTCCAAATTTTAAGATCCCAAAGTTTAAAAATGTCAAGTTTCAAAAAGATTTATTTCCCACTTTTAGGTCGGTTGTTTTAGGCTTTGGAATGGTAGACTCTTAAATTATATTTAATTTAGGTCCATTTCTAGGGGTAAAGGTTTAAATGGGAATTTAATTATCCTATGTAGGCCTCTCTAGAATTTTGTGCCCTAGACTTGTATAAAAGGAAGCCTTCTCCTCTCATTTTATCCATGATGAAATCACACTCAAGCAAGATCAAGCAAGCATTATAAAGAAAGAACTCTCAATCAAGGAAGCATTCAAGAAATCATCTACATTCAAGAATTAAATTTCTCCATTGAAGATCAAGGATTCCATCATTCAAGCCTTTGGAGGGATTTGGTTCAAGCATTCAAGATTCATCATTCAAACTCTAGATCTATCCATCATGGTGGTGTGATCTTCCCTCAAGATCCTTTGTTCATCTTCAAGATCTATTCATTCTCCATTCAAGGTGGATTCAAAGCATACAATCATGGAAGTTTTGATTTATATTTATTAGTGTTGATTCCAAGCTTTCATATCAACATACTTTTTTACATTTCAAATACAATTGCATATCTATTGAATATCATAGCTTCGTTGTTAGATCTACTTCTACTACTTGCTAGCATTCTCTATTTCAATTCCATTTTTAAGGTTGATTCAAAACTAGGGTTTTACCAAGGAAAACCCCTCATCCAAACAAAAAAACCATTTTTCTTGCAAGAATAGGTATGGAACAATGAATTACAGTGTAGATCTGGACACACTTTTTGGCAAACTTTTGGGATCCACAAACAAAATTTCTGTCGGAGCGGCGTGGGTCAAGATCAACATAAAGGGGCATGATTGTGCCCCCATATTTAGGTCAAGGTCAACCTTTCTTAGAAAAGTAGATTTTTTTTGGGTTTTCTCTATCTCCGTGTTTCCAAGTCGGATTCGGTTGCAGAGTTTCCTGAAACTAAATACAGACACTAGAAAATAGTGATCTTCAAATCTGCTACCTTTCAAGATAAGTGTTTATGTTTTATTAAGTTTTATATGTCCACAACATTTTCCATCACACACACACATAGATTTCCCCTCACATAGATATAAAAAATATATTTTCCCCTTATTATATCCTACATCATATATTTTTATATCTTACATTTTGGTGAAGCCGCGATAACCAACTCTTTCTTTTTGGTGTTAGATGCTTTCCTTTCTTTCCTTAAGATTAGCTTTCTTTTATGCTCTTGCATTTTAAAATTTTAAAAAACAAAAAAATCTATATACTCTACCAAATACAAAAATATTTCTTGCATTTCACTTGCTATGAAGATTTTTAAGATGCTTTGCTATGTGGCTATTTTCCTTATTATTCTCCTCTTAGCATCTCTTTATCGTACTTATGATGTTTATGAGAGTATCATCTATTTCATTATGTTTTTCATTCTTCATGTTTCACTTGCCTATGTTATTGTGAGATTGACTGATATAGTCTTCCTACTTTCAAAATTTTCATTAAAGATTTATGTGGTGAACTTATTGCTCTTTTGGATTATGTGAAGAATTTGGTAGATGATACACCATCTCCTAATCTTCCTAATCCTAATCCTATCCTTCCTAATCTAGTTCCTAATCTTCCTAATCCTAATCCTATCCTTCCTAATCCAATTCCTAACATTCCTAACATGCCTAATTCTCCATCTTTCATTCCTAGTTCTTCACATACTTATGATGAGGTTCAAACTATGGTTCATGATGTAGATGTGCAAGAATTATTGGATTTACCTTCCCCTTCTTATCTAATCCATGATGATATTAAAGGGAAGAGAAAATAAACCTCTTCTAAACATATTATTCCACCTTATACAACCTTTTCCCATGATCACAATAAATAATCACCTCCTACAGAAGCTTTACAAGATATTTACACTACAGGATATAATATGATGGCTAAACAAGGTTATAGGGGTTTAGGGCTTGGTGTTAATGAACATGGTATTAAGTATTTGGTTCATATATCCCCTAAAAAAGATATGTGTGGACTTGGCTTTCTGTTATCTCAATTTAAGGTGGTTGATTTTGATCATCGCCCACCTCTACATGTTCTTCTTCCAACACCTACCTTAGATTACCCTGATACTCATCAAGATGTGGCTAAGAAGGTGTACGTTCAGTTAATGAATTCCAAGAAAGAAATCTTTAAACCTATGCTGAAATCTAAGTACAAATGTCCTTTTCACTATAGTAATACACATTTACTTGTTGATTGTGTGCATTTCAAGTTGTATGTTAGAGAAAGAGCTTCTTTAGGAATTATATCTCACTCTCGTGTGGTTTTACAATTCCTTCATAATTTTGATAAGGGGTATCCCCTTGACTCTTCTATAATGTAGATCTTTTCTCCTCTTGTCTTTTGACTGGGGGAAAGAGGTATTTCATCTTGTCTTCTAGGATCCATTATGCTCTTATCATATATTTTGTCTTGAGCTTAATTGGTATTCTTTCTATCTTTCCTCCCTATGGTTTTGTATTATGTTCATAATCATCCATAGATTCTCTTTTATTATTCAAGATATCTTTTCTAAATATAATTGTTTTGCAAAGGTATCCCTTGCTTTGATCCCTGGGGGGCAATTTTTTCCTTCTTTCTCTTTGTCTAGGGATCTACTTTCCCTAGCTTAGTGGCATTTGTTTATTCTGCAACATTATTTCATTATACTGACTGATGTTTTGGCTATGGATATCCTTTTATGTGAGATTTTGTTGTCCTAGGTCATCACCTCTTCTTTATTTTACAAATTATGTTCTTTATAAACTCTTTCCCTTGCTTTAGCGTTAGAGTTTGATTCCTTCATTCCAAGATTCATCTCCCTCTTGATCACAGGGGGCTTGATGATTGAATCTTTGGTCCCTCTTTGGTTTTTCTTTGAAAGATGATATTTTATCTAATGCACTCCTCTATGGTGGGGGTCTTTTTGATAAGATCTCTTTCTCTTTGAGGATACTTTTTCCATGAGTGACATATCCTTTTCATGATTATCTATGCTCTTGGATGTAAGGGTCAATACCCATCGCTAAGAATATAGTGTACATTATTGTTAAACAAGATATCTCCTTACTTTGTGAAGTAGGTATCCTCCTTCTCTTCCTCATCATGTCTAGTAGATAGCCACAATAAGGAGGGGGGCATAGATAGGGTCACCCCTATGCTATAGTTTACATTTTTCAATATGCTAAATCCTCAGAAGGTAATGCACATAAGTTGCTAAATCCTAAAGAGACACGCATTTTCAATTTCAATATGCTAAATCCTCAATAAGTAACACACATAAGTTTCAAAATCCTGAAGAGGTGCATTTTCAATTTCAATATACTAAATCCTCAGAAGGTAATGCACATAATTTGTTAAATCTTGAAGAGACACAAATTTTATATTCATAGTGATACAAGAATGTAGATCTATGGGTATTCCAAAAGCCATCAGAATATGCATTACAACTACAAAGCACAGTTTTTGGGTGAACTATCAGGTTTTTCTACCTGTTGGGCTCTCCCTCCTTGGTGATTCACAGTAAGGTAGGCATCTTATTGGGTGAGGTAATCACTCTCTCTTTTCTCTCTTTTCGCTTTCATACTAGTAGGATTAAATCATGAAGCTATGTTATTTATAGTGTTTCTCTTGTCTTTCTTATGTAATCATTTATGCTTTTATTATAGCTTTCCAAATATGATATTAGTATGGGAAGCATATCTTAGCAAGGTTTCCTTTGCTAGTTGATTTGGGTTTGTTTTTGTACTAACCCCTCTTTTTGTGTCTTTTAGCTTAGTCTTTGTTTTCTCTTTATTTTCACACCCTCGTGCATGTATGTGGAGTTAGAATCCTTGGCTTGGGGGATCATGTCCTCAAGTAAGTGATATTCTATCTCATTGTGAATCCACTAGAATATTTCTTCTCCTTTACCAAGAGTTTTCATTGAATCCATAGTCTTGCTAAAGTGGGGGCTAAATGTATCATCAAAAAATGGAAGCACTTTGATTTAGGATTTGTTTGTCCCTCCAAGTAAGTGGTTTGGGTTCATGTCAAATGCCTTGAATAGATCTTTGACTTGTCTCTAGCCTTTTCCCCTGTTCTACCCCATTTTCCACTTCTATTCTATATTATTCTGGTATCCTGATCTGAAACCCTAAGATTCTTGACCTTAGGGTCAAGTTCGACATTCTAGGTCAAGGTCAACCTTGACCTTGAACCAAGGTCTAGATTTCAAGATCCCAAAGTTTCCAGATGTCAAGTTTTGGAAAGATTTATTTCCCGCTTCTAGGTCAGCTGTTTCGGGCTTCGGAACGGTAAACTGTTAAATTATATTTAATTGAGGTCCATTTCTAGGGGTAAAGGTTTAAATGGAAATTTAATTCTCCTATATAGGCCTCTCTAGAAGTTTTTGTCCTAGACTTGTATAAAAGGAAGCCTTCTCCTCTCATTTTCTCCATGACGAAATCACACTCAAGCAAGATCAAGCAAGCATTATCGAGAAAGCACTCTTAATCAAGGAAGCATTCAAGAAATCATCTACATTCAAGCATTCAAGTTCTCCATTGAAGATCAAGGATTCTAGCATTCAAGCCTTTGGAGGGATTTGGTTCAAGCATTATATCCTACATCATATATTTTTATATCTTACAAGATGCTTCAGCTTGTCCATTCCCTTGTGGATAGTAAATGGATGACCAATGTTGAGTGATCTTGAATTTAGAGCATAAGGAATCTAGGTCCTTGTTCTTGAATTGGCCTCCATTGTCTATGATGATGGAGTGTGGTATAACATATCGACAAATTATGTAATTCATAATGAATATAGAGATTTGTTTGTCAGTTTCTTGTGTCAATGGAACTACTTCCACCCATTTTGTGAAGTAATTTGTTGTTGTGATGATATGGGTGTGACTATTAGATGAATGTGGATAAATAGCCCCTATGAGATTAAACAGCCACTATTGAAAAGGCCATTGTTTTGTAAAGGGAATCAGATCTATCCTGGGTGCATGAATCAAGTTACCATGTACCTGGCATTTCTAAAAATTCTTAGCATATTTCATGGCCTCTTTTTCCATGTCTGGCCAATAGTACCCTGCCCTAATGAGTTTTTGAGCTAATGTCAAACCGTTGGAATGTGATCCACAAATACCTTCATGGACTTCCTCTAATGTGTATTGTGACTCTTCATATTCTAAACACCTAAGAAGTATACCATCCAGACTTTGTTTGTATAGATCATTACCAATGAGATGTGTTTCAGATAAGGTAACATTTTTCATGGTGGTTAAAGGTATCAGGCATGATTTGGTCATGAAGGTAGGAGTATATGTTTTTGTAGTAGGAGGAATCATGACCAACAATGGTGTAGATCATGTGGCTTTCTAGACAATCATAGGTGGGTAATAACAATGCTTCCACTAGGAGCTCATAATGTAGCTCATGTTCGGGTTGTTGTAGTAAAGATGGTAGCATTGTCATAGCATCAGTAGCCTTGTTCTCCATTCTAGGTATCTATTCAAATGTGACTAAAATGAAGTATTTCTTTAGATCATCTACCATGCACTTGTATGGAATGAGTTTTTCATCTTTTATTTGATACACACCATTGACTTGGTGTATGACCAGTTGTGAGTCTCCATGAATGTGTAGTTTTGTTACTCTCCATTTGATTGTTATCTTTATTCCATTTAGAAAAGCTTCATATTCAGCTATGTTGTTGGTACAAGGGAACTTGATCCTGAATGCTTTTGGAATGGAGTAACCCTGTGGTGTAATGAACAATATGCCAGCTCCAGACCCATTCTATGTGTAAAATCCATCAAAGAATAAGTCCATAGTCTAGAGGATATGTGCATGATAGAGGAATTAAGAAATTCCATCTGTAGTGGTTGGTCATTGAACATTGGAGCTTCTAATAGTTGATCCAAAATAACTTGTCCTTTGATAGCTTTTCTTTCAACATATTCAATGTCAAATTCACTTAGTAGCATTACCCATTTTTCTAGTCTACCTATGAGGGTAGATTTGCTCAATAAGTACTTCAATGGATCAATCTTTGCTATTAAATGTGTAGTATGAGCCAACATGTAGTGTCTCAGTTTCTGTGATGCAAAGATAACAACTAGACATGCCTTTTCTATCATGGAATAGTTCTTCTCATCAACTACCAATGTTCTGTTGATATAGTAGATAGCTCATTCCTTCTTATTTTCATCATGTTGTGCTAGAAATGCCCCCAATGATGTATTTGTAGTAGAGAGATACAATATCAATGGCTTCCCTTGAATAGGAGGCATGAGAATTGGTTGATTTTCTAAATATTGTTTCATTTGATTGAAGTTCGTTTCACATTCCTCGTTCCATGTGAAGGTCACACCTTTATGTAATTTCTTTGTAAAAGTTTGTGATATATCTGCTATTTGATATATGAAGAATCTGATTGATTGCACTCTTCCTTGTAAGGTCCTCATTTGTCTAATGTTCTTAGTAGGTTCCATCTCCATGATTGCTTTGACTTTTGCTGGATCTACTTCAATACCTTTATTTGAAACAATGTACCTAGAGGATTCCCTGAAGTGACACCAAATGCACATTTCTTAGGATTTATTCTGAGACTAAATATTTCCATTCTATCTAGTATTGTACCCAAGTCAGCTATATTTTCATATCATTTCATTGATTTATCCAAGGTGTCATCAACATAGTCCTCCATGTTTTTATGCATCATATCATGAAAGATAGATGTCATTGCTCTTTGGTATGTAGCACTAGCATTCTTAAGACCAAATGGAATTACATTCCAATAGAAATTACCCCATACACAAGTGAAAGCTATCTTTTCTTGATCTTCCAGAGCTATCTTGATTTGGTTGTATCCAGAGAAACCATCTATTAAAGAGTACATTTCAAAGCCCATAGTCATGTCCACTATCATATCAATGTTTGGTAGTGGAAATCATCCTTAGGGCATGATTTATTTACATCTCTAAAGTTTGTGCATACTTTGATAGATTTATCTAGTTTTGAGACTAGAACTATGTTTTAGATCCATTCTACATAATCTATGGCTCAGATAAATCTGGCTTTTAATAGTTTCTCTAGCTCAGTTTTGACAAGGAGTGCTACATGAGGCTGCATTTTATGCAAATTTTTCTTGATTGGTTTAACTCTTGGAGTGATAGAGAGATAATGCATGGTGAGATTAGGATCTAATCCAATTATATCTAAATACTTCCATGTGAAGTTGATCTTCTTCTCTATTAAGAATGTTGTGAATGCATGTTTCTCCTCTTCTGACATAGATTGTGCTACATGAATCAACTGTGGTTCCTCTGTTGTACCCAAATTGATGGGTTGAGTTGGTTCTATCAAAATTAGAGATCTATCCTATAAATGACTCAAAAGGACATCAAATATCTCATTCTTATGTGCCTCAGAGAGGTTTTCACCTTTAGATATGTATTTTGTTTTTACTATTTTTTGTTTTGAGACTGCCACATAGTGGTTTTCACCCTCAGAACTCTTTTTCCTTTTTCTTTTATTATTTTGACCAAGATATTTGATATCTGACTCTGACATGCTAATGCTAAGTTCACTAATGGAAGTTTTCATGGGTTCTACTATGTTTAAGTAGCATGCTAGAGTGTAGTCTATCCAGAAAGTTTGGATGTCTCAGCTTGGATCATTAGATGTTTAGTCAATAAGCTCGAGATGATGGATAGTAAGCGTAGGAAAGGATTGGCTGATAGTATTCAAACATATAGTGTTGTCATCATTAGTTTTGATCTATCTCTCGAATTCAAGGATGATATTACTACTCAAAATGTTCAATTCATTAAGTGTCTCAATGTCGCCGTTGGATCCTACATTAGTGATAAGTGCATCAGACTCATGAGGTCTATCATTTCATTCTAGATTCATTTTGGACGTAGGTGCATATCAATGAATGATATCTATGTGTTTCTTTGTTATAAGCTCATCTTCTTCTGGAACAATTCCCCATTTATAGTCATTTGATTCATCATCTGGATCCGTAGGAAAGTCAAGAATATGTGTAAAATCAAGACAAATACCCCAAGAAAGGTGGCCTTCAGAGTCTGAGTGGAATTCATATTTGTGGGAATCTATCTTAGAATCATTGGAGTGTCCCAATTTTTTAGCTATTGTGATAGGTATATCATCTTCTTCTTGTTTGTTTTTTGGATCAGTCGGTTCTTGTGTTGCGACTATCTCTTGTTCAGTAGTAGGTTCTTATGTGTCTACCACGTTAATTATTTTAGGTTCCTTTTCATTTTCAAGAAGATCCAAGATATGTTGAGGTATATGTTCATAAGGAAAAACATTAGTTGTGTCTGAATCATCACTACCTGAGTATTGTGTTTCTTCATTTTGCTAGGTATCTGTTTCTAGTTCTATCTGTTCTAGGACATGTGTAGAGCTTCCACTAAGATGGAAAGGTTTCTTTTGATAGCCTATACCTATAGTATCTTTGGTTATCCCCCCACAGTGTCCAATGGGTTTGATGATACCTTTGCCTCTTATTCCTAGAGGTCCTTTTCTAGTATATCCCATTTTAGACATTAGTTTGTGACCTGGTCCGTATGATTTTGCAAGAATCTTAGGTAATTTAGAGTCACATTTTTTAACTATTTGTGATTGAGAATCATCTTTTTATAACCATGCTAATATAGCCTCTTCCTCATCTTATTCTTGTTTAGATACTTTCTCTGTGATAAAATTCCCATTGAATATAACTTGGGGTTCCTTAGTTGAAGGTCTCACTTTCTCTGAAGGTTGTACATAAGACTTAGGTGAAAGTGGGAGAGACATGAGAAATAGGACTAGTTCCATTGTGTATTCTCCCATGCATGTATCTTTGATCTTGATTTCTTTTTCAATGTCTTCCATTTTGGATGTGGATGCTATTTCCATTTGTTTGGTATAAGACTCTTGGTTATGTGGGACAAGTTTATCAGCACTTTCCTTCAAAGCATTGCAAGATGCTGACATGTCTACAGGTATAGTGACCTATACTCCATCATAGGGAAATTTGACACATTGGTGGTACGTTGATGGAATAGCTTGCATCTCGTGAATCCAAGGCCTTCCTAGAAGAATGTTATAGGCCAAGGAAAGATATAATACTTGACAGGTGATATCTCTGATGAAAAATCCTATTTTGATAGGTAGCACAATGACTCCTTTGGAATTCCTTTCTTGTTCATCATATGCTTTTATGGTTATTTTATTTTTAGGATCAATAGCATCTTCTGACAATCCCAATTATGTAACCAGTTTATAGGAACAAATATTTAGACCAGTGCCTCCGTCTATCAACACATGTTTGACATGATGGTTTTGGATTAGGACTTCAATATGAAAGGGCTAGTTATGTGGATGACTCAGTGAGTTGTCATCCTCTTCTAAAAAGGATATGTATTGAGGGGACGTCAAGTGACCCACCATTGTTTGGAATCTATCAAGATCAAGATCTTCAGGAACATTAGACCCAATGAGATATTTGTCCAGAATTGCATGATGAGCTGGAGAAATCCACAATAACTCAAATATAGAGAGTTTGGCATTGGTATGTTGTAGTTGTTGCATTAGGTTGTAGGATGTTATTTTGGACTCCTTAGAATTGGAATATTTAGATGTAGTCCTCTGTTTGGATGCAGATGCAAGATTGAATGGTACCTTCAGGGTGTTTGATGAACCCAAGTTATGTCCTTTGAGAATTACCTGAGCTTGAGATCGAGTGATTGCATTAGCTGACTTGTTATCTCTGTCCTTTTTGACAATGGTGATGACATTGAAATGTTGAGATATGCATGGTTCTACCATGTTTATGACATCATTATTTCCAGAGAAAGTGTAATTGACCTTAGCACCCATGTTTGGTTTAGAAGATGAATCACCTTGAGTGTGTTTCAGAAAATGTTATGTGAATATTGTATGATCATTATTGGATTTATGGTTTTCAATCACAATTTCTCCGGTGTCAATTTTGTCTTGAATGAGTTGTTTCAAACACATGCAGTTATTGGTTTTATGACCCTTGTTTCGATGGAAATCATAGAAATTAGTCTCTTTCCACCATTTAGGTTTGGTTCTGGGGTCATCTGGTTTGATCTTAGGTAATGTGATGATATTGTTTGCCAATAGGGTTTTCATGGAAGATTCCAAGGAGTCACCCAAAGGAGTGAACTCGTGCTTTGGTTTTGTATCCCATAGTTTATAGTCAGTTAACTTTTTACCAGGTTCGATCGCCTTCATTTATGAAGCTTGTATGGTTTGGGTGCCAATTATAAGATTAAATGTTAGTGCCTTGGGTGGAGCACTGAGGTGATCGACAACACCATCTGTGATAACATTTTTATTTCTATTCCAGAATTTTCCCTTATCTTTGTTGTTGGAACTAGAACCTGAATCATACTTGTTCTCTTTGTGAAGTGATATGTCTCCCTTACAAACAAGTACATTTTCTATCTTTATGGCATTTTCCACCATTTTGTCAAAAGAGGTATGATTTTGCATTTGAAGATGGTAATTGGTTTCTGGAATCAGATTATTGATGAAGATCTCTAGTTTCTCATTTTATAGGATTTGTCGGGCATAGAGCAAAAAATTCTTCCTCCAGCATTTGAGGAAGTTCAAGAAGGGTTCTCCTAAATTTTGTTTCAGACTGCAAATATCGATCATCGTGACTGAATGTTGGATATTGTAGGAGTATTGTTGATAGAACAATTTGATCAACTCCTCAAAAATTTTGATGGTTGGAGGCATTTTAGAGAACTAGTTGATGGTTTCTCCCCCTAAAGATCGTGGGAAGAGATGCATTAAGTACATTGGTAAGTGTATAAACTCCATGGATAGAGTGCAAAATTCTCTGACATGATCTTGAAGATCAAAATTTTTGTCATATTTGTCATATTTGTCATATTTGGGTAGTTCCGCTCTTTTTGGGAATGGTGGCATGTACAAGCTTTGATTGAACAAAAATGGGCATAGGGCCTCTATAGAGAATTCTTTAGGTTCTTTCTCCTTTTCCATCTTGTTAAGTTTTACTTGCATAGCATGCATTTATTTCATCATAGCTGTGATGGGTGTTTCTTCCTCTTGTGTTACCATATTTTCAATATTAAAGTATCAAGGAAGTTCAGCTCCTTGTTGAACCAGTTGTAGGAAGTATGCCTCTTTTTCTTCTTGTAAGAAGTGTTTCATCATTATTTTAAAGAGGTCATCTGTTGGCATTAAGTATGATTGTCATTAGTGACAACACTTATTCAGACTCTGCGTGTTTACCAAGTAGAATAGTGTTTACTGAGCAGAACAGTGCTTACCGAGTTATCTTCATCGAGTGATGAGATGAGCAATGTTTACTGAGTGCCAACATAGTAAACAGGGAATTCAGTCTCTACTAAGTGACACTATATCTACCAAGTCTCCAGTATATACTGATTTAAAACTACAATCGAGTGGTTAGTATGGACTGGGCCTCCACTTCTACTGAGTGCATGATGATGCCGAGTAATGCAGTGGATGCCAAGTATCAGAAAGTCACCGAGTTAGTTTGCAGTAACTGAGTCACTATATTTGGGCCGACTCAGTAATACTTGTCTTTTCTTGTTTAGAGCTGACTTTGATATTGTTTTTTAATTATTTTGATTGATATATAAACAATGTTTTGTATCCTATCCAAAAGTGAAAAAAAGTAAGAAGCGAAAAAGAGAAGAAAGGTAGAGATAAGTGAATTACAAAGGGATACAATAGTATAAGAAGCAGCAGAGACATATCTATCATAGAAGGTGATCAGTACATCAGAGAATCTCAATCAGCAAGAATAGTTACAAGTAAGAGATCTACTATTTCATCCTAACAGGTGAATCAGCCCCAAATCCTTTAACCGGGTAAACTTAACAGTCTTTGCAAAAATCTCTTAACCAAGTGCATACTTCTTTGTATGTTTGTAAATCCTCTAACAAGGTGGACCTAGCAGTCCTTATTGCTCCTAACAGGGCAGATCATCAGAAGTGATCATTGTAAGCCTTAACCAGCAAACTTTATACTACAGTATTGAAGTTTAGTGGGTTTCATCCCCACCCCAGTTTTACTTTCTATTTGGAAGGTTTCTAGGTCACCAAATCTCTGTGTTCAAAGTGTTATGAACGTTTTATTTTTTTTGTTACTCATGCATACAGTTAGCTTATCGATCTAATGTCATTGAGAAAATGGTTGAGATCTAAAATTAGTAAAAGTTTTGAAGTTACTGATTCACCCCTCCCCTCTCAGTAACCTAGCTAGTCTTGAATATTTCCAATAGTCATCATCATGAAATCATTCAATTTTTGATGTTGTGGGTTCTTGATCTCCACCATGATTGGATTGTTGGCCTTGTGAGACCTAGTTAGCTCTACCTTGAGACATGGCAATGCTTTGATTGAGATTTTGCATTGATGCAGGAGCGGTTGTGTGACCTCCTTTTAAGTGCAAATTTCCAAGGGCATCTTCTTTGTAAAGATTGGTGTCATAAGGTTGATGTAAGGTCTAAATAATAAGAGAAGATGGAGGTGATATCTTTGGTTCTTCTCTTAGTTTTCTATGTGAAGAGGCTCTAGTTTCCACCATTAACCTTAGGTGAATCTAGAGAGCATGATAAGATAATTGATAGATGATCTAAATTAGGAAATATTGGGTGATGCAACCTTGTCAAGATTGGTTTGAAAAAGATTGATTGTGATGTAAATGGAGGATATTGTGCCTGAGATGTATGGGTAGATGCCCAAAAGATGGTGGACACAAATTCACAACACCTAGTTGTTTCGAGATGATAAATCAAGGTTGTTTTGATAAGGTTTTTGACACAAGATGAGATGTGGTTCGGATTGATCAATCAGATGAAAAATCTAGCTAAATGGGTCACTTTGGGAAAATAAGAGGAATTCTCTATTTCTCTGCTTTGTTCCTGAAATAGTGAATATTTTGACAGAATTTGGATAATAGTTGTAAGTTGATTGAATTTTTGACAAAATTTAGACTTCCTGGCAATGTTGGGTAAACCGTTGTATGACAATATCTAGGATCATATGACATAGAATGAGGTCTGGCATGACAATTGCAAAATCTCATGCGACAACTGACACCGGGGCTCACTTTTGCTAGAGATTTTTAACAACTCTCATATGACACAATATGGCTTCTCGTACAACACTTGGGTGGTTATGATATGACAGTTGGAGGATTGAAGCAATTTTCATATGACAATTGGAGGTTATGGACAAAAGTCGACACCAAAAAAAGGATTTTGCTTTATTTTTTCTAGATTTTTCAAGATTTTTGGTGTTTTTGGTTTCAATAGGTTTGCAAATCTTTCTGTCTAGTTTTGAAGATCTGTGTATTAGATTGTCTGAGGTTGTTTATCATAGAATAAGGGTCACAATCACAAAAAACATATGTGAACTAACTCAATGAATCAAACACACCTATCTTACCCTAGCTAGGAGAAGAGATGTATTACTTTCTCATTGACTTAGGAATACACTCAGGGACTCCTCATAATATGCAGGTCCAACAACACACAATGGATGTTGAAGCCCATATTAGTTGAGTTCAAGCATCAAAGAGGGCTCAATATGATGAGTGTCTTGGGGTGATTACTATTCACCTTGCACAAGCACTACAAATCCTTCAGAGGAAGATCGGTAGAAAACTAGCCTAGGCTTTTTAATCAGGGCATCCATTCACAACTATCTCCCATAGTCCCACAAGCAAGATTGAGGCGTATAGCCCTATGAGTACTCTAATCCATGTAGTCTCGCAAGCAAGATTTAAGCGGCTCCACTCTACACAAAATCAAAGCATGTTCATGGAATAAATCCAAGTAATAAGCACAGCTATGTCTTATGAGGCTTTAACCTCAAGGAAGCATCAAATTTTATAGTGGGGTGGAAGAGTCAGCTTAAGACTTTTCCCCACTTGGGTCATTCCTAGGAGCTTTTTACCTCTCTAATAGGCCCTCTAAAGGATTAAAGAAAATGTGAGGTTGGGGACCACAGGATCTAGGTTTTTGATTCTCTAAAAGAGAAGAGCATAATCCCCTAACCTTTTCCTTTTCCCTATCCAAAACATGTTAAGTAGATTTAATCTAGAGATAGTACACAAACTGGCACTGGAGAAGATACCTTCTGGGTTTCTGATTCTCCTAAGAAGGAGAAGAGCATAATCCCCTCAATATCTACCTCAATGGCAATAGGCACGTGAACCTAATTAGCTAGGTGCCTATAAAAATGAAATACTAAGAAAATAGAATATTTTCTAAATGATGCTTGGCCAACCTGCAAAACCACCCTTCAGAAATCTTTGTTGAATGAGCATCTTTTGCAAGTGATTTTCTAAAAAGGGTTTCCTACAAAAGAATGGCTTAGAAGACAAGACAAGAAGAAGTCAAAAGAGTGGGTTTTTTGGTCAATTATTCATCTCTCATCCTGCAAAGATATGCTAGGTTGTCTCAAATCATCTCACACCAAAAAATGTCAATTGTAAGGGTTAGCTGTTGGTCAAAATTTGAAATTAGAATCTCACAAACTGCTCATGAATCTCATACAACAATTGAAAACTAGCCTCAAAACTTGTACGATAATATACCTACTCCCATATGACACTTTGGGCACGATACAACTTTGGGTACCTGCCCACACGACAATCCAAGGTCAATACGACAATGCAAAATGTCCTCTATCGTATGATAGACAGTGGCTTCAAGTATGATAATCTACAAATGTCATATGATATTGTACCAAAAAATAAAATAAAAATCAAATCTTGAATTGAAAATGTCAGAAAAATGATGAAGATGAGAATGGAAACCCATTGTCGGGCCCTACGGTGGACACCAAAAATGTGTGTGAAAATTGTACCTATTTATGGGACACGACACTTCAATAAAACATTATTGGTTAATAATCAAAAAATAAGCAATGAACAAATATATCATTAACCAGGAAATTTACTACCTTCTAGTAGATGTGAGTATGGTATTCTCAAAAATTGACCGAGATTGGTGACAATGTAACATCTAAATGAAGGATTTGAATATAAAAGCTATGAAAATGAATGCAGATTTAATCTATGTTTTTGGTTTTTCTATGAAATAATGATCAAAACTATGTAGAATGATCTAAAACTTGATGAGAGATGAATTGAAATCTAATCTTTCAATATTATGAATGCAATGAAATCAAGAAAATAATGGTTAGCAAGGAATCTCAAAAATTGCACAATCTCCAAATTCTTCAGATTGTATGTGCCAAGATTCTCCAAATCTGCGGTCCTTTGTAAAGGACTAAGGCCCGTTTATATAGAAATCCAGGGTTTTTGAAAACTCGTGGAAAGTCAAAAATCTCTCACTAATAAACTCGAATTGATTGTTGAGCTATCAGGAAATTAGAAATAGTTATCTCACAAAATCATGCAAAATCAGCTTTTTAACTCGAAATAGAAGTTCAGATCACTCCAATCTGCTTATCAACTCACAATCACATGTTGAGTTTGGAAAGTTAACAAATTGAATTTAATAGTTGATTTTGAGTTTAACTACTTTTTTTATTTGTGCATAGATAATTATGAGTTTATTTAATTTTCCATGTGTTTTATTTTTAACTTAACTGATTTGAACAATTAAATAACTGATTTATGGGTTAATCAATTATTTAATCAAACTTTATTCAAAATCATATTATTAAATTTGACAACTTGATTCTAATCAATTAAATAAATATTGAGTCAATTATTTTTAGAAATTATGATTTATTGTTAAATAAACAATATTAATTAGGAATAAATATTAATTAAATCTAATTAAATTAATTAAGTGGCTGAATGAAGTTTAATTGATTAAATATTCAAAATATTCAATTAATTGACTTTAGGATAAATAAAACAATATCATTTATCGCCAAATAATATTTAATTAGAAATAATTAGGATAAATTAGGAATATTTAGGAATATTCCCCAATGCAAAATTAGAATAGGATCGATTAGGGTTTTGATTATTCAATGTGCAGATGTGCCTTAGGTTAGTACTTTAAGTTTGATTTTGATCGATTTTGTCGATGTAAGAGGTCAATGGTACTGAAGCCCAGTTTTAGGGTATTACAATATGCTTGGTCTTAGAGTGCATCACTAGGTTTTTAGATATGTTAATAGCATTTGTATTGTCACAATAGATAACCACTCGTTCAGTTACCTTCTGTAGACACCTAAAAATTGTCAAGATAAAATCAAGTGAGCAATCAAGGCATTAATTACAATTAAACCAGAAGCATTAAATAAATCAAAATAATCATTTAATTGTGCAATTAATCTAATTAATTATATAATTGGATTTAAATCAAATTTAACCCATTCAAGGGGTACACATGGCTAAAGAAATTAATTAATTCCTAATTTCTCTCACCCACCACATGGGAGGAATTACCTCAACCAATATGAATTAAGGATTGGACTCACATGGATCAAAGCCACATTGAATCTCAATCACTCATAAGGAAAGAGCATCTTGACCACTCATTTTGTCTTATTGTCTCAAGATTTGAGGACAAAATATTTAAATTGTCCCCATATTTGAAACCATGGAATAAACCTTAACTTAATCATGATCAAAGTAAATCCACCCCCTATGCTTGCTAAAATTTATAAATAAAAGGCAAAAATCAAGAGAAAAGGATCCCAATACATCTTTGAATTGCAGCATTACTATAGTGAATTTGAGCTAAGAGCATTTTTAGCATAATTGGGCACAATTTTCATTGAAATAGGCTTAATTTGCATCATTATTTAGCTTCATTCTCATTTTAGAGTTTTCACTAGTGGAGGCTTGCTGAGAGCTTTGCATTAGAATATCTAAATAGAGATCTATAGGATGCTTCTTGTCATTATTTTCATTGAATATCTTACTAATTATTATATCTTAGCTCAATTTGATAGAAATATTGATAAACTAATCTTAAATAAAGGTACTTCTTGTACACAAAATGGCACCTATCGTAGAGCATGAGGCCTCATTTAATTAAATTTTAGAGTAATTTGCAAAATTGTGCAAATCTATATTTGAACTCTTTGTTTTACAGGTGAAGTAGCTTGTTCCAAACCTGAAGTAGCACATTCTAGCAAAGAAATAGTGCATCTGATATCTAAAATAGTGCATCCACATCAAATTTTGATGCATTTACATAGCTAAATAGCACATTTAAACACTTTTATCTCATGTCTATTATTCTTTCAGCGCTTTCACCCTGAATCTGCAACGCATTTAATTTTTGTATTAGTGCGTGCTAGGTTTTATTTATAGGCATTTGATCATTTTAGTAGTGCATTTAATTTTTGAAATAGCACTCTTTATTAATTTTGTAGTGCATTTAATTCCTGAAGTAGTGTGTTTAATCAATCTTGTAGCCCGTACAACTATTTTTGCCAATTTTTAAATATGACAGTAAATAATGTCTTCTTTGTGTTTTTCTGATGGCAGGACATAAAAAGGTGCAAAAACCAAAGGAAAGAATCCATAGTGAGGATAAAAACCTTAAGAAGAGATTGAAGAGAGAAAAGATTGTCCATATAAACAATTTTCTTGAAAATTCCAAGCAGGAAGGTGAAGAATATGAAAAATACTTGCATTTAATTAACTTGTATAAATCTAATTCATTTCATTGAATTGGATTTTTACTCCTTAAGCTTGTCATTTTTTTTTTAATTTCTAAAAGAATGGAGTAAAATATAAATTGCTTGGATTTTCTTCATTTTATATGTTTGTGAAACTATCAATCTTGAGGAGGCAAAGGAGTTGGAATGATCGTCACTAGGTGAGTAGATCAATTGAAAATCAAATAAAAAATGCCCCTAGCCTTTGCTAGCAACAAAAAGGTAAGCCTACAACCTTTTGTATTTTGCTTAAATTGTGGCAAGTTTGCTCTGAATCTATTAACTAGCAGCCTATTATTATTTGGGAGATTTAGCAGTAGGCCTATGCTCTCCACTTTTTAAGTGAATCAAAATGTCAAACCTAGTAGGTCTTTTGATTAAAAGAAAGGCTAAGAAAATAAACAAACACTAAAATTGAAGCCTATTGCTTGTGGAAAAAGGTATTAGGTGATTATGCTCTTCACCTTTTAGGTAAATCAGAAAGCTAGAAGTACCTAATTCCCATTAGATTAGAAAGGATTGGAAATTGAACATTTTTAATTGTGTTTGGAAGTGAGAAATAGTAGGGATATCTTCTTCACTTTTTGGTGAATCAAACTCTGAAACTTATTCTTTCACTTCATTTATTTTCTTTACATGAACATGATAGAAGATTAGTGGGCTCACCTCCCAAGAATTTTCCTTAACGAGGCTGGTGAGAGAGACAACCCAAAGTGGGATAAAATTTCCTTTGCCGCAATAATCCAACCCACTATAAAGTAAAACACACTCATCCTTAATGGGGTGAGTGACAAAAGGATATCAAGAATCGAATCTCCTCAAGTAGTCCTTCGAGATTATGCAAAACTCTGACATACCGGTAGTGGGAGGCCCCTAATTATTGTGGGATGAGACTTGATATTTCTTTGAACATAATCCTTACTAGTGCCTTGTTAAATTAGTAAGCCTGCCTAATAGATCCATATTTATGAACCAAATTTGACTATAGGTAGATTGCTTGAAGTGGCTTCTTGTTAAAAAAACCTTGTGATAATGTTCTATACATTTCAAAAAAATTATGTTTAGAGGGTTTAAAAGACAAGTGTATTTTTTATTACTTTGTTTAAAGATACATATATCAAGGAAAAAATATCCATTCAAAAAATCATCTTATATTTTTAAAAATCTTCCAAAAAGAACAATCACCAAGGAAGGGAAGCTTCATTTGACTTAAACCTTTGTTGATGTTAGTTTTCATGAGATCACATAGATTGAAAATATCACTTCAAGAAGATAGTATTTGCATAACATAAGAAGTCCCTGCATTCATATTCTAAACTCCTTTTATCGAAACACATGAACAAGAAGAAAGAATCCCCAACTTATTTGAAGAAAGAGTCAATCCCATGGCTAGAAACAATGATTTCTATGACTATGTCCAAGGAAGAAGTAATGAAGATCAAGACACAACTACCCAAAGAAACCAAGGGCCAAGGGAAACAACCAAATAAAATTCCAATAGGGCTTCCCAAGACCCTAAATTTCTCAAAATAATGGAAAAACTCTTAAAAAGGAATAAAGAGATATAGTTCCTTAACTTAGCCTAATTAGGGTTAAGCTTCCTCATGATTACAACACAACGACATTAAAGAAAGATGAGGAAGAGTAAAATCCATTAGGTGCAATGAATAAACAACTTAAGATGTTTCAAGCACAAATTGACACTATGAAGAAAGTGGTTGAACCAAAACCATTTTCTACTGAGGCCTTGTGCCCTTCTCCTTTTGATCAAAACTTGGTTATGGTACCTTTCCCTCCTAACGTGGTTTTCCCAAGATATGACAAGTGCATGGGTAAATCTAACCCACAAGACCACTTGAGGGAATTTTGTGCCTTAAATATTGAATTCATGCACGATACTACCTATTTAATGTGGCTATTCCCAAGAAGCCTAGGAGGGAAAACCATAGAGTGGTTTTCAAAATTACCACAAGGAATAAAAACTTTCAAATAGCTAGCCTCCAAATTTGTGACTCGCTACTCTTACAATATCAAGTATGAAATAACCATGCTAAACTTATGTGACACGAAACAAAAAGATGGTGAGCCTTTTCTATGCTTTCTCCAAAGATGGAGAATGATTTTCGCAAGATATCCTAGAAGCATACCTGAAAAGGAGAAGATGGAAGTTTTCATGAACATTCTAAACATGGAAATGAATTATAGACTTCAACTTCAATATCCCCCAACATTCAAAAAGATCATCAAAAATGGGATAAAGATTGAAGAAGTGTTAGTAAAAAGAGGAGAGATCAAACTCTTTAAATAAAACAAAGGTTATACTAACACCAATAATAATAATTTAAATAATTATAATAATAACAAAGGAGATAACAACAATGATAAATCAAGACTTTGGTTGAAAAACACTAACAAAAACCTTGTTAATTATGGGGTTGTAGAAGACAACACCCTAAAAGCTACCCCTTTTAACCTATCAAGTGGGTCAAACCGAAAGAACAATGTAAACCAAACGACTAAGGCCCCTTTCAATAAAAAAAACTCTTTCAACATTCAAGGTGGAAACCAACCTAATCCTTTCTTTGCTCCAATCCAAAGGAGAAAATTCACATTCTTGGGAGAAACCTTGGAAAATTCTTTGAGGACACTTGTGGATAATAAAATCATTATCGTACCTGGATCAAGACCATACGAACCTTAAGTTAAACCCACATGGTAGAATGATGCGCACCATTGTGAGTATCATTGAAATAAGGGACACAAAACCAATGAATGCATGAAACTCAAGAATTTTGTCCATGATTTAATGGACAACGGCATGATAAAATTTGAAGGGCCTCAAAACAATGAAGATCACATGGCATTTAAAAACCCTTTCTTAAATCATGAGAAAGGAGAAACCTCAAATTCCAACCAAAACAACAAGAGGGGAAATGAGAAGGTTAATTTTTCTCATACCTATGACAACACCATAAAATCTTTGAATGGATATGAAAATTCCATCAATGTCATAGTAGTAAAATAAAAGAAAAAAGAAGCCTCAAATATTGTGACTAGGGGGCAAGCATCTAAAATCACCTTGCAAAGAGGTGCCCCTAGAATAATTGTATCAAATAAAGCATGCCCTTCATCAAAGCAATACAACTTAGTATATCAACACCAATGAACTCCCGTGAAAATTTCTATTTTCAAGTTGTTAAAACTTTCACCTACCCATAAAGAAATCTTGGAGAAGGATCTTGTTGAAACTAATGTGCCCTTAAATTTGGATGTGGAAAAATTTCAGAATATGGTAGGACACCTAGTCGCACCTCATTTCTTATCCTTTTTCGAGCAAGATGATATGTCTCTAAATCATCCCCAAAACTTTCCATTGCATATTGAAGTTTTGATACATAAACACCATGTCAAAAGAGTCCTCATTGATGGAGGTGTTGGTCTAAACATTTGTACTTTTAACCTTGTCAAAGCCTTGGAGTATTTTGAAGAATCTATACAGCTTAAAAGAAATATAACCATAAAGGCTTATGATGATGAAGAGAGATCCTCCAAAGGGATAATAGTGCTACCTATTCAAGTGGGTCCTATACAAAAAGAAACTATTTGTCAAGTGGTAGACTTAAAATTGACTTATAAAATTTTATTAGGAAGGCCATGGAGACATGAAATGGAAGCAGTACCCTCAATATACCATCAATTCTTGAGTTTTCCATACATTGGTCAAGAAATTATGGTGAGTGGAGACCTAAATCCATTCCAATATTGTAACAATATCAACCCCATAAATGATTCATTGGTCCCTCATAATGTCAAAGGCACTACATCAAAATAAATAGAACAAGGACAAAGTTTGAAGGATCTTCCCTCATTAAAAGACAAAGAGAAGATGGATGAAGAAGACACTTTTGTTGGAGACAATAAAATTCCCACTAACTTAGTTACATTGACTAAGGGAAAAGATAAATTTACTGAGGAAAGTCCTAAAGAAAAAGAAGAGGAAGACAAGTCAAAACCTACCCAAATTCAAACCAAGGAGGTTCATTACCAAAAGATGGACACCATGATGAAAAACTTTGAAAAGAAATGCAAGATTAAGCAAAATGGTGTGGATGAATATTCCTTATCCATGATGGATTTTCCACTATCTCCTAAGTCTCATGGGAAACCTTCTAGTTCAAATCCACCTCAAAAATACAATAACCATTTTGTACGGGCTAGCACTTCTTCATCCATGGATGAAGAGGACAATGAAATTTTGAAGTGGCTATATAAGGATGATGAGTCATGTGCTCACAAAAAAATAATTCAAAACATTAGCATCCCTACTCATCAATATGGCAAAGGTTTCCAAATTATGCAAAAGATGGGTTACAAAGGAAAAGGATCTTTGGGTAGAATAAATGAAGGGTTAATTGAACCCATAAAAATGGCTTGGAGGGATAGTAAGGAGAAATAAGGATTAGGGTATCTTGAAAAAGGATACACTCAAAAGAATCATCCTATATTTTATGAACAAATACTTCAATTAGACTCTCAAAATGATGAAGACTCAAAAAAATAGGAGTGGGATTCATTATCTAGTGAATCTTGTCAGGATAAAGAAGTGGAAGTTTTCCACACTTATGCTCCTAACCAAGGCAAAAGACAAGAGTTAAGTCCAGGATAAAGTTCTAACCAAGATTTGATTTCTAATAAAGAGGCTCAAGAAAATATACCAAGTCAAGAAGCATAAGAATATCAATTGGTTGGAGAAACCTATGTACCCTCATGGACACCAATAATAGAAGGATCTAGCAATAGATTTAACCCACGAGATTTTTACCCACAAGAAACCCAAGAGGATTCTAGTGAGGAAGATTTTGATCTGAGTTCTTTTGAACACTTATAAGAATCACATGCCATAGACTTGAGTGATAAAATGTATGAACCCCCTAATGAAGTCATGTCTCTAAATCCTATCAACCTAAACCAAGCCAATGATTTGTTATCCCTCATATATCCAGAACTCATTGAATGAGATTCCATAGAACCAAACAACCTTCCCATATTCCTAAATGACAAATATTTGACCTTATACCTAAATGTGTTTGAACCTTCTTCTACTAACTAATATCAAGAGCCAATAATGAAGGAAAGTATCCAATCTATCAGTCAAGAAATAAAGGGAAAAAATAAAAATAAAAAATAAAAAATTGAAAGAGTCTAATGGTGAAAACCACAAGGTGGCAGTATTAGACCAAAAAGAGAAAGAAATATAGGACATTTCTAAAAGTGGAAACCCAATTATGGTACCTGAGGAAGAGAGGTTGGATAATTTTCCTGAACATTATGAGGAGAGATCACCTATTCTGATCTAGCCAATAGAAAAGATCAACATTGGGACCGAATCAGATCCAAAAGTCATACACTTAGCAACATCATTATCAAATGAAGAGAGAGAGGAATTTATAAAATTCTTCAAAGAAAGGAAAATAAATTTTGTAGTGTCTTATGATGACATGTCGAGATTAGATCCAAACTTGATCATGCATCACTTGAATATTAAAGCAGGGGTAAAACCAGTCAAGAAAAAGTTAAGAAAAATGCATCCACACATTGCACTTCTTGTCAAAGTGGAATTAGAAAAGTTACTAAAAGTAGGATTTATAAGAGCCATAAACTATGTCAAGTGGATATCAAATATTATACCTATTTCAACAGAAGATAAGTCCATCATAATTTGTACAAATTTCCAAGATCTCAATCTTGCATGTCCAAAGGATGATTTTCCTTTACCAAGCATAGATGCCATAGTGGACTTGACAATGGGTAATTCAATGTTCTCTCTCATGATTGGATTTAGTGGCTACAACCAAATCAAAATTGCACCCGAAGACCAAGATAAAACAACTTTTACATGTGCATGGGGAATATTTTTTTGGAATGTTATGCCCTTTGGTCTTAAAAATGCAAGAGTGACCTACCAAAGAGCCATGACCACCATATTCCATGATATGATGCATAAGTTCTTAGAAGATTATGTGGATGACATACTTGCAAATTCTAATTAAAGGCAAGAACATCTACCAATCTTAGAGAAAATATTTACAAGGCTAGAACAATTCAAGGTGAGGCTCAATCCAAATAAATGTGCCTTTGGAGTACAATCTGGAAAATTGTTAGGGTATATAGTCTTGACAAAAGGAATAGAGGTAGACCTTGTGAAAGTCAAAGAAATAATGGAAATGGGGGCACCCAGAAATATGAGTCAAATGAGATCACTCCAAGGGAGAATTCAATCAATCAGAAGGTCATCTCACAATTAGCGGAAAAATGTCATTCTTTTACTCAACTCCTTCATAAGGACATAGTATTTAGATGAGATGATAAGTGTGAAGAAGCTTTCACGTTACTCAAAAAGTACCTAATGAATCCACCAATTTGGATACCACCAATAAGAGGAAAGCCATTGATAGTATACATTTCAGTGACAACATTATTTAGGGGTACTCTTGGCTCAAGAAGATGAAAATGGAAAAGAGAAAGTTATTTACTATATAAGGAGAACCTTGGTGAAATATGAGTTAAATTATAGTTTCATAGAAAGAGCATGTTTTGTGGTATTTTTTGCTTCCCAAAAGCTATGACATTATACGTTATCTCATAAGATCAAACTCATAGCAAAAATTGATCCATTAAAATATTTTCTAAGCAAAACAACTTTGATAGGAAGGCTGGCCAAATGGGTCATGGTGTTGAGTGATTTTGATATAAAATATGTGGATAGAAAGGAAATCAAAGGCCATGTCATAGCCAATCAACTAGTGGAGGCACCGTTAGAAGATGAACATCCTATTCAGGTGGAATTTCCAAATTCAGAAATAATCAATGTTGAAGCAAAAACATGGAAATTATACTTTGATGATTCTTATACTCAACATGGCTCAGGAGTAGGAATATTATTGATTACACCCCAAGGAGAAAAAATAAAAAAGTCATATAAGCTATTATTTCCATGCACAAACAATATATTTAAATATGAAGCATAAGTTATTGGCATCAAATTAGCCCTAGAATGGAAGGTGACAGAATTGCAAGTATATGAAGACTCGCAACTAGTCATAAATCAGATAAATGATGAATATCAAACAAAAGATGATAATTTCATACCTTATAAATATATGATAGAAGATCTCAAGAAATACTTTACCTTGATCGCATTTGAGCAAGTTCCTAGAGAAAAGAACAAAGCAGCAGATGCCATGGTGCCATTGGCTTCACTCCTACAAATGTCGAACCAAAGTGCAAGATACAAATTCTTGGTAGAAGAAATGGAACAACCCGCATTTAACCCTTCTGATTCCCACATTATTTTTCTATTAGCGGGACATGAATCACCCTAGTATGGATCCATTTATACTTGCTTAAAAGACCAAACCCTACCCTTGGACCAAACCTGAAACTAGAAAAGAAACTTCATAAGACAAGCTTCTTGTTATACCCTTGTATTCGACACATTGTATCACAAGAGTCATGATGGAATACTTTTAAGGTGTTTGGAAAAAGAGGAATCAAAATTAGCCTTACAAAAAATCCATGAAGGAATATGTGGGTCACATTCAAATGGTTTAACCTTAGCGAAGAAACTTCTAAGGATAGGGTATTATTGTCCTTCCATGGAAAAAGATGCATGTCATTTTGAAAAAACTTGTCAAAAATGCCAATATCATGGGAACCTAATTCATGTACCTACTCAGGAATTACATCTGATGACTACACCATAGCCCTTCTATCAATGGGGGTTGAATTTAATAGGGATGATTTACCCACCTTCATCCAATGGCCATAAGTTCATTATAACTATAACTAAGTACTTTACCAAATGGGTCGAAGTTGTTTCATTGTCTATCGCAATGGAAAAACAAATCGCCATGTTCATATTGAACCATATAATTTGTAGGTATGGCATATCTCAAGCCATCATAAAAGACAATGCTAAACACTTCAAGAATAAGGAATTAAAAGAGTTGTGTACAAAGTTCCATATGATACATCATTCATCTTCAATATATTACCTGCAAGGAAATGGATAAGAGAAAGCCACTAATAAAAATATCTCAAGAAAATATTGAAGAGGACATTTGACAATTTAGGGAGAGAGTGGCATATTTAGATAAATCCTACTTTGTGGGCATATATAATAAGTGTGAGAACACCAATAGGAGCTACACCATTTTAATTGGTATATGGAGCTGAAGCAGTACAACCATTAGAGGTTGAAATTCTATCCCTAAGAGTTTCATTACATGGGTTTCTAATTGAGGAGGACTATAGGGTTTCTTGACTTGAGGAGTTGGAATTACTTGATGAGAGACAAAAATGAGCCTTTGATCATCTCAAAGTGTATCAAAACATAATGTCAAGAAATAAAAATAAGCACATCAAACCAAGAACATTTCAAATAGGTGATTTGGTATTGAGAGAAAACCTTAAGAAACAAGCAGAAAGAGAGAAGAAAGGGAAATGGGAAGAAAATTGGTTAGGTCCTTTTGTTATTACTTATTCTTTTGGAACAAGTACATTCAAGCTAGCTAATTGTGGTGGAGAAGAACTACAAGAACCCATCAACAACATACACCTGAAAAGGTTTTACACCTAAAAGCAGATGAAAGAGTATAAGTGAAAGAGTATCAGAATATCAGATGAAGAAGCATCTTATTTATTGTGGATAGTTAAAAGTGATCTTGCAAAAATTCAAAAACAATGGAAAATGATCCTGAGAAAAAAAAATTAGAAAAGAAAAAAAGTACAAAAACAACAAAAAGTGATCCTAAAGAAATAAAAAACAGTGGAAAATTGAGCATGAAGATATACAAAAATGTTCAAAAATGATCCTAAAAAAATGTTGTCTTGGTGAAAACCTAGAAAATAGGCTCCTTGATGATAACAAAAAAAAAGAGAAAAAGAGCAATAAATTCAATTGGTGAAAACTTGGTAAACTAGCGCCATTGAAAGTCAAGTCTGATTCCTAGCCATCCTTGTAGATATTGCATTCACCAACATTTCTACAAATTGCATAATAAATCTTGGAGTTGCATTTGCAAAATACCTAAGGCTTTCGTCATAGATCCAAAAAGTGTCCAAGTCCAACAATGCAATGAAATCAAATTGGGGGAAAATCTATCCTAAAAGAAAGAAGGATTCAACAAAAGATATCAATTGACACAAATCAATGCATCCAATCGCAAGCATAACACCTAGATGATAGATTCAAATCCTAATCCAAATGATGATTTGACAATAAAAAGCTTTTGATCCTTGATATCACAATTACCTTACCTTTATCAGGATTAAAATGAACAATCAAATATGAAATGGATGAAACTCTACTTGAAATATGGATTTGAAAAACAGTGAAATTTTTTTCTCTAAGTGATTACTTGATTGGTGAAATCATGTCTTTTTAGCAAATCAATGAAGTCTTGGACTAGATAAGCAATGATAAAAACATGATATTTTATTGATTTATGCATGAGTGTTCTAAGATTAAGGTTTTAAGATATGTATCATTAGTCTAATGAAACAATCATCAAAGAATCATCCAAGATATGTATATATGGAAAAACTAAGATCTATGTTTGTTTAAGCAACAAGATACCTTGGACATTCCGATTTTCCATATTATAATGCCAAAATCCACTTGCAATGTTGAATCCAACAAAAGCGGTATTCAGACTATCATGGCTAAATCTAACTAGTGATAGTTGTATCGGCTTTAGGGATGTAATGTGGAAGGGAAAATGTATTCATATCATCATGGTTGAACCAATGGGGATTGTACCAATTTCAGGTCTCAAAATGCTCGATGATGAAAATAAGCATCCTAATTCTAAATAGTGACAACTAGATGCATCCATACTAGATTAAATGAATTTAGATTGCATGGATCCTTTTCTCAAAAGTTGGTTATTAAAGATAAAAGAGGGTGGAGTTAAACTAAAATTGAAAAATTCATCATTACTTTATGTGATCGAATGTGTTGAAAATTGAAAATTAAAATCAAACTTACATCATAGATTAAAGTGCATTAAATTAAAATTGCATTTCATATTGAATCTTAATTAGATTATATTTCATTAACATCATCTATAATCATTAGGTTGCATTCATTAAAGTTCATTGCATTAGATTGCATTCATTTAAAGTTCATGGCATTAATCATTAAATTGCTTTGATTAAAATAGGTGCATTACATTAATCATTAATCATTAAGTTTCCTTAGGTTAATTCATTATTCATTAATTTAGTTTGCATCCATTAGATTAATTGCATAAGCATGGCACATTATTAAGTTAAATTGAATTAACTATCATCTATTATTCACTAGGTTCATTCATCCTCATGTTAGCTCATACATTAATCATAATTCATTAAGGTTCATCATATAATTGCATTAAGTCCACCACTAAGAATTACTCATTATCATTTAAAATTAGTGATCATAAAACACATTAAATACATCTCATCAGTAGTCATTATTCATTAAGTACTAAAGCATTAAATTCATCCATTTCATTGCATTACATATCATTAAGCATTAAAGAAATAAATATCTAATTATTATAGCATTAATCATTAAAGCATGCAATAAAGGCATTCATCTAACCTATGTCATAAGTAAGACATCCATCCAAAGTAAGTTAGCATAACATGTGCATTCATATAAATTTTGCATCCAAAAGGCATAAAAATAGAGCATATAGAAGTAGGATCATATAGAACTACATATCATAAACATCATAAAAGAAAATCCAACATATGATGACATCATATAAAGCAAAATCCATAATGTCAACTAAATTCCATGGTATAATCAAAGTCCATATAATCAAATTCCATCACATCAAGTGTCCATCAAAGAAGAATCTATCAAAAGAATACATGAATATATAAAGTCTCATTCAAAACTCATAGATACAAGGTACATCGGTCAAAAGATGCATATTGTATAATCAACTAGCACTACCACCTGCAACTGCACTACCACCAACACCATTTGTGCTTGAACCACCTGGACCTGTATCTGGACCCCTGCTAGAGCTAGGTTGTAAATCATGCTAAGCCATAGCATCCATAAATGTCTTCATCATTGTACTGAGTTGAGTCACTTGTTGTCTCGTCTATGATAAATCATCAAGTAATGATCTCACATCATAAGACAACCTATCTGGACTCAGTGGAGTTAGTGTTGTTTGTACTACAGAACTAAGGGACTTGGAGGAATCAAATAAATCTATGGCCCAACATGTACAATAGCCTATGCACTAATTTGTGTTGTAATCTATGGGGCAACTTGTCTAAAAACTTGAGCCCTGTACTGACCCCAAGCACCCACTTTGATCTAATGTAAGGCTCAAAATGGTCCCCTACCACCTCTCATCTACACACCACCTCTAGTAGGAGTAGCGGCAACAAAAATGGGAATCACTACTCTCCCACCCCATCTAGATCTACTAGCAAGTCTAGCCTATCACCCTCCTCTACCACCCCCACCACCACCACCATCATCATTATACCTCTCATCAATGCTAGGAACAGGCTATGCTGGATCGGTAAATCTAGGAAATAGGTTCTCAATGAATCACTATGCATAATCATCTATCATACCATCATCCACAATATGCTTCCACATGTCCCAGATGAGATGTGGAAGGCCTAGGAGCTCATCATGAGCAATGTGGTAATCAGTCTAAGGACCCCAAAGATACCTCTCAACCTATACCCTAACATATAAGGCCAAACCCTATGGCATACCCTATATACAGTCATACTATCAGAGGACTCGGTAGAAGCAAAGCACTCAATAATCAAAGGACTATGCCCTATCATCCATCGTGACATGCACATAAAAGGAAGCTTTGCGGCATCCTCAACCCATTGCTAGCAACCTAGGTAAGGTTGTCAGGTGACCTGATCCAAATAATTAATAATATGGTGCCAGCAATTGAGTTTTCCTATATGAGACTAGACAACCATACCCTCATAAATGTATGCAAATAGCCAACCTGGATCTCTTCATCACACGACTACTGGACGAGTGATCGAGAGATGCTCCCATGTCCATAATTGAAGAAGAACTACACCAATAGAAAGTGTAGCATCGCATCTGTATACCACATCATGCAGCTCATGATATAGCTATGCTAAGACACATGAACCCCAATCAAATCATCGAGGATGACGAATCATATCCTCCAAAATACAGCCCTAGCCGACAACAAAACCATGACCTCATCGGTTAGGAAGCAAAAACCCACCAATCAGAACACCAAGGACAACATGAAGTACTGTAAAAGAGGCAAACTAAGCCCATGGAATCCTACCATTGCCAATATTTAGATCTCTAAACAAATATCTATAGATGGTGCCATCATATAACTGATCATAGTAGATGATCTCTCCATATGTAGGGATACAGAGAAGTCAATATACATCCTCGAGAGTGATAGTCATCTCCCCTAATGGAAAGTGAAAAGTATTATGGTCAAAGTAACATCACTCCTCCATTACAGTCAATAATCCTCGATTCACTTAGAATCGAGGTATATCTAATAAAAAGTATAGTCCACAACGACTGATCAACCAATGCTCATGGGCAATCAGGTCCTCCACCATGTCAAGAGGCCACATATATAATTCTCAGATGACTAACTTCAAAGAGGAGCCTGCAAAATTAAGTTAACATTGCATCAGTAATCAAATCATCAAATTTTGAATCATCACAAGTAAATAGACATCCTAACCTATCAAACCATCATCAATTTTCCTAATTCTATTCAAAGAGGACAGAAAATTAATCATCACAATCAAACCAACTAATCAAGATTGACAATCAAATATTCATCATAATATGATCAAAACTGACACCAAATAACTTGTTTCATCACAAGAATCATCATTCAAGAAAATTGACAGATCGAGGAAATTATTCAAATAGGATGATTGGCTAAAACTACTAAAATACTTCAAAAAGGGTGTACGCGCTATTTTAATGCGTGTACGTGCTAAAATATAAAAGCATTATTTAATTGATTAAATGCACTATAAAAAATCTTAAACGCGCTAAAACAAAATATGCACACTATTAAATCTAGTACGCACTACTAAATTTTAGTGTGCGCGCTACATAAACTCTAATTTGTGCTAGCCCTACTAAACATGCTACATAACACATTGGTAGTTAAAACCTAACCTAGGGTTTGCATTTGTACGCACTACTAAAAGTTTAGTACACACTATTTAACAGTGTAGATGCACTTAAACATGTTTGTATGCGCTACTCAATTACTTGTATGCACTATTTTAAAACATTTGGAAAAAAATAATATTTTTGTCTAAAAAAGCTAGATTTTTCAAAATAAAATGATAGAAATTGACAAAGTAAGTTTCCAAAAGTACTCACCGGAGGTCCGTAGTCCAAAGGACACTGATATCTACACTTGCACTCAAATATATGCTCTTTGTAGGGGACAACCATTATAAATATCTCAAAAGGATCAGAGGATAAAAGTCAAAGAGGGAAGGTGAAAATGAATAGTAAAATTGGATTTTTACCCCTATATATAGCCATTTGACCTAAAAAGGAGTCTTTTTATCATAAAACTGACCCGAGGTCAAATTTGATCACCAAATTAGCCAGTTTAGGGGCATTTTTCATTAGTTCATAATTAAAACATTATCAAAAAAGAAATCAAAATCAATGCAAAATAAAAAATATTAAACAAAATTGTTCAATAATCATAATTTTTTTTACCAAAAACACATTTTATTTAATTTCTGAAGGAACATGCACTTGGATTATCATTGATATAATCAAAATAAGTTGCAACAATCATTCAACATAAAAAAAATTTGAATTCATTAATGGGGCATCGAAATCAGTGAATCAAGTTAAATCAGACATCATATCAAAATTTCACCATCATAATGACCATCAATAACATCAATCAATCAAGGTTTTATCACTGAATCTACATCCATCATCCAGATCAAATCAAACATCAGGTAATCAAGAATTTGCATCAAGACATCAGACATTCTTTGAACCAATGCACTTCACACATTGATTCAAAGAGGAGCATTTGTAGACACCTAAAAATTGTCAAGATCAAATCAAGTGAGCAATCAAGGAAAAATTAAGGCATTAATTGTAATCAAGCCAAAATCCAATATTAATTGAAATCAAAATCCAAAATCATTAAATAAATCAAATCATTTAATTATGTAATTAATCTAATTAATTGTGCAATTAATCTAATTAATTGTATAGTTGGATTTAAATTAAATTTAACTCATTCAAGGGGTACACATGGCTAAATAAATTAATTAAATTCAATTAATTAATTCTTAATTTCTCTCACCCACCACATGGGAGGAATTACCTCAACCAATATGAATTAAGGATTGGACTCACATGGATCAAAGCCACATTGAATCTCAATCACTCATAAGGAGAGAGCATCTTGACCACTCATTTTGTCTTATTGTCCCAAGCTTTGAGGAAAAAATATTTAAATTGTCCCCATATTTGAAACCATGGACTAAGCCTTAACTCAATAATGATCAAAGTAACTCCACCCCCTATGCTTGCTAAAATCTATAAATATAAGGCAAAAATCAAGAGAAAAGGATCCCAAAAAACCTTTGAATTGCATCATTACTATAGTGAATTTGAACTAGGAGCATTTTTTGCATAATTGAGCATAATTTTCATTGAAATAGGCTTAATTTGCATCATTATTTATCTTCATTCTCATTTTAGAGTTGTCACTAATGGAGGCTTGCTGAGAGCTTTGCATTAGCATATCTAACTAGAGATCTATATGATGCTTCTTGTCATTATTTTCATTGAATGGCTTACTAGTTATCATATTTTAGCTCAATTTGATAGAAATATTGATAAAATAATCCTATAAAGGTACTTCTTGTACACACCTTCTTCTAAATTCCTTATATAATCTGCTTAATCCATAGCACTTGTGTATAGTTAATTGCAACAAAAACATATTCAACTTCAAATTTTGATTGAGATATACAGTTTTTCTTATTGCTTGTCCAAGATACAAGCCTATCACCATGAAGGAATGCATCTCTACTTGATCTCTTCTGATCATCAACATTTTCTACCCAATTAGCATCAATAAATACACTCAAAGAGAAATCACATTTATGTTCATACTAGAGACCCTAGTCTTTAGTCCCTTTAAGATATCTAAATATCCTTTTCACCATAATCAAATATGATTCCTTAGGATTAGAAGAAAGTATAGCCATTAATCCAACTGCCTGCACAATGTCTGGTCTACTGTGCACCACATATTGTATCTTATTGATCATGTACCTATAAAGAGTCTCATCCACCTCTTTAGAATCATCTTCTTTTGATAATTTGCAATCAATTACCATAGGGGTACCAACCTCTTTTGATTCTTCTAACCCAAACATCTTCAGTATTTCCCTTACATACTTGGACTGGCTATTGTAGTTTCAACTGTTGAACCTACAATCAAATAAAGAATTTAATCTCACCGATCATAGACATCCCAAATTTTTTCCTCATTTCATCTGCAAATAATCTACTCATCTCTTCATTTCCACCAAAAAATGATATCATCTACAAATATCTCTACAATTAGTAACCTGTCATCTTTCTTCATTTTCAAATATACATTACTATTATCACTTGTCCTTATGAAACCAATCTGAATCAGATATGAGTGCAATCTCTCATACCATGTCCTAGGTGCTTGTTTCAACCTATATAAAGATTTATCTAATTTACACACTATGTTCTTACCTTTTGAATTAGCAAATCCTTTAGGTTCTTCAATATATACCTCTTCTCCAATACACCATTAAGAAAAGCTTACTTAACATCCATTTGATATACCTTGGATCCTTTGTAAGAATCATACACAATTAATATCCTTACACCTTCAATTTTGTCTATAGGTGCAAATGTTTCACCATATTCTAGGTCTTGCTCCTCTTTGTATCCTTTGCACACCAATCTTGCCTTGTTTCTTACCACTTCACCTTTCTCATTCATCTTATTCCTCAAAATTCACTTAGTATCGATTACATTCTTGTCCACCAGTCTGGGTAAAAATGTCTAGGTTTTATTCTTCTCAATCTACTCTAATTATTCTTCCATAACTTTCACCCAATCATCTTTCAATGCATATTTCATAGTTTTAGCTTCAAGTTCAAATAACAAACATGTACTTTCTCTTGCCTTTTTTCTTTTTAGAACACCACTATTTCTATCACCAATAATTTGATAAGGGAATGATTTAGTTTCACATACCTTGGCAATACTGGTTCATTTTTAGGAGTACCTTCAACCACTTGTATCAGTTCTTATTCATTGACTTGTCTCTCCATCAGTTCTACTATAGTGTCCTACTCCACCTATTGTACATATACAAACCCATGATAGTCTTCAGGTTCCTTCTTGTTGGATTCATCATTCTTCTCAAAAAAATCATCTACTCTTACCTTAGCACTTTCCATGCTATATTATTTGCTCTCTTATTCAAGCACTTGTAGGCTTTTCTATTTGTGGAATATCCTAAGAATATTCCCTCATCACTTCTTGGGTCAAACTTTCCTAAATTTTCATCTCTTTTTATGTAACATCTACTTCCAAAAACTTTTCAATAACTTACACTAGGAGATAGACCATGCCACAACTCATAAGGAGTTTTGTTTGTAAATTTATTTAGCTGAAATATGTTCAATGTGTAAACAACATCTCTTACCACTTCTCTCCAAAATGTTTGTGCAACACCTTTTTGAATAATTAATGTCCTAGCACAATCAATGATAGACTTGTTTCTTCTTTCAACAATATCATTCTATTGAGGTGTCCTAGGAGTTGACATCTGCCTTTTGATCCCCTATTCCTCACAATATGTATGACACAAACTCATGTGAAGTAAACTCACCTCCTTTGTCAGATCTAAGACATTTCAAGGTCTTATCGGTCTCCTTCTCCACTCTGGCTTTGCAAATATTAAACATGTGAAAAACTTCTAATTCTCCAATAGCAATCAATTCTCCTAATTTCCCAATGATCTTGCATATACCTTCATTGAGATCCAATCTATATCCTTTGTTATTAAACTAAGAAACACTTAACAAGTTGTATTTTAGACTATCAACCCAGTAAACATCATCACAATTTGTGTTATCATTTAAAGTAATAGATCCTTTATCATTTTCCATACACGGAGCATTATTACCAAATCTTATTGAACCATCATCACATTCATCCATCTTGATGAGTTTTCTTCTATCATTGGTCATCTGATGAGTGTACCCATTGTCAATAATCTAGTCACCATTGTGATTCATGTTAGAAACTAAAGCTTTCTCACCTTCTTCTAAGGGTTCTTCCTTTACCGCAACAAACACAATTTCTTCTTCATCTCTTCCATCAAATTCTTCATTAGTAACCCCTTCTTTAGCTAGATAAAATGTATTCTTGCTCTTATTCTTGAATCTCCTTGGATTCTCCTTCTTGTCATTCTCAAGACATATAGAGGAAATTGTTAGGAATGGGAACACTGAGAGGGAGGGTAAATCAGTGTTCACTGTATTTTATCTTTTTACTTTACTCTTGAAACTTAACTTGAATGCTTAAGTACTGAAATGAACATTAACATAAACAAGATACATGAACTCAATACATGACACCAATATGGTTATGGGGAAACCTAAATAGGTAAAAACCTCAGTGGGAATTGACACCCACTAATAATTTGTGCTAGTGTTTAATGATCCTTGTTAGAAGATCCTTAACCATGTCAAGAGTTGTCTTTACAATGCTTTTAGTATAGTGACCTTGTCAAGGGTCAGACCCTATTAGGATTCTTATATAATAACCCTGTTAAGGGTGTGGACACACTGTCCTAGAGTTCACTGCCCAAGTGGTGAAGCTACAACCTTCTGATCTCAGATACACACTATATCTACTGGATGAACTAGCATTGTGACACTACTTGTTAGATTAACTCCTTTGATGCGTTGATGCTTTTACCTCTTGCAAAGATCTAATACATCTTATCAATTCTTTGCACACTTCTAATCTACTTATCTCAACTCTTTAACAACTTCCATACTAATTACAAAGGGTGCATCTCATATTTATATACGCTTATCAAAACAATTAACTAGGTCGACCTATAACCGATTACATACAATGCTTCCAATTGAATTGGATCAAGTGTGTTTACATACAAACATAATTACATGTCTATAACCTAAATACAATAGGTGCATAGCCTTTACAAAACAATATTATCATCGCTAATCAAATTACCAACAATCGGTTGCATACTCTATTTTGTTATGGCATTCACTATCTATGTAACTTCAACTGTCTATATCTTTGTCATACTGAATCTTCTGATCATGCGCTCTTAGATTAAGCATGAATATACTCTTACCATCTTATCTTCTAGGGTGCATACCATAACTTGGTCATACACATGTACGTTGATGCTCTGATCTACTGGTGCTCTGTTAACTGTCTAGTCTTCTATACTTAGCCAAATACTAATCTTCTGATGATGTGCGCTGACTCCAAAACACTATATGAATTTGTTGCTATAATGACAACACTATATCTAGTCATATATGATAGTATAGTCAACTTTCCAACAATCTCCCCCTTTTTCATTGATGGCAACAAAGGAATATAGCATAGTTACTAATTGTACACAGAACTCTTTATCATATTCTAACTTATATCTCCCTTATAATTTTACTATATATCTTCTTTATGTATATGACTCCATATTCTATACATTACTCCCCCTTTGACATTAATGACAAAGGTGTTTGAAAAACTATATCTACAAGTACTTACAATGTTAAGACATCCAGATATGTTGTCTGCAACTTTTGGATCTCTTGTTTCCAGAATGTAATCAGTGCATTGATAGTTTGGAAATGGGTGCATAAGGCATATGTTAGCTTCTCCATCTTCTCCAAATTTGTGCTAGGACCTTAATCATATGTCACCATGGTGGCATCGATCTCCTTGATATTCTGATTAAGCACATCTAGGGAGGGCACAAGAGCATTCCTTAGTTGTGTTTGCCTTGCCCTTATCTTGGACATCTCCTTCTCAAATTTTTCTATTTTATCTATATGTCCCTAGTATACATTGTTACAGATGTTCACATCAATGGATGGATCTTCTACTGATTTCCTTATGCTATCAATCATAGCTTCTGCCTCTTGGATCTTCTTGTATAGATTAGTGGTCAACTTTTCCTAGTTCATACAGTCAACAATAATCTTCCTGCCCTTTATTGCAAACTCCTTCAAAGATGCTTAACCAATCTTTACTGAACTTAGGTCAAGTGTAAAGATGCTAACTAATCCATTTATCCTCTTCTTCATATACTTCTCTTATGTCACTTGAGATGCAGACTCTTCCAAGCTAGAGAAGTTGGTCTTGAAGGCTGTAAGGATGTTGCTAACATCATCAACTGTATTAACCTTAGACACTTTCTTGTCTGAAGGTAATAAACTATTCAGAATGTTGACTAATTCAAAAAACAAGGGGTTTCTCATAACTTGTTTTTCTTTTTCTTTCTCCATGGTTAAGACACTTATCTTGATCAAGTCTTCTTCTCCCCAAGAATCCAAACTGGTGGTGTCTAGTGTCAATCTTGTCAACAATGATGTTGAGGGTAATGGAGTGATAGGAGTGATATTCACCTTTTCTTACTTAACTCTTATTTTCATTTCAATAGATGGCTTGTCTGTTGGTTCACTTGTTTTTACCTCTTCTTCTCCTTTCTTTTCTTTTATCTTTTCTTCCTCTTTTTCTATTTCTTTCTCTTTTTCTTTTTCTATTTCTTTTTCTTCTTCTTGTTGTAACTTGGGTGAATTATCACCACATATAATTTTAGCTTCTTGTGTGCTCACAAAAGCTTCTTCAAAATTTTCCAAGTCTTTATATGTGGCCTCCATGGCTATCTGTACATTATCAATGATGATAGTGTTATCTTTTGGTGTCTCTGTCATGGGCACAAACTTTTCTACCTCTGCAGGAGTTTCAACTATAGGCACTGAATCCCGAGGACCTATAAATGGTACATTTGTGGTCTCTGACTCCTTGGCTACCTTTTTGGGTACTTGAGTTGTGGGCACAGTAGGTGGGTACATGTGTTTATTCATGAAAACCTTCTCAAAGGCTTTCTCTATCTCTTTGGATGGTAACTCAAAATTCTTGTCCATTATGTGTAGTGTTCTTAGCTTTGTTCGTAGATGTGGCTTTACCAAATATAGCAACAGTGATTTCTCTTCTAAGGAACACACCAATAGACTTTCATCTAGAATCTTCTCTCTTATCCTAAGATCTTCTTCAATAGCTTGTTTCTTCAAAGATTATAAGATGTTCCAAACATTATCCAGAATGACTATTTTTAGTTCCAAGATTGTCTTTTTGAACTTGATCATATTTTTTATGATCATTCCATGAATCTCTGACTTGTCAATTTCACTGTATTTGTCATAAAACTTTCCTATCTGATCCAATCTTCCTTCATCAACAATCCTTGTACTCAACACTTTAAGACTAGGTCTGAAACCTACCTCTAGAGGTGCTTGAGTATTCTTCCTACTTCTTGTTGCTCACGAGGATGGATGACTTGTGCTAATTTCTTTCTTCCTCTTAGGCATTTCCTTATACTCTAGAGGAGCAATAACATCAATTATTTATGTGGGCAAAGGAGGGACAACATCAAATTTTTCCTGTTTATCCTTAGGATCTTTAGATTTCTCAATCTTGACCTTCTTTAACTTAGGATCATCTTCCTTTTCTTCTATAGCTGATGCGCTCTCAATTCCCAAAGCAATCTTTTCTTGTCTTGCTTTGTCAAGGTCTTCTTGAGTTACTCCATGAATTCTGAGGATCTCAAAAGTAACCTTAGCTACTTTTCTTTTAGTTGCTATGTTGTTCAAAACAACATCAATTTCTCTTATTTTCTCTTCATAAGTCCCCCATCTTGGTTAATTAGGGTCCTTAGGGGCTGATAGCAATACTTGTGCATATGCTTCTAGGACTTGTTCATCAACCTCATATCCAAGTAGATGGATCCACTTTGTTCTTGGTTCCACTACTTCCATACAAGTTGTATCAGTTTCTACCATGAAATAGATGTTGTCCTTGTACTTCTCAACAATGTTCTCTAGTATTTTATATCTCATCTGCATCTTGATTTTGAATGTTTTCAATTCTAGCTCCATGTATTCCTCTAATGAACTATCAGTATATGCCTTAAAGGATATTTGAGGCATTGTAGGAATATCTTTGTCTAGGTATAAATCTAAAAACTTTCCAAGTATATGGAAGTACATGTAAATGATTAAAGATCCAAACCTGAATATTTTGGTCTTATCATGTTTTATGGCCTTAATGTTGTCTATTAATTATGCGTGCAAGATCTCGCACAAATTGAACTCTTCATTTTCTTTGACAATCCTTATTGTTGTAAGAATAGTGGTCGTAGACACACTATTCACCCTGTTAGTGTGCTGAAACTTATACCCTAATATCATAGACATTAGTTTGATGTCTTTCTCTTCTATAGGCTCAATAGTCATTCCACACCTATCACTTCTTGACTTGCATGCTTGTTCTACTTGTTTCCTTACATCCTTACCCATTGGAAGAATGAAACCTATCCTATAAAGGCATGCCATCTCATGAATGAGATCTCATATAATTCTTATTGAAACTTCACCTATCCAAAATAGGTCATTGTGGATTCTACTTAACAGGATCTTGATCCATTCGAATTTGTAAAACTCATGTGACATTGCAAACTCAACAATAGGATGATTCTCTAACTGCACAAACTCATCAAGGAAGGTTTTATCTAGTTTTATCATGGTCTCAATGTGCACTCTAATTCTATCGAGACCTACTGCTTCCTTCTTACAATGAATGTATGCACAAATGTCTTCAACATGCATAACATCCATAGGGGTTCGGGAGAATGCACCTTCTAAGTTATCTAGGGTATACTTAAAGGGATGTCCCTTGAAAATGTATCTCTTCTTCTTCGCAACATCAAACACAATAGGAGTAGCCATTACTTAATTGTAAATCACTTCACAAATGGTTTCTAAGAACTTGTGAATCGTCACAATAGATTAGGGCTTCCACAACTGATTAAACACACTTCTTTGTTGGTGAATCAAGCTACAATCCTTCACAATCAACTGCTAGGGTTTTTTTGCTCTTTAATCACTCAAACTCGAATGCAATGAGTAATCCATAAGTCTCTGTGTACTTAAAAGTGAAATTTATGCAATTAATGCTTGCCATGTAAACCAAATTTTTACTAAAAATCTCCAACTTTCATTCTATAATCAATTAGGTAGTGCGTTCTTGCACATGTCATCACATAATCTCCAAAAGGTTAAATCCAAAGGTGCATACTCTAAGGGTGAGCATACCAGTTGCACTAGAGTCTAGAGCTAAATTAGCTCCCCCTATGACCCTAAGGGTCATTCATCCGGATGTAGAGGGTGCATCCACTGTGGATGCATCCAATACATTCTCATCAACCTTATCCTTCTTCACCTCTAACCAAATCAAGCTCGCATCTTCTGAAGCTTTCACAAACTTGACTTCTCCTCCAGTATCCAAAATTGATTCTTCTAGCTTTTTAGGGCTTTCCAGACTTTGCGTTCTTAACAGAACTTTGAGATGTGTCCAAACTTGTTACATGAGTGACAAATAATTGGAGGCCTTAAATTCATCAATGCATTGACATGGGTTACCATTTTACACTGTCTAGCTGAGTGACCATTATAGTTACATATCTGACATGTAACATTCTGAGAACTTCTTACATTTGGCTGATTTTGATTTCTCTGATTACACTGAGTCTTGTTCTTCTGACTTGTCTTACTATTCATAGCTCTATGACCAAATTTATTGCATGAATAATAGTAACCATTGAAAGGTCTTACCTCTTTACAGTTCCTAGCTATATGTCCATGCTTGTTACATGCATAACAAGTTTGGTTTATTGGATTGCGCTCATCCTTAGATGGTTCAATACTATCTTTAGTCTAATTTTCTATCTTCTTAGCATCAGTGGTGTCTTCTGGTGGTTTCATCCTTGCTCGCATGTCATCAATCTAATTTTGTGCTTCATTGAATCCAATGCCACTGGTATCTCCTTTAAGCTTTCGAGCATATAAATGAGATTCTATCAGATCCTTGCTTGTGTGTAATTTATCAATGTAATTCTTTTCTTCTTTTAACTCAAATTCCAAGTTTTCTTTGTTGTTTCTTAGCTCCAAGATTTCCATGTTTGTTTTCCTCAATTCTTCATTCAGTTTAAGGTTCTCTTTGATCTGTTCATCATAGAATTCTTGATTGTTAGTTAGCTTGTCATCTAACTCTTTAATCTGATCTTTTAGAGATGTGTTTTCTTCATTTAGCTTTTTGACCATTATCCCTAAATCATTGGTAGAACATTCTTTTAAATCTTTTCTTAGTCTTTTGATGACTGCTTGAGCATCACTAACTTTTTCTTTTAGTTCTTCAATTTCCTTTTTAGATTTGTCCAGGTCTTCAAGAGCAGCTTCAAGATTTATTTTCAGATGTTTCATTTCTATCTTTTCCATGATCTCCTCAAGTGGTTAAACTTCTTTGTTGAGAACCAGAGCTCTGATACCAATTGTTAGGAGTGGGAACACTAAGGGGGGGGGAGGGGGGGTGGGGTGAATCAGTGTTCACTATATTTTATCTTTTTACTTTACTCTTGAAACTTAACTTGAATGCTTAAGTACTAAAATGAACATTAACATAAACAAGATACATGAACTCAACACATGACACCAATATGGTTACGGGGAAACCGAAATAGGTAAAAACCCCAGTGGGAATTGACACCTACTAATAATCTGCACTAGTGTTTTATGATCCTTGTTAGAAGATCCTTAACCCTGTTAGGAGTTGTCTTTACAATGCTTTTTGTATAGTGACCTTATCAAGGGTCAAACCCTATTAGGATTCTTTTAAAATAACCTTGTTAGGGGTGTAGACACACTGTCCTAGAGCTCACTACTCAAGTGGTGAAGGCTACAACCTTCTGATCTCAAATACACACTATATCTGTTGGATGAACTGGCGTTGTGACACTGCTTGTCAGATCATTTTCTTTGATGCACTGATGCTTTAACCTCTTGAAAAGATCTAATATATCTTATCAATTCTTTGCACACTTTTTCTCTTCTTATCTCAACTCTTTAACAACTTCCATACTAATTACAAAGGGTGCATCTCATATTTATATGCGCTTATCAAAATAATTAACTAGGTCAGCCTATAACCGATTACATACAATGCTTCCAATTGAATTAGCTCAAGCATGTTTACATACAAATATAATTACATATCTATAACCTAAATACAATAGGCACATAGCCTTTACAAAATAATATTATCATCGCTAATCAAATTACCAACAATCGACTGCATACTATGCTCTGTTCTGGCATTCACTGTCTGTGTAACTTCAACTATTTGTATCTTTGTCATACTAAATCTTATGATCATTCACTCTTAGACTAAGCATGAATATACTCTTACCATCTTATTTTCTAGGGTGCATACCATAACTTGGTCATACGCATGTGCGTTGATGCTCTGATCTACTAGTACTTTGTTAACTATCTAGTCTTCTGTACTTAGCCAAATGCTGATCTTCTGATGATGTGTGTTGACTCAAAAACACTATATGACTTTGTTGCCATAATGAAAACACTATATCTAGTCATATACGATAGTATAGTCAACTTTCCAATAGAAATATGTTCAATCTTATTGCATGTAAAGCACTTCAAATAAAACTTACCCTTATATTTACCTTTCCCTCTAGGCAACCTTTTAGAAAATAAAGCTTCCAATTCCCCCCATTCTCTTTCTTCAAACAAGACATATTCATAATTATTAGAGAAAAATTTTCAAGAACTATTAGATATCCCTTTTCTTTCCTAGATGATGCAAGAGTCAATGATGACTTGAAAGAAGCTTCAAATTTTGGCATACTATTATCATAATTACTTAACTCAAATGTAGTCAATTCCCTATTAATACATCAAGAGTAATAGTGATAGTTCCTAGATATCTAAGCTCTTGTATAGATGAAACCCTAATGGCATACTGAGGTAATAAAGTTCTCAACACTTTGCTTACCACATCCTCCTTAGGAAGATTACCTCCAGCACAACAGATAACAACAACAGCCTCTTTGATTCTCTGATTATATTGATCTATGTTCTCATTTTCTTGCATCCTCATTTCATCATACTTTCCTCTCAAACTATCAACCTTCTCCTTTTGCACATGTGGATCTCCACCATAGATGGTCTTCAACTTCTCCCACATCTCATGAGCAGTATCCAAGTCTTTGACATCAATAAATTTGACATCAGAAAGAGTACTGACAATAGCTTCCATAGTAGTAGTATTTTCTTGCCTTGTCTTCAATTGGTTAGTTGTTAGGGTTCCTGAAGGGATATTATACTTAGTGACCACATGATCCCAATATTGATCTCCCATTCCTTTAAGATAGAGCTTCATGTGGCTGCACCACACTGAGCAGTTCTCTCTTGTGAATTTAGGACCTTCCTTTCTCATCATCTTTGGATCTTTACCTCTACATCGGTCACCAATCAAATATTCATCAATTGTCACTCAAGAACACAAACACTTCAACCTATAACAACTATGTCTTTTCTCACCAATCATATATCCTTTACACTGATCACTCAAATTATTTGTGATTGTAACCACAACTTCTACACACTATTATCCACCATATCCTTTAATTGTACCATAAGACACAACAAAGATTTGACAAACCAATCAAATCACCTATTGCTTGTCACTAACTGTTCTATAAGTTGCACTATTAACCTTCATCTGATCATAACTTTCTTACTGGTCTACATCAATAGTAACAACCATGAATTTAACATTTAGAGACATCCCCAAGTCTCTCATAAGAATCACTACAACTGAAACTTACCTCAACACCTTGATCATCATACTTATTCTTAGCAACATACTAGGAATACTATGTCAATACTTGACATCAATGACAACCCAATAACTAATCATCATGTAATCAAATCTATATCATTAGAGCTCCAAAAGTCACTTACCAGCACTACATGAGTTATGCCAACAATTGAGACATTTTCAATCAAGGTATCTTTCATTAGTTGATTTGGAGTTTTCTTTTAGGACTAACTTTTTTGTGTGTTGTGTGTTTTTTATTTTTGTTTTGCTTTGTTTTTGTGCCCTTGTGCATGGATGCAGAGTTAAGATCCTTTGTTTGGTGGATTATGTATTTGAACTTAGTGTTTTATTACCTCTTTTCAATTCACCCATGATCATCTCTCTTTCATCATTCTTGTTATATTCTATCTCTTCCTTTATCATGAGTATGAGCTTGTCTCATACGTTCGCTAAAGCGAGGATTAAATGCATCATCCTAAAAAGTAAGCACTTAACTTGTGCTCATTTTGGGACCATTTTGTGCCTACTTTAGTGTGTTTCCTATGGTAGGATCTCATATTGCACTTAAATGCATATACCTAATTCAAATATGAGTCATCCTCTTTCAATCTTTCTTTAACTTGAGGTTGGTTCTCCCTTCTAAATATGATTTCCCCTTTTCCATCCAATCACATAACTCATTTCCTCATGTAGGAGCCATATAATTATTTTTAAATTTCGGTATTTTTCCTAACTCCGTAACAACTTGCATTTTCTTCCCCCCACTCTTTCTCACGTTCTCAGACATTTCATGGGATTTTGGTCTAGTTTCACTTGGAACAAGTTAATCTGTTGTGATATTGACTTGTTCCCTAGGGTACAAGTAAATCTTGACTTGTCCCTAGGTTTTTGAGACCAGATTTGGCCCAAGGCACGATGTCAAGGTTTCCCTCCAAGGTTTATATTTGTGGTCTGCTTGGATATGATCCTTGAAATGAGTATAAAAGGACACCCTCTCCCCTCATTTGGAATAAACATAATAAGAAATCCAAGTGCAAGAAATCATCCATCATTGTGCATTCAATAAAGTCAAGTATTCAAGAGCAAGGAAGCCATAAGGAGCCATCAAGCGTTCAAGTTTTCATTTCTCTCATGCAATCAAGGTGTTCTCTTCCATAGATATAGCTTATTTCCCTTTGGAGGCCAAGAAAAGGAGTTTGATATCAAGGAAGGAGATCTGCATTCAGCCATCAAGCTTCATTCTTCTTTATCTTCCCCAATCATAGATTGTGGGGAATTAAAACATCTACTACATGAGGTTTTGTCTTACATGATTTCCTTTTAGGTTTTTGTTTTTAGTAAAAAGTTATTGCATCAACATTCTTGATCACATTCAAAGAGGTAATTTCATCTACATGGTATGATATACTTCATTGTTTACATCTAATCTATACTACATAAAAACATACTTCTCTTTTATTTTATTTCAATTCAAGATTTATTCCTATATAGGGGTTTTGACTAAGGAAAACCTCTTTCTTCAACCTTCTTCCCTATTTTTCTATGTGTAGGAATAGGTTATGGAGTCACAGTTTTAGATTTGAGAAGTACATATGCAAACACATGATCCTAGAAAGTTTCATAAAATTTGGCACTATTGGGAACACGTTGACTTCTCACCTTGTCCTTGCACTTTTAGATGAATACAAAATAGGCAGTAACAAGTCTCAATTTCCCAGATATTGAGTTGCAACTAATTCTACCGTTCTAGGGTAACAATCAAATTCAGATTCAAAGTTCAAATCTCCCTTTCTTGTTTCAAGATACATTCATTCTTCCTTTTTTCTTGCATTTACTTTCATAGATCAAATTTATATATATATTATCATTACCTCTCTCTTCAAGAATACCCAATCCCCCTTGACATAGATCTTGCATTAGCACCCTTCTTCCTTTGGTTGTGCTAATCAGATTCATTTAAGGGTGGGTTTGTATTCTAATGTATATGAGCTCTTAAATTTGGTGAGTGATCTACATCCTAGCGTTGCTCACCATTTTTGTCTATGGAAAAATAAAGTTTAATTGACTATCCTACAACATCTAATGTAAAGTAAAAAATTCAACTCCTTTGAAAATATATACTTTATATTTTGAGCTATAGATAGACTATTTTGTGTAGAATGTGAAGAAAATTTGGTTGTACTTGAATATGGCCATCTACTATAACCATTCATCATTAGATTAAAAATTATGACTCAATTTCAATATTTAAAATAAAACATAAAATATCAAATACATTATTTTCACTTTAGACAACAAATAAATTATCAAATAATTTTATATAATTATATAAATTAATTCAAATTCATATAAATAAGATAAAAGAAATGTATATAATAAATTATTATTTTTTATTGGTAAAAGGCTAAAGCCCTATAATTTTATTAATAATAAAAAGATTTTGCATACAGAACCCTGCTCAGTGCAGGCGCTGGTAGGAAAGAGCAGGGTAGAGAAAACCTCCAGCCGTGCCTGGGACTTAAGTTCGAATACTAATACATAGTTTCATGGGCATTCCCATGACTCGATATACATCGAGATTTTGAAAAAATTACATAGTTTTCAGTGGGCATACCCACAGCTCGAACTTGTCGAGGGTACATATATGCTTAGATATTTACAATTTTTACTTGTGATTTTAATTATAAGATTGAATTCCATATCCAAATATATGGGTATTAATTTGTAGATCCAATTCAAATCCTTTGAGAGAGAAGTGATATTGTTGTCGTTGGGTGATTTGATCTACAAAAGAAACAAAAGGATCCAAAACCCTATCCTCTTACATGGTTAGTGTTTCAAACTAGATTAAAATAATTGTTAAAGACCTTGTTTATTTACCAATGGAGGATAGCATGGGTTACCTGACTCTATGTACCTAGAATAATTTACCACAAATTCATAGATCATAGTTCATACAATTAAGCTCCCCTAGTATCTCAATATGAGTTAAATTATTGTACTACTCAGACAATTCTAATCCATATTCTAACTTATTTAGAAACCTTGAAGTAGAGGATCTGAACATCCTTAAACCAACTACATTATTAGAGAAAATAAGCTGCAGCCCTTAACTTGAAACCTTAATTAGAAATAATTAGCAGAACCATGCTATATTAAAGTCTAAACTATAAATCACAAGAAAGGGTGAAAGGATACTCCCTTTATCTTTAAATGTCGCTTAGCACTAATCACTACATACTAGATGAAGATAAGATCCCTGTTGCTATAAATAACCCATAGCCCAAGCTTATTTGGCCTAAGAAATCAACTCTCCACCTACTGCACCAGGTCTAGGCAAGACAAAAGAGCAAGACCGGCCAGGCAATTTCCAAATAAATAAATTGTATATATGCATATATATAGAGACCTTTATAGATGAATATATACCATTCTTATATATGAGCAGGTATTTATTTATATATATACCTATATATTAACATAAACATATAAATATATATATATATATATATATATATATATATATATATATATATATATATATATATATATATATATATATATATATATCATTAAGTAAATACAATGTATATAATAAATTAGCATATAGACTAAAATACATTATTCTTACAATGAACTCAATAGTATGAACTTTTCTAGTACAATCTAAAACAATCCAATACTTCTTAAAATTCATGTATATTGTATTATTTATTCTAAAAACACATTCATAGAATGTATGCATATTGTTCCATAAAACATTCTAGAATCATTTGGCTAAAAATGGATCGCCAATTCAAATTAAATTTAAATTAGCAACACAATATTATATCAATAGTTTGTTGAATCATTATTTACAAAATTGTGATTATGATTGAAAAATCATATGTTTTTTTGTGCTCAGTAAAATATTATTTTATTATTTATAAAATAGAAAGTACAGTGTGTGAGTTCATCATTTCTCAATGCCACCCAAAATCTACACTCACTACCTAGTATCATCAAAATATTAACCACCTGTTATTAGATAAAGCAACCATATACATTTGATTGGGTGTATATACAATAAAAAAGCACTCCCCATTACCAGACCAAAACATACTATGACTATGAAAAATATTTTTTTTTCTATTAGTAGACCTGACTATACCTATCCACAAAATTTCCCAACCCAAAGAATAAGACAATATTCAAAAAGAAAGGTGTGATAGAAGCTAGAAGGGAAATGAACCAACCTCATTGCCAGCTTTGCCACCACCCATTGCTTTTTCATCCACATTCAATGCACCAACCAACTCCACACAGGTAGAAGAGTCACCCACCTCAGCTCTGGCATCTCCAAAATGAGCACCTCCACCATCAAATGGCTCACCCTATGCCTAAGAATGACCTCCGCAAGGTGCACGACCACCCCTTCAACTTCTTCTTCACTGACCTCCTCCATGGTTTTTACCTTGAAACACATTACCACTTTTGATTCAAGGGCCCCTAGAAAATCTTTGCCTCTCCCCTCTCTGGCTCTCCATTTCTTTCCAAGCTCTAGTCAACCACAACTAAAACAACTCTGGGTTCATTTGGCTCCTTTGAATCCCTGTCACCAATTCAAGCTCCCAGTCACAAACAAAGTCTACCAATAGAGACCACACCTTCCTTTCCTCTTATTTCCTTTCCAAGCTATCCCCCAAACCCCTATGAAATAAGAAGGGGTGCAACAGAGGATGAAATCTTGGAAGTCTGAGCTAATCTCCTTGTGTCAAGAATAACCCTCATTTAGGCACCCCACAATTCAATATCTCATCAAGCCCTAACCTCCATTTTGGGTGCACACACCTATCCAAAACATGTCTCACTTTGTCCCTCATCCCAAAATATAATCCTCTAACACAAAAGAGGGCAACAATGTCCATGTTCATCTTCCAATGAAAATGTGAAATCACATATTCCATATCCAACAATGCCTAGATAATGTTGAGGAAAAAAGGTTGTGTTGAAGAAAATACATTCTTAAAATGATCCTCTATCAAAGGTACTTTGAATTCCATCTGTTGTTTTATGGCATCAAAGGAAAAATTCACTTCCATCTTACCTCTGCACTCACCTCTCTCCACAAACCACCTACCTTTGTCATCGTTGTAAAAAACAAATTGTAGGATTTGAGCAATACAAATCTATAAAACCCGAAGATCACCTGCATACAAAAACCTGTTATAAGGAAGTAGAGACAAGAAGAGGGCAAGGGTTTGACTCAAAAATATGAAGAAGAAAATATCCTCAAATAATGAATGAATAAAATATACAATGGATCATCCTTATAAAGGAGATCTAAAGCCTTGAAAGGCAAACCCTAGTGCATGTAATAATTAGTTTAATTATTACATGACTAATGCATGCAAGTTTATATTTAAAACAACTAGTGCATGAGTGTTTTTAATATAACACTACCAATGCAAGAGAGGTTTAAATATAAACAAATAAAGCAAAATAAGGTGACATCTTAAGAAGGGAGTAAATTTAATTTAATTAACATAATTAAATTAATACTTTACTCTAACACCCCCCTTAAGATGAGCAACAATGTAGCTACAAACAATGCAAGAAGAAAGCAAAGGAAACTACAATGTTGAAAGCAAAAAATGGGTCCTAGCAACATGGCCTAATGAGTTACCCAACACAAACAAGAGTCTCTATAAAGTGGAGAAATAGAGAAAACCACATGGGAAAAACTCTACTCCAAAAAGAGACAAAGACTAATCTAAAGGGCTGAAGAAGCCTCCAAAAGTAGGAATGTTCCAGAAAATAGGAACAAGAATGAACATGTAGAACATCACTGAAGCAAGAAGATGCAAACTCTGTCAAGAAGTAACTACTGATATGAAGATCCTCCACTAAAATAGAGCATGACCAGGTAGAGAAGACTATAATCTGTATGAGTTCCCTCAAATGACACTACTCAAATTAGGAGGCAAACAAAGGCAAACAACTGAACTCGATGATATAGATGGTATAAAACACCAAAGCCTAAAGAGTTGATTAATCAAAGATGGAAGAGTGCCTCTAAAAATAGGAAAGAAAGAAAGTATATATGGTAAATGATCCATCTCACTGAAATGCATAGGTACCCAACCACTGCATCTGCCTAGTACATGAGAACAAATACTGAATACATAGCTCACACTATCGAACCAAGGAAGCAGAAGAACAATTAGTAGAAACCCCCCCATAATGCTGACAAGGGAGAGGTGACAGGTACACTAAAAATAGTGCCAATAAGAATTGCATCATGAAGAACCAGGAACATCGAAGGTGCAGTGAAAGTATAAACACAAATAAAGATACCCTAAGGCTAATGTCATGGAAGGAACACTCACTTGACAAAGGTAGATGGCAAACAAAGGGAAAACATCAAACCCCCCATGGCACTTTATAATGGAGTGCAAGTACAAATAACACAAACATGTTCAAGATTCCAAGCACGTAATAGAATGGCAAGGCTACTGAAACAAAAGAACCTAAGAAGATTCATCCCCTAAATGAAAGAGATCACAGGACATGTAACATCCAAGATATCCACCAAAGTGCAGAAATACCAAAAACTAAATAAAATATACCTAGAGCAAAATCTGGGAAAATGACTCATAGCACTGGAAAGTTCTCTGAACAAGATTTCCAATGATATATTGTTTTCCCAAAACGGAGTCTGGATGCGCAAAATAGAGCTCCCGAAGTGCAGAAATGAACATCTTTCTTTGAAAGGAAAAAATGTCATCAAAAAAAGAAAATTCAAAAATTCAAACCTCCAGATCTAGATAGACCTCAAAACCAGCTTTCTGACGATATCTTATTTGCCCGATTTCGACATCGTATGCTCAAGTTATGAGCAAAATACCAACTACTGCACTAGAGGGCCCAAAAATGGTGCAAATGATGATGACGATGATGCATGTTGATGTCATCAAATGACAGGCTTAAATTTGACGGCCAAATGGTTGTCACCACCAATTTTTTTTCTTGATTTTTGTGTCAGATAGTTAAATTTTTGCCTCATTTTGTGTGCCAAAAAAAGAATTTTTATCTTGATTTATGTGACATTTTGTACAAATTTCACCTCGAGAAGCATGCCAAGCTATTTGGTACCAAAAAAATACCCCAAAATACAAAGTTGTCCAAATTAGATATATTTTATATCGAAATAGGGGTTTTTGGGTGTTATGAGCTCAACGGTGAGGTTCGTTTGAGCTCAAAGTGCACCAAAATTTAGGGACCCCTAATATCAATAAAAAAATAACTAAAAAAGCCCTAATCTAAACCAGATGATTTTCTTAACTATGATTTCTTAAAACATGAACAAGTTGTAGTAGATTAGGCTCTGATACCATGTAGGATTTGAGCAATACAAATCCATAAAACCCGAAGATCAGCTACATACAAAAACTTGTTACAAGGAAGTAGAGACAAGAAGAGGGCAAGGGTTTGACTCAAAAATATGAAGAAGAAAATATCCTCAAATAATGAATGAATAAAATATACAATGGATCATCCTTATAAAGGAGATTGAAAGCCTTGAAAGGAAAACCCTAGTGCATGTAATAATTAGTTTAATTATTACATGACTAATGCTTGCAAGTTTATATTTAAAACAACTAGTGCATGATTGTTTTAAATATAACACTACCAATGCAAGATAGGTTTAAATATAAACAACTAAAGCAAAATAAGGTGACATCTTAAGAAGGGAGTAAAGTTAATTTAATTAACACAATTAAATTAATACTTTACTGTAACATAAATTATTAGATTGGCAATTAATGAAATGTATATTATGCTCATTATACCCACATTGAATTCTCACAAGAAAGAATTTGCAAGGTCAATATCCAACAAATCCTCCCATTGCTACCTTCCTCCTCATTGAATGAAAAATTTGTCTTGTATCATTTCCCAACACCTCCACCAGCTCAAAAAATATCACATCACATCTTGTTGGTCTAGTTACCCTAATGTCACCCTTCTCTCTCTGCTATGTCACCTCCATGTAGATTGTTAACTTGGACATGGAGTTTTCCATCATATTTACTTCATAGTATACGTGTGATATTTTAAAATTTTGAAAGGACAATCATTCTCTCCTGATAATGTCAACCATCTTTTGTAATTGCCAAGTGTGAGATTTTCTCGTTGAAATAGCATTCACTATTATTTGAGAATATCCCTCCAAGTGAAACTTATCAACTTGTAATCTATGTGTTATTTCTACCCCAAACAAGACTAATTGAACCTCTTTCAGTATTAGTTCCCAATTGCAACTTTTTCTTCTTAGTAGCAATAATATGACCATTGAAATCTCTGGCCACACATCTAGCACTAGAAGGCCCTGGGTTGCCCTGAGTTGCTCTATCAAAGTTCACTTTCAACCATCCCTCATCTGACTCTTCCCATGTAACCTCATCCCTACACTTCCTTTGAAGATCAACCTTCATACACTCATTAAGGAGTCTAGATTAAAACATCATTTGTTGTTTTGAACCAAATAGGATATTTACATCACCTAGTCTATAAAATATTCTAAAGGAAAGACCTTGTCAAGTCCAAAAATAGGAATAGATTCTAATTAAGAGTATCCTACAACATCGATTGAAAGGTAAAAATGAATGGATTTCAATTTAGAGTATCTTACAACATTGGTTGGAAAGAAAAAATCTATCCCCTCTAAAAATATATTGCCAATATTTTGAGCTATAGATTGACTATATGTGAGAGATGTTGCCTAAACTTGGATAAGATGATCTACTATTTACATCATTGTCTTTTTTACTCCCTAATTGATGAATGCTCCCATCATCCAACAATGTAGAGGATCCCTAAACACCACTCTTATCACCTAAAGTTCTAGGTGTTAATTGGGTTGGACTCTTTTGGGCTATGATTACCTATTGTACCATCCTAAAAGTTAGCACCCATTAATTTGGAATCTCAATGGCCTATTAGAGCCCATTTTAGTGATCTCCTAGAACATGGATGCATTTATTCTTGATTTCCTAGTTTTTCCTCACATTTCCTTTGAAACCCTCAATAAGTCTCAAGATCTAGGTTGCTTTTCTTGATTTTTGTACCCTCAGGTATAGGTTGACCTCAACCTATAACCAAGGTTTTGAATTTTGATTGGCCCCTAGGCCCAATGCAAGGTATCTTTCCTACTCTCCTCTGTCAACCTTCACAAATTTGAACTTCGAGCTGTTATAAAAGGTCTTTTCCCTTAATTTGAGGATACCTATTACATGTGCATTCAATCCATGATATATGCATTCGCAAAAAACTCAATTCATCAATTGCAAGCTATTAAGTTCAAGGTGAATTCAAGGAGTTCAATCCAAGCTATCAAGGATTCATTTAAGACATTCAATCATGCACTTCCTTCCATAGATCTAGCTTCTTTCTTCAAGGAGATAGTGGAGTTGGCAATCGAGGGAGGAGATCTACATTCATCAACATTGCACATGTTCAACCATTCAAGCATACTTACATCCATGCTCTATGATTTTGCACTTATAGATCTATTGCATTTGTGAACACATCCTACATTCTACATCAACATGCACACAAGCATTCATACTTCTTTTTGGGTAGCGGATTCGAATCCATCCATAAAGGTTTGATAAGAAAGGTGAATATTTACTTTTGTCTTTCTTTTACATGCTTTTATTTCAATTCAAGGTTAATTCTTAAATGGGGGCTTGACCAAGGCAAGCCCCTCCCCCCAACAAAATTTCATTTTTCTTATGTAGGAGCATATTTGTAGGTTTTTCAGGTTTTTAGGATCAGAATTGACATATCTAGGGTTACAATTTATGCCAAACATTCAAATCTCAGATTTTTGGATAGTGGAGGTACAGGTTGACCTTGACTTGTACCCAAGTTGATTTGTATCTAGGAAGTTGACCTATTCCTAGGGCCTTAAGATTTTCACAGTCAATAGATCTCAACTTCTTGATCCCAGATCTAGCGTGGTTTCAGTTTCTATTAGTCTTCTAGCTCATTTTCAGATATGATCTTGTGACCTCTACTAGCCCTCAAGGTGAGTTCAATTTCCCTCTTTGTCATTTTATAACACTTACTTTGAGATATCATATTAGGTCTTTTTATGTGCTTGGTTATTACATGTTTTTTTATTTTACTCGCATTATAATTGTAAGATGTAAAATATGGATGGGGTCTAGAACAATCAGAGTTTGCCCATAAAAGAGACCCCAAAACCAATATTTTACACATACATGAAATTATAATGATATAGAAAGTAAATGTAGAAGACTAATATTGAAATGAAGAAATAAAGGTACTTACGTCTGAAAAAGAATATGTTGAAAACCATATCAGACGGTCTCAGAAACTATTGATTTCCATCATAATAAATTGAAACTATGAGATCTACAAAACCCAGGAATATTTTTCTTTTCTGAGAAAGGTCGACCTTGACCTAGGAGGAAAAGTTGACCTTGACCCCAAAATGTCAACCTTGACCTGCACTGCTTCGAAAAAAATTATGTTCGAGGATCCTGAAAGTTAGTCGAAAGGGTATCTAGATCTGCACTGTAATTTGTTGTCCTACACCTATACCTGCAATAAAAATGGTTTTCTTTGTTGGGGAGGAGGGGTTTGCCTTAGTTGAACCCCAATTTAGGAATTAACCTTGAAATTGAATTGAAATTGCAATAGTAAACAAAGTAAATGGAACAATTCACCTTGCTTATGTTGAAATCCTTATGGAGGATTTGAATCCTTGAATCCACAAGTATGGATGCTCCAAATGAATGTAGAATTGAATGTAGGATGTCTCAAATCAATTGTTTTTAGATCTTCAATACCAATCTTGAATGGATCTTGGAATAGAAAGAAGCTTGAATGGATGAATGGAGAAATCTTCAACAAGAGGGCTCCATAGAGCTTGAATCCTTCAATGGCTACTAATGGATCTCCTTGATGAATTGGATCTTGAATGCTTGAACACTTGAATGATTGAATGATTGAATTCTTAAAATTATTTCCTTCTTGCTTGCCTCTTGCTTGAGAGATCTTGTGATGTGATTGAATGTGTAAATGAGATGGAGAAAATGAGAGGAGAAGGCTTCCTTTTATAGTGATCTAGGGCACAAACTTCTAGAGAGGCCACATAGAAAACAATAATTAAGGGTCCATGTGATGGAATATGGATGAAGTGACTGAGAGGGGGGGGGTGAATCAGTCAACCATAAAACACTTCACAATTAATTCTTTCCAGATCCCTTAAGATATCTTAACAATGTTATTTGTTTTAGCACTCGGTAAATAGATTGCAGTAACTTTGAAGATGCAGAAAGTATTAGCAAAATTATCTTTTAGATATTCATCAGCACATGTATATGATTGAGAAAGCAATTAAGAACACAAGAGACACAAGATTTAACGTGGAAACCCAATATGGGAAAAACCACCAATGTATCTAGATACTGATTTTCGCTTTACTGAAGTGATGCCCGGTTAGAAGCCAACCCGGTAAAAGGTTACAAAACACACTGTTAGGTGTGACCTTGTTAGAGGATTTAAAACACCCTGCTAGGAGTGGCCTGGTAAGAGGTCTTGAAAACAATTCAATGGAATTGTCACCTTGTTAGAGGATTTACAATATGGTTGTTAAACCAACTCGGTTAAGAGATTTAGAATTCACTGTTACAATGATAAGAAAGTAACAATGAAAAAATGACCTGTATAATAATGCAACTGTCTTGCTGATTACAGATCTCTGTTTTGCATAAGTCTGATCCTTTCTGATCGAATAAATCTCTGCTGCACCTCAAGGATATCTGAACATCATTCACAAATTTGCACACACCTTTCCTGTCTTTCTTCTGTAAATCTTCTGCTATATTTCTTATTCATTTTTCACATTTGACCTTTTATTTATATGATTTTAGATTTGTCAAATCGACATTATTTAGTATAACAGTCGGCTGAATTAAGCAAACTCTATTTGCAAAAATCCTTCAAGGGCCGACAGTGCTCAGTGACCATAACTTTCTATAATCTTTCGGAGACCGAGGGAACTCAGTAAACACCGACAATCCTTTACCTTCGATAACCGACTGAACTCGGTAAACACTAACTTTTCTTCGATGACCAACTGAACTCGGTAAACACTAACTTTTCTTCGATGACCGACTGAACTCGGTAAACACTAAATTTTCTTCGACAACCGACTGAACTCGGTAAACACTAACTTTCCCTTGGTAACTGAGTGAACTCGGTAGACACTGATTTTCTTTGATAACCGAGTGGACTCGGTAAGCACTAATATTCCTGTCTGGCAGACTGACTGAGCTCGGTAGTAACTGGTTGCTACGGACTATGACATTGTGTGACATCAAAGACAATACATAATTGAGTAGCAATTTCCTTCAGACAATTGTTTCCAACAATCTCCCTCTTTGGCATTTATGGCAACACAATATGTCATATCATAAGAAATTTGAAAGAGTTAGCTCGGTTCAGATTCAAATCTCCCTCTGTCAACAAACTTCCTGTATCCTGAAAATTCTTCCTTCTGACTATTGAAAATTTCTTGAAGTAATAGAAAAGACATAGCAAACACTCCCTCTTTGACAACACATGCCAAAGACAATTCACATATTACCGGTGAAAATTAATGTACCTCAAGTACTGATTCATATGCAATGATTCCTTGAATATGCTGCATCAACAGGTTGATTTTCAATCATGTTCTGGTTGATGCATCACTAAAACTGTATTTAGTGAGCCTCGGATAGGGGAATGACCCCTAACTTACCTCTTAGATACACAAATGCATCCTTAGGTAATGGTTTGGTAAAAATGTCTGCAATCTATTCTTTTGTATGAATATATTCTAATCTGATTTCCTTGTCCTGCACCAATTCTCTGACAAAGTGATATTTAATAGCAATGTGCTTGGTTTTGGAATGCATCACTGGATTCTTAGAAATGTTTATTGCACTGGTATTGTCACAAAATATAACAACTGGTTCTTTGATTTCAACCTTCATACCTTCTAATAGCTGTTTAAACCAAACAATATTTGAACAGTTTACTGCAGCAGCAACATATTCTGCTTCAGCTGTGGATTGAGATGTGCAATTCTGCTTTTTACTAGTCTAGGATACCAGTCTTTTTCCAAGAAAAAATGCTCCACCACTTGTGCTTTTTCTCTCATCAATGTTTCATGCCCAATCAGCATCAGTAAACACTTTTAAGTCTAGATTGCCTCCAAATTTATACCACAAACCATATTCTTCAGTTCCTCTTAAGTATCTTAAGATTCTTTTGATTGCCATCATGTGATTTTCCTTAGGTTTTGCTGAGAATCTAGCTACTCTACCAACTGCTAAGGCAATATCAGGTCTTGTATGTACTACATACTATAATTTTCCAATCATAGATCGGTATAGGGTCTGATCAACTTCTTTTGAATCATCATTTTTGGTAAGTTTCAGTCTAGTGCACATGGGTGTACCAACTGGTTTTGAATCTTCCATACCAAACTTCTTAAGTATTTCCTTAATGTATTTAGATTGAGTAATGTATATACCATTCTTGCTTTGCTGAATTTGAAGACCAACAAAGAATTTTATTAAACCAAACATAGACATTTCAAATTCTTTGTTCATTTGCTCTGAAAATTCTTTGCACTGATCCTCATTCCCTGTAAATATAGTATCATCCACAAATATTTCTGCCAATACAATTTTGTCATTCGGTCCTTCTTTAATATACAGATTGTTGTTATCATTAGCTCTTTTGAAATTAATCTGAATCAAATAGTTATGGAGTCTTTCATACCATGCTCTAGGAGCTTATTTTAAACCATACAATTCTTTGTGTAACCTGCAGACCATGTCCCTTTTATCTGGATCAACAAAACCTTCAGGTTGTTCAATGCAGACTTCTTCATCAAGAATTCCATTAAGAAATGCAGATTTTATATCCATCTGATATACCTTAAATCCTTTGTGTGCTGCATAAGCAAGTAGAGTTCTTACACCTTCTAATCTTGCAACAGGAGTGAAAGTTTCTCCATAATCTATACCTTCTTCTTGAGAATAACCTTTACATACCAGTCTAGCTTTGTTTCTAGATACTTGACCATCTTCATTCAGCTTATTCCTGAATACCCATTTTGTTCCAATTACATTCTTATCTTTAGGTCTAGGTACAAGAGTCCAAGTTTTGTTCTTTTGTATTTGTTCTAATTCTTCATTCATTGCTTTAATCCAACTTTCATTTTCCAATGCATCTTTGATATTTCTAGGTTCAAAGTCAGTAAGCAGACATGTACCTTTTAGCTTGCTTCTTGTCATAGTACCATCTGATTTGTTTCCAATGATTTGATCTGGTGTATGATGTCTTCTAACATATTTGGCTAGTATAGGTTCCTTGCCTTTTGAATGATTCATGCTGTTGTCTTCTAGGATCTCTTCTTCAGGTTGCTCGGGCTCGGTAGATATTTGCTCGGTAACTTCAGGCTGAGACTCGGTCTGAATTTCTTCCTGTGACTCGGTTTGAACTTCTTCCTGTGACTCAGTTTGTGACTCGGTAACTGTGCTCAGCTCGGTAGATATAGTTTCCTTACTGATAGTTGTGTCTGCCAATGTTTCAGGTTCAATGTAAACGAATCTTCTGTAGTTCTCAGGTTCCCTTTTGCTTTCTTCCTCAGTCTTTTCTGCAAACTCATCAAATTTTACATGTATACTTTCTATGACTTTGTGAGTAGATAAGTTCAGACATTTGTATGCCTTGCTTTTGCTAGAATATCCTAGGAATATTCCTTCATCACTTTTCACATCAAATTTATTTCTTCTGGATTCTTTTAAGATATAACACTTGCTACCAAATATTTTCATGTAACTTACATTGGGTTTATAGCCATACCATAATTCATAAGGAGTTTTGAATGTGTCTTTCTTCAGTTGTACTTAGTTCAAGGTATGAACTGCAGTGCTGATAGCTTCCTTCCAGTACTTTATAGCGATGTTCTTTTCTATCATTAGAGTCCTTGCACAATCCATAATAGATCTATTTCTTCTTTCTGCTATTCCATTCTGCTCAGGAGTTCTAGGAGCTGATACCTGTCTTTTGATTCCTCTTTCAATGCAAAAGTTGTTGAAATCATGGGAGATGAATTCACCACCTCTGTCTGATCTTAAGCATTTCAATCTTTTCCCTGTTTCCTTTTCTACTCTTGCTAAGTACCATTTGAACTTTTCAAATGCTTCTGATTTTTCTCTTAAATACATAACAGTCATCATTCTAGAATAATCATCAACGAAAAGAATAAAGAATTTATCTCCAGTATAGCTTTGTATTCCAATAGGTCCACATAAATCAGTATGCACAATTTCCAAAATTTCTTTAGACTGATAGTTCTTACTCTTGAAACTAGTTTTACTCATTTTGCCAATCTGACAATTCTTACATAGACCAGTGTCAGGTTTCTTCAAAGTAGGAATGCCTCTAACCTTCTTGAATTTGCTTATTTTTATCATGTTATCAAAATTCACATGACATAACCTTTTGTGCCATAGCCAACTTTCTTCTATTTGAGCAATAAAGCATGAATATTCACTGAGATCAAGATAAAATAAGTTACCTTTTGTTTGTTTGCCTGATCCAATGAGTTTTCCTTTTCCATCCAGTAGTCTTGCTTGACCATTCATGAATTCAACCTTGAAACCAGTGTTGATTAGCTGTGCTACACTTAGAAGATTATGTTTTAGTCCTTCAACCCAATAAGCATTATCACATATGAGTTCTTTGGTTAATGAGATTCTTCCTTTTCCTTTTATACAACAAGGTTCATTGTTTCCAAATCTTACATTACCACTATCACAGTCTTCTAGATATTCAAATTTTGTCTTGTCACCAGTCATGTGGTGTGAACATCCGCTGTCTATTATCCATATATCATCTTTGCTTATATGAGAAATAAGTGCCATCTTATCTTCATCATCATCAGATTCATCCTTTATAGCAATAAAGACAATTTCTTCTTCACTATCATCAGAATCTTTAGCCATAAAACATGTTTTCTTACCTTTATCCTTGTATGATTTGAAATTCTTTTTGCCATAGTACTTGTGACTTCTCTTCTCTTCTTTGACTTGCTTGTTTGGGCACCTAGCTGCAATATGTCCAATTTCTTCACATGAAAAATAGATTAAAGGAGTTTTACCTTTATATTTACCTTTCCCTCTAGAGTACTTCTTTGCAAGTAATGCTTCTACAATTTCAAGATCACTATCAGAACTTTCTTCTAATACTTCTTCACTTTCTGACTGAACTTCTTTAATTTTCTTGTTCTTCTTTAGTGAAACCTTGGCCTCAAATGCTGATTCAATATTTTTGGAATTTGGAACATAGTTATCATAGTTGTCTAATTCAAAAGCTGTCAATCTTCCAACTAAAGCATCCAAAGTTATATTGTGGTTTGTTTCACATCTTCTTTCTTGAATAGCTGATACTCTTATTGCATAGATAGGGAGTAATGTTCTGAGTACCTTACTTATAACAGTCTCATCTGAGATTGTTCCTCCAGAAGCTCTAATTGCACTTACACTTGCTTTGATTCTTTCAACATATTTTGCAATGTTTTCATCTTCCTTCATATTTATCTTGTCAAGCTGTCCTCTTAGGCTTTCTGCTTTGGCTCTTTTCACATTTGCATCACCACCATATATTTTCTTCAGTGCCATCCACATTTCATATGCAGTAGTGCAGTCTTTAATATCATCAAATTCTTCATAGCTGAGAGCAGATGCAATGTCTATCATCATGGTGTTGTGAGTCTTTTTATCTACAATGTCTTCAACAGTTAATGCGCCATTAGGAATTGTGTATTCTTCATCAATGTATTTGCATCCTGAATCACCAATGGAAGCCAGATGAATTCGCATGAGACCTTGCCATGCTGAAAAGTTATCTCTGTTGAGCTTTGGAATTTCCCTCTTGTAAGACATCCTGATCTTTAGCTTAGGTCTTTGAAACCCTTCCTGCAAGCACCAAAAGCTCTGATACCAATTGATGGAATATGGATGAAGTGACTGAGAGGGGGGGGTGAATCAGTCAACCATAAAACACTTCACAATTAATTCTTTCCAGATCCCTTAAGATATCTTAACAATGTTATCTGTTTTAGCACTCGGTAAATAGATTGCAGTAACTTTGAAGATGCAGAAAGTATTAGCAAAATTATCTTTTAGATATTCATCAGCACATGTATATGATTGAGAAAGCAATTAAGAACACAAGAGACACAAGATTTAATGTGGAAACCCAATATGGGAAAAACCACCAATGTATCTAGGTACTGATTTTCACTTTTCTAAAGTGATGCCCGGTTAGAAGCCAACCCGGTAAAAGGTTACAAAACACACTGTTAGGTGTGACCTTGTTAGAGGATTTAAAACACCCTACTAGGAGTGGCCTGGTAAGAGGTCTTGAAAACAATTCAATGGAATTGTCACCTTGTTAGAGGATTTACAATATGGTTGTTAAACCAACTCGGTTAAGAGATTTAGAATTCACTGTTACAATGATAAGAAAGTAACAATGAAAAAATGACCTGTATAATAATGCAACTATCTTGCTGATTACAGATCTTTGTTCTGCATAAGTCTGATCCTTTTTGATCGAATAAATCTCTGCTGCACCTCAAGGATATCTGAACATCCTTCACAAATTCGCACACACCTTTCCTATCTTTCTTCTGTAAATCTTCTGCTATATTTCTTATTCATTTTTCACATTTAACCTTTTATTTATATGATTTTAGATTTGTCAAATTGACATTATTTAGTATAACAGTCGGCTGAATTAAGCAAACTCTATTTGCAAAAATCCTTCAAGGGCCGACAATGCTCGATGACCATAACTTTCTATAATCTTTCAGAGACCGAGGGAACTCGGTAAACACCGAAAATCCTTTACCTTCGATAACCGACTAAACTCGGTAAACACTAACTTTTCTTCGATGACCGACTGAACTCGGTAAACACTAACTTTTCTTTGATGACCGACTGAACTCGGTAAATACTAACTTTTCTTCGACAACCAACTGAACTCGGTAAACACTAACTTTCCTTTGGTAACTGAGTGAACTCGGTAGACACTGATTTTCTTTGATAACCAAGTGGACTTGGTAAGCACTAATATTCCTATCTGGCAGACCGACTGAGCTCGGTAGTAACTGGTTGCTGTGGACTATGACATTGTGTGACATCAAAGACAATACATAATTGAGTAGCAATTTCCTTCAGACAATTGTTTCCAACACCATGGCACAAAACTCTAGAGAGGTGCACATGGAGAGGAAATTAAATTAAAGACTTGACACAAAACTCTAGAAGGGGTCCACCCTTAAGATAGAAATAAAAATAATTATTTAAGAGCCTTGTCACAAAATTCAAGGTAAGGCCAACCCCAAAGTTAATTTGAGCATTAGGCACAAAACTCGAGAAAGACTAATCTCAAATAATAAATTAGGAATCCTACACAGAGCTTGAGAAAGGTCCACCTCAAATATTAATTTAAGAATTTGACACTTAACTCAAGAAATAGTGGCCTCGAAGAGGGAAAAGAAATATTTCCAAAACCTAACATCTGGAAACTCTAAGACTTTGAAATTTGAACCTTGGGTCAAGATCAAGGTCATCCTTGACCTAAAAGATCAACCCTGGGGTCAAGAATCTCAGAATCTCAATTCAAGATGCCAGAAGTATGCAGAAAAGAAGTGGAAAATGGGGCAGAACAAGGGAAAAAGCTAGATCCAAGTGAAAGACCCATTCAAGACATTTGACATGACCCCAAACCACTTACTCAAAGGGCTAAACCAGTCCTAAATGGAAGTGCTTCCATTTTATGATGATACATTTAGCCCCCACTTTAGCAAGAGTATGGACTCGGTGCAAACTCTTGGTAAAGGAGATCACAAAGAAAAAGACAATCTTATTGAAATCAAAGGGACAAAGGAATCCTCAAGCCCCCAGGGACTTGATTCTTTGTCAACTCCAAGATTTCAATAAGAGAGACATCACTAGAAAAAAAAGAGAAAAGGGGAGAGAGGAGTGGCTATCTCACCCAGTAAGATGCATGTATCTCATTGTGAACCACAAAGAGGATAGGATGGTCCACCAAGAAAACACTTGATAGTCACCCCATAAAGTTGTGCACCTTCTGGTGGCTCTGTGCATGTATCTAGTGCATCTTCTGATGTCTTTTATGAAGTACCCATGGATCCATATCCTCATATCACCATAGAATACATTTGTAAAATGTGTATCTCTTCAGGATTTAGCAACCTATGTGTGTTACCTTCCAAGGATTTAGCATATTTGAAATTGGAAATGTGTGTCTCTTCAGGATTTAGCAACTTATGTGCATTACCTTATGAGGATTTAGCATGATGTAAAACAAGGGGTTAGAACAAAAATGCATAATATACAATGAGGGAGGCCATATATATGCCCCCCTCCTTAAGATGGCAAAATACCTACTATTTTGACATGTTAAGGAAAGACAAGAAAAAGGATAAAGCCTTCTTCAACATCAAGACAATATCCATAGACAACACCCAGTCCAAGCTAAGAAGGTCACAACTCCTATGAGGCCATGGACGGGATGAATGCAAAGAGACATCATGCAAGAAGGGAAAAAGTAACCCTTGCGAGGGATAGCACACTATTCAACTTCCAAGGTGAGAGATTTATCAACCATGGAAACCCAATACCAAATAATGAAATAGGTTATGATCAAGGACATAGATCCTTAATGCAAACCAAAAATTTTATATATGATTGGATATCACATAATAGATAGATACTGCTTAACCATGGGAAAAGTGGATCCTGAAAAAATAGAAAAAAAAGGAGATGGCATCCTTGCCCCCCAAGCATAGGAACAAGGATGGAAGTGGACCTATTATATCACTCACAACACTATACAAGACAATGAGCCCCCAAGGATTAGGCTAACATTGTTTACATAATGTGGAGCTCCATAATAGGAACATAAATGTTATTTAGAGAAAGCAACATTGAAATACAACTCATTACCACATGATATATAAATAACCTTACTATCAATGAGCTACCTGATCTTATAATGTAAAGCTTGACATTCATTAGTAGAGTGATCATGAAATCTATGATACACACAAAAAGGAAGAGTCTTCTAGTATGGACTACATTTATTTTTGCGTTTAGGTCTAGTAATCATCTCGGTATGAAGGAGTTTAGGCAAAATAATTTCTTGGTCAAATTCTTTCATAGGTTCATCATGTTTTAAAGTGTTATTTGAGATGTTGTTAACATTGATTTGTCGTTGAGGATTAAATCCCAATCCATAAGAATGCTCATTCCCCCCATTTTGTAAGGGCATTTGAATTCCCTATTTATGCTTACCACATCCTTAACCATTGAATCCTTGTTTAACAAGAAAATGATAACCAAGACCATAACGAGAAATCATATCAGAAGGAGTCAATGGAACTTCAGTAGTTACTATGTCATCATTAGTAGGTTTGATAGATTCATAATGGGTAGAAGCAGTGACAAAGTTATTATGAAGGGTATTATAAGTAGAAGCAAAAGCTCATTGTTCAAACTCTCTTTGTTGCTTCATAAAATCAAGATCAGAAACCTTATACTCTTCAATAAAGGTAGGATTAAAATCCAAGGTTCCCCAATCATCACCAGGAAGAGAATTAGAGGAAGAAGGATTAGGAATAGGAGTATTGTAGGTTTTGTTATCTCTATTAAGCATTAAAGGTTGTCGCTAGTATCAAAGAAATCAGTCAGTTACCTATGCTACTCCAGTCAATAAATTGCAAGCACTTCAAGCCAGTCGGTCAAGTCTTCACATCGAGCACCAGGGCAGTTCTACTGAGCATCAATGTACACCGATACCGAGTAATAGTAAACACCGAGTAGACTAGACACCGAGCACTAGTATATTTACCGAGAAGTATATATAGTTTTTACCAAGGATGATGGTAAATGACATAGTAATCAGGAATGACACAATTGTCTATGCAAATGGTTACAACAGAATCACAAAATGTTTTACCAAGATTGAGGATCATTTATTATTAGATTCCATCACTAATTGCGTTGATAATATTTATGTATTTGCTAGATCTAGGTTATTTTTGTACACCATAGATCTTAGGGTTTTCTCTAAGATATTGTAACCTAATTTTTGTTAAGCAGCAAAAGTAGTATGCTATATAAATGTAAATTTTATGTTATTTTTGTATGCGTGAGAGAGAAGCTTGATAAGGAGGTTGAGAACATGAAAACAACTTATTAAAGCATTAGCCAACTTCATGAATATTAGTTATCAGGCAGATTAGAATAGTATTCAAAGATGTTCAGATTAAGCAGAATTAGACAAGGCTACCGAGCAGTTCAAAGCAAAGATCTTCACACAAAAAGATGATATCTATTCACTATTTCATAGATCTATATCAAACAAGTTGAGTTGTCATTAGCACATAGTTACCTATTATTTTCTAATCATTGTAACAGAGTTTTGGTAAAATCTCCTAATGTAGAGTAGACCTAACAGTCTTTTTGTAAATCTCTTAATCGAGTGCACACTCAAGTAGTGTTGTTGAAATCCTATCACTAGGTAGATCTAGTCAATCTAACTTGTTGCTCCTAATAGGGTAAGATCACTAGAAGTGATCACCTCTTGTAGCCCTAACAGGCAAACCTTTTCTATCTGCAGTTGTAAAGAATTTGTGGGTGTCATCCCCACTATAGTTTTTACCTTCTAACAAGGGTTTTTGTATTACCAAAATACTTGTGTTATGTGACTGTTATCTTGTTGATTTCATGATGTTTACCTTCGATAGTTAAATGAATGAATGATGCATGCAATGGATTCAAGTTATAGTTGAAGGTTACTACTATTTGTTGTTTAAGGTTTGAAATGTTTATGAGTTAGAAAGCATTTGTGGGCACTGATTCACCCCTCCCCTCTCAGTACCCTATCTCTCCAATTCCAACAATTGGTATCAGAGCTCAGTTCTCTTATTGAACAATTTAACCATTGAATGGTAAAGATCTAACCATGGAGAGATATAAGTTGGATAAAATAATACAGAATCAAAAGATTCAAATGCAAATGTTTGTTGAGCAGTATAAGCAAGCCAAGGATGGATTGAAGAAATTACTTGTTGAAAGGAAGAACCTAGCTATTCTACAAAATGAGATTGGATACCATGAAGAAGAGATTGATGATTTATTTGATCACATTAGATCCAGTTCAGGAAGTATTTCTGATGGATCTAAAAATATAATATTTGATTTGTCTGAAAAGAAACTTCACTTAACCAAACAAGTGAAAGCACTGCAAATCAGTCAAGAATCATAGATGGTGAGAATGGTAGAAGTAATGAACAATGCTAGATAGGTTGAGCAAGAAAGGAATCTAGCTATTGAAGACCAAAGATAGATAACTGAATAACTTCAAGCAAAGGAAACTGAGATACAAAGACTCACCGAGCACCATTTTGAAATATCTAATCAGATGATGATTGTGAATCAGGAGGTCAACTGAGTAAATGGTGAACTATCAAGAAAACTTGAAGATATTGGAATACTCAGGGAAGAGAATGAAAAATTGAGAAATGAAGTAAAAACTCAACTACAACACAATGAAATGATGAAATTGGTTGAAGATAGTTTGAAAAAGATTGATGATTTTCCAACTAATCAAAGAAGATTTGGAAGTAAAGTTGGATTAGGCTATACCGATGAAGGATTTTCATCCAAACAAGCTGAACAAATCAACAACAATCATAATCAAAGACCTAAGATGCTGTTGTATGCAAATTAGATGTCTAATAACTAGAGATGATAAATTAACTATTACAAGCCAATAAATCTAATCTAATGCAACACAATGAAGAATACAAAGTAACTATAAAATGATGAAACTAAATTAATTACCTTCACCTACCATGCAGCTTGTCTCCATTATCCTCCTAGCCTTGATTTCTTGTAAAGGTTGAGCTCTTAGATTTCCAAATGAAGCCTTCTCCCAAGATGCTACCAAAGTGTGGAGATTTTATGAAATGAGTGCACAATAGCTTATGCAATCTAATGGATGGAATGCAAATGAAATGATGATAATATGGATTGATTGCTCTTAGAATGCTTGGATGCTTGATTTCTTGAATGCTTGAATGCCTATTACAAAAATACCTATTAGCTCACAAAGGGGAAATGTGGCTCCTTTTATAGAGTTTTGGAGGATCTAGGCCTAGGTGGCACAATCCTACAGTTGAGAATGAAAGGTGGAAGATCCTAAGGATAGGATTGACTTGGTTGAAGGAGTTGAGAGAAAGGGGGATGTAGTTGGAATGTGAGAGGAAGAATAGGGATGATGTTTCTCTCACATTGACATGGAGGAGAAGAAGGTGGAAGGGAAAGACACATGTCAAGTGTCTCACAAAGACCAAAGAGAGAAAGAGGGAGAGACCTTTTCCTCATGAGGACTCTTTGCACAAGTGTCCTATGAGTCACCTTTGACCCTTAGAGGTGGCTTGAGAAGCCCCTTAGGAATAGGGAATGTCTCTTGACTTGGTTGTTGAGAGGACATGTGGTCATGAGACCAAGTCCTATGAGGCCACATAGCCCTTAAAAATAGGACGTGTGGGTGAGGATAATTACTAATAAATAATTAATAATTATTGTTTATTTTAGCAAAGATGATGTGTCAAGTGAGTGGGTAGATGAGGTGGACTAGGAGTCTTAGTCATATTTAGGTGATTGTATATTTATTTAAATCACTTTAATAAGACTAACTAGAAGACTTAGGGGTTTCAAATTCTAATTCATAATATGACTAATGTAAAAAGTTTAATATTAGGAATTGCGAGATATGAACAAAATATGAATTCAGTGAAAGTCTTTTCTGCAGTAGCGATAGATTAGAAAAGGGCTCCTTTTCCATCAGAAAGAGGAGGTAAGAAAGCAGGGCGTCTTGCTTCCATCTTCTTCCCCCGAGGTTGTCTTTCATGCAAACACTAGCTCGGAACATAGAGATGCTAAGGTTTTTACTGGTTATTATTTCAATTGCTTGTTATATGGGCACAAAATGTTGGAATGTAGGGAACCAGACCAAAGATCGTATCGATCAGATTATGAACACTTAAAGGGTTTCATTGCTAAGAAGAAGGAGAAAAGCATGGCCGAATCTTCTCTAAAAGAAAGAGGGATTGAAGAAAAGAACTTTAGTTCCTTACCAGAGGCTTCGACTGGCTTTAAGAAATTAGGGCAGAACAATGAACCTACATTTAACATTTTTACAATTCAATCTCTGGATAGGTAGCTTGATATGTTTGCAAAAACCAAGTATGCATCAAGGGTCAAGCTTAGCAGCGGGTACGCTAGTATTCATGAATCTAGAATTAATTCAGATCATAATGCCAATATACCCTAGTCAAGTTTGGGGGAAGGAAAATTTATAGCACAGGTGACCTCAGGGCACTTCATAGATCAAAATTGGGCATGGCATTTAGTTAAAAGGAAGAATAAGGTTAGGGTTTCTACTTTGGCTCACATTGATAATAGTTTACCATTAAGGAATGTGTTTGATTTACTAAGTAAGAAGGAAAACTTACTTGGCATTTACTTGCCCCCGCATAAAAGGAAGGGAGTTATGATAGGTAAGGAAATTAGGGTTCAAATGCATAGGATGCCAACACATCAAAGCAAGAAAGATGTGATAGCACAGCCTAAGAAAAGGAAACCCTACCCTATTATAGCCAAAAATCCTTCCTTCTCTGCGGGGGATTGGAGGAACATTGCAACTACCAAAATCTATAGCCCTCTGGATCGCAAAAGATTAGCAAGGCCCGCTCTATCTGATTGTAAGCAACATAGGCAATACTCTGTTCTGCAAAATAATAATCACCAGAATCTCACATATACGCCTCCCCATAGGCACAGTAAGGATCTGAATAAAGGCATCTCAAAGGTTGGTATGCACTATGATAATCTCATCCTAGATAGTGATGTTGTTGTCCAAAAGCAGAAATACCTTGCAGACACAGGCTTAATCTGCATATGGAAAGGTACAGGGGTTCCTATCAATGTCTTAGTCACAGAGCTGACATCACTACTTCTCGAAGAGGTAAGTATTTATTGACTCATGGAAAATTTCATGTATATTGATTGCAAGAATATAGATATTAAAAATAGCATTAAAAGAAAAAAGTGTCTTAAATTTAGAAGTACTCCTTTTTCTTTGTTTGATTGGATCCCTCTATTCAATCCCATGTATCTGAAGGATTTTAAAGTTGAAAAAGCTGTAATCATTAAGAATGTACCATTAGAATTGTCTAGTCAGGATATTTTCTGCAATATAGGAAATAAGATTGGTAGATTTATAAGAATGGCTGAAACAACAAACATGCATGTAGATCAGATAATCATTGTAGAATTGGATTACCACCAAAAATATATCTCTCCTATACAATTAAGTTTCAATTCTAACTCTATTATTGTTAACCCAATTATCTTAGAAGATTATATGGAAATTAACAAAGCCACCAATATAGAACAAGCAAGCACTAATCCATTAAATCGGTTTAGCAATGATTATGAAATCCACTTCTGTAAGCGCAAGGGAGGTTTCAATATAAAGGGACCTAAAGAATATAATGCAGATAGACCTATATCTCAATTTGAGCCTAGAACCTTAGGGGAAGATCAAGGCAAATTGATAAACAACCTTCCACAGGAGATTAAGGATACAGGAATTTTCCCCTTAAAAGGAGAGGAAAAGGCAATAGTTTCCCCCTCTCTTCATAAAGCAATGCAGAAGGAGGACAATAGAAAGCCAGTTCTTAATTTGGAAATGGGGGACTTAGCTGATAACAGTATGCCCAACCCAAATGTGGAGGGTATTCTATTTTTGGAAATAGAACAAATAGAGATAGAAAGCAAGACTATTAAAGATGATATAGATTTATTAGCAAATCAATTGGTGAACCCAGAGGGCTCATCCACAACAGCAGATAGGGATCCTGAAGAAAAATGTAATGAGGAAGTAGACCAAATTATAAAGTGCCTAGGAGAATCTCTTGTAGAGGATCTTATGAAAATGTTCATGGATGAAATTTTTGATCTGGAGGAACTAAATTACCAGAGAGAAACATTAATTAGATATATCAACAATGCAACTTTAGTTCAGGCAGAGAAGGAGAATAATGAAACAATACAACTATTAAAAACCCCTGATCAAAGTGGTGATAGGCTCCTAGGAGACTATGACATAAACACAAAGGATAAAGGTAAAGACAGACAGAGTCCAAAAAAGGACCCTATTTCTATTCAAAATGAAGGCTCAAGAAATGAGGGAACCAATAAAGAGGTTCCCTGTTGCAATATAAATGATACTGAATCACTGCACAAGGTGAAGGAACCAAAAATAGCAATCCCGATAGAAATAGAATCCCTTAATGTGATAATACCAAAGAATCCAGATGAGGTAATTAAGATCTATGGTAAAGAGATTATAGATAACAATGAGATCAATATACAAATGGAACCAGAACAAGTGAGTGCAGGGCAGCAGGACAAGATCATCAGTATAGCGGGAAACATGTCAATGGTTAAAGATTCCATAGAAGGCCTCTTTGGCATAACTAATGAAAATAGACATTTGGGAATAGCAATGAATAGAGGATGCCTTAGTACACCAAATATTAATAGAATCAAAAAGAAAAGAGGGAGAAAATCAGTTGTTGAACTCAGAACCATAGATGGAAATTTAGGTAATCAAAAGAAATTAGCCGATATTCTGAACACAGAGAAGGGGAAGTGCCTTCCCCATGAACAATGAAAGTCACTACATGGAATATTAGGGGACTAAATGCCCCTAATAAGAAGAGATTAATTAAAAGATACCTTAAAAATTTTGACTCCGAAATTATTTTATTACAGGAAACTAAACTTAATAAAGTTGAAAGCTCCAAGTTTAGCAAAAAATTAGGCATATGGAAAGCAGAGTACGCGACCTCAATAGGTACTTCTTGAGGGTTAGCAGTATTATGGGATCCTAGGAAGTTAGCAGCCACACCTTTATCCCATAATAGTAACTGGTTGGCTCTAGAAATTAAAAGTCTAAAGTCTAATTTAAAATTCAACTTATTTATTGTATATGGCCCCATACCTAATGAGGATAAGAGGAGAGTCTGGCAAGAAATCCACCTCTTTTTATGTATAAATTCAAAATCCTTCTTCTTTATTGGAGGGGATTTTAATGCTATTTTAGATACAGAAGAGAAATATGGGGGTTCTCAATATATATCACAAGCTCATAAGGATTTCAGTAAATGGGCATCAGACAATAATCTAATTAGCATAAACACAAACAATAGCATTTACACTTGGAACAATAGAAGAGCAGGTTTTAGCCATATAGCAAAAAAATTAGATAGATTCTTTGTTAAGATGAATGATGGAATCTATAACTTATTGTATAGTGCAGAGATTCTACTAGAGGCAGGATCGGATCATTTTCCAGTTAGGCTCACTATTATAGAGGATTCCAAACTAGCTAGAAGTCCTTTCAAATTCGAGTTTATGTGGTTCCAAAACCCAAAGTTTATAAATCTCTTGGAGGAATGGTGGAAAAAAATTTCAATAAAAGGATCTAAAATGTATTGTTTAACAGGAAAATTAAAAATTATTAAACATAAAGCATTAGAATGGAATAAGAACAATTTTAATAATATCTTCGAAGAAAAGGATCAGTTGGAGCAAGAAATAGCTGACCTCAACAATTTAGTTATAGAACAAGGTATGGACGAACTAAGCTATCATAGAGAAAAGGAATTAATGGCTAAGTACAATGATATTCTTCTTAAAGAAGAAATTTTTTGGAGACAAAAATCTAGGGAGTCTTGGTTAAAAGAAGGAGATAGCAATACAAAAAAATTTCATAACACCACTAAGTGTAATAGAAGCATCAACAGAATAGCTAAAATTAAGTCCAGTGATGGGCTTATAAATGAGGACCCTAAGCAGATATCAAGTGTGATTATGAACTTCTATCATACCCTTCTCAATGGTGCAGAAGCATCTGACCTTTCAGCACAAAATGAAATGCTTAAAGCCATTCCTAAATTGATTACGGAGCTCGATAATAAAATGTTAAATAATAAGTTATCCCTCGAAGAAGTTAGAGTGGCAATATTCCAACTTCACCCGAATAAAGCGCTGGGTTTGGATGGTTTTCAAGTAGGTTTTTTCTAGAAGTGTTGGCATTTTATTGGGGAAGAGGTATGGCAAGCAGTGGAAGCTACCAAGAACGTGGGGTCCCTGCTAAGTGAAATCAATAACACCTTTTTTGCTTTAATCCCAAAGAAAAATGAAAGTGTGGATTCTGGGGATTTCAGGCCAATATCCCTCTATAACACAATATACAAGATCCTCTCTAAATGCTTAGCAAATAGACTTAAAACATTGTTGCCCAATATAATTTCTAAAGAACAGATAGGTTTTGTAGCAAATAGATCGATCCTGGATGGAATAATTATAGCACAAGAATTAGTCCATACTGCTCAAATGACAAAGGTACCAAGTATGTTTATGAAAATAGACATTCAAAAAGCATATGACAAAGTTGAATGGAGATTCCTTTGCAAATGCATGGAAGCTTTTAGTTTCTCTAAGCAATGGGTCAATCTTATTTTTACTTGTATTTCAATCCCTAAGATATCAGTTCTAATTAATGGCACTCTGGAAGGCTTCTTTAGTATCTTGAGAGGCATTAGGCAAGGGGACCCAATATCCCCCTTTCTATATGTAATCATGGCAGAAGCTTTGGGAAGATCTATAACAAAGAGACATTTGGAAGGAAAGATCTCAGGTCTACAGGTCTCTAAAAACATTCCAAATATCACACACCAACAGTTTGCAGATGATACGATTCTACCTGGTCAAGCCAACTGTCAAGAAGCTAAAGCATTTAAAGATATCCTAACTATTTACATGAAAGCCTCAGGGCAGCGGGTTAACCCCACTAAATCAAAAATTTTCTTCATTAATACCTCACTGAGAGTAGAAAGAGAGATTTGTAAGTTGATGGGTTATAAAATTGGCAAGTTTCCGTGTAAGTATTTGGGCATTGACCTGGATAAAGGTCTCTATCTTCCAAACTTTGGCAACAAGTGATTACCAAAGTCCAAAATAAGAAGAGCTCATGGAAAGGAAGATGGCTAACAAAGGCAGGTAGGACAACTATGATCAAGTCGGTCCTTTCGGCCATACCCACATACCAGATGTCAATTCTCCCTTTACCAATAAATATTAAAAAGCACCTAGATAAAATGTTTAGAGAATTTTATTGGCAAGGCCCATCAAAAGACAAAAAACTTGCCCTAATAAAATGGGATACCTTATGTAAACCTATTTCTAAGGGAGGCCTCGGCATTAAAAACCTTCTATGGCAAAACCACTAAACTTATATGGAGAATGTATAAGGAACCTAGATGTAAATGGGTGTCGATATTATTACAGAAATACATTCTCGATGCAGATCCCATCAACATCTTCAGGTCCTCCACACATGTCAAAGGATCTAGGATATGGAATTTCATCAAAGAATGCAGAGGAATTATTAATAACTATTTATCGTGGGATGTAGGTGTAGGGGATCAATATCTTTTTTGGGAGGATTCATGGGCAGGTCTCACTCCCCTTAACAATTTGGGTTTTTCCATGGATTTTATGGAAGAATGTAAAAGAGTCAAAGGCATCTTTCTCAAGAATTACATATGTAAGAAAGAGAGTAATAAATGGAGCAATTTAGAAGAAATTGACTCTGTATGGTAGGAGAAGCAGAAATTTACGTCAATAATGGAAAAGAGAGAAGTTGTACTTAAAAATAGATTAGACAGACTGATTTGGGCAGGATCAAAGAATGGTAATTATTCTGTAAAGGAGGGCTACAATACCATTATCTGAGAACAGACGATGGACGATATAGATATCCCTCTGAACCTTTGCTAGAATAAATCTGGCCTCCCAAAAGTGGGTATGTTTCTATGGGCTACCTTGCAAAATAAAATTTTGACAGCAGACAGATTTAAGAAATTGGGTTTTGAAGGGTCGTCCAGATGCCCCATGTGTGAGAGTCAATCCGAGGATGTTAATCACATCCTCCTCAACTGCCCATATGCCCAAAACTACTGGAATTGGCTTCATTAATGTTTAGGTTGGAAGTATGCTCTCCACGTTGATCTATTAAGTAACCTTAAAGCATGGCCATCACTTTATAAAGATAATCTATATAAGGATATATGGACCATCTCCCTGGCAATAGTTGCCTAGGAATTATGGAAAGAAAGAAATAGGAGGATTTTCATAGGTCAAAAATTACCATGGAGTTCAATCACAAATAAAATAGAAGCATCAATAGTAGAAAATATCAATAGTAATCTCAGAAACAAGCTAAGCTATGAAGAGGCATTCAAGAATTGGGATAACAAAATCAGAGCAAAATGGCCAAAATTAGATATTCCTCCCCTATATGGCAAAGGGGGACCCAAAGTGAAGGCTGACCGAGTTTCTTGCAAATGGATCCCTGCGAGAGAGGGATGGTATAAACTTAACTTTGACGGAGCTTCTAGAGGTAACCCCGAGGTAGCAGGTATTGGGGGGATTATTCATAATTGGAAGTCAGAAGCCATCGCTAAGTTCTCCAGTCCCATAAATCCTTCCATGAATAACATGGCAGAATGCGTAGCAGCCTTAGAAGGTTTAAAATTGTGTAGGAGGATCAACTTATCCAAAGTAGTTATCGAAGGAGATTCGCAAATTATCATCAATGTCATTCAAAACAAGAAAACTCCCAATTGGTCCCTTAACTCAAAAATAGAAGAGATTAACCAAGTTATCAAGGGGATCCTGAAGTATGAAATAAGACACACATATAGAGAGGGTAATACAAAGGCAGATAAGCTAGCCAATCTAGGAGCCAACGAAGTTACAATTATGGATCGGTATATCTAATAATCTACATAGGCTTATATTCTAACAAACTTTTTTGGTTTTAACACAGATGTAGTAACATTCCAATTAATATGAATTTCTACTAAACATTAGGTTTGTAGTAGTTATAGGGGGATTAGTACAAATTATAGGAGGTCATTTAGCCCAAAGACATTAAATTTGGCTATAGGTAGATACTAGTATTAGCAGCCTTGCTTGAAGAGCCCCAAGCAACTAAAAATTATTATCTGTAAAACTCAGCTAAGAAAGGAGGATAGGGATGGGCCGAGGTATTAGAGTAAGGGATGTAGGTACCTACAAACTTGGTTTATATTCTGTACATAGTACGCCTTTTTATTCAGAGGTGTGCATCAGGTATTGAGTGTTTACAGAGCCTTTTTTACAGGTAGCATAATAAATAGTAGAGCACTTGCAAATATAATCATAATTAAATGCACTCAGTTTTCCCGTTCCATGGTGAAAAACTACCAACAAGGCATAAATTTGGATCATCATCTCTTATACTCGTGAGCTCATCATGAACTGGCAGGGAATCAAAAATTAATCCTTTTTTTCCTTGTTATCATTTCAACTAGTAATTACTTATTGAATAATAGCCGAAGCTAGAAGCTTAGTGCATTACTTGTATGTTTTCTTGGGGAAGTTATCATTATCATCATTAGCGGGATTCTGCCAATGATAATAATGATAGATAAGCATGTATGTCTGTAAGCATAATATCAAAGTTTGAGACTCTCCATGTAGGAGATGTTTTATGTTTCAGTGTGATATTAGAAGATATAGCTTCATGATGTATAGCAGATGCTCCTATACCTTTGTACGGTCATTGTTTAGAGATCATTTCATTAAGACTCACTAATAGGCAATTTCCAACCGGATAAATAGCATCTAGGCAAGAAGATATTATTTCAAGAGTAAGTTTTGGATTCATAAATACTGATGACAGTTCACGGGTGTGAACACCGTCAAGTTATTTAGGGAATGCGAAATGTTAGCTTGTAGCCTCTAGGCTCCAGGTAAGAAAGGAAAAGGGTATTATGCAAAGAGAAATACCACCCCACTTATTTGAGTGAAGTCCAGAAGGATCTCAAACAAGGGAAGGAGTCTTCTGGAAAAGTCCAGAATAACTGAACAATGGCTATTTATAAAAAGTTTTATTGTTTATAGTTTCATAGAGGAAACATGGACACTAGACTCAGCACCTACTACATTAAGAGTGACCGAGCAATGGCTTTCAGAGGTTGCATTTATCCAGAAAGGTGGAATCAAATGTTGAATCCTATGCATTTACCTCAGTCCAAATGGATACATCACCATCCACAGACCCACCGTCGGAGTCATAGTCCCTGCTGACCGCTAGAGGCTTGTTGCATGGTCGCATGCGCTTGGGAAGCTGCATGCGATCATGCGACAAGCATGAAACCGCACCACCGAAATCATTGTGAACTGCCTTAACTGTGACCGCTGATGGTTTGTCACATGGTCACATGGGCTCGGAAGAGCCCATGTGATCATGCGACCAACCGTAAGATGTTAACCACTAACCGTTGGTGGCTTGTTGTTTGCTTGACTGCTGACTGGCCCCACAGTGACATTAGAAATTGGGACCCACCTGGTCATGATAGCGCGCTTAGGAAATATGCCACCTCACTCAAAAAACATGGACCCACTGAGACTCTAATCCGACCATTGTCACATGATCTCATGGGCTTGAAAGATTCCATGAGATTATGCGACAGCCGTCGGATCTCCACTGCACTTGCACGGTTATGAGGAACTGGGACCCGCTTGGTCAGAGTTGCACACTTAAAGGTCGAAAACATAGAGGGTTTTCAAACTAGAGGTTGAAAACACAGAGAATTTTTGGACCGAAAGTCAAAAACATCCTGAGCCTTCAGAGAGAAGGTCGAAAACACACTGGGTTTTCAGGCCAAAAGGCAGAAAACACAGAGGGGTTTGACACTTAAGCATTTCTTGGAACAAACAGGATGCGGCTAAAAAGGGAATGATAGGGAAATTTTGGGCAACAGTACTTTCACAACAGTAGATTAAAGGGTGTCTCCATAATACATGGTTGACATTATTATACACTCTTAGAGCAAATACTTGGAAATGATAATCATGATCGGATTCCCTTTGACATGAAGGTATTCATAGCTAATTTGTTATCATTATATGGACTAATTCATGTTAATTATGTTACTGTAAGGAGTTAATAAAATCCCTGAGGGGATGCCCCTAGGAAGGGGGTCAATGGATACTTTTACTGTTTTGCTACACAGCTAGACATGGGTAAGAGTATATGAATATATGTATAGGTATATACATATATTCATATTCTTCTTAACAAACCTTGCTAAGTGCTATATTAATGATGTCCTTAGATAGGATAATGGTATGTACATACACTTATATATATGCACATTATATATATGTATATATAAATGTATGTATATACCATCTTATCTTACTTTAAGCTAGCAAGGTCTTCTAAGCATTGTTTTTACTCAGGGAAGCATTTTGTGTTGCAGAAGATGAGGCACAGTTAGTAAATTGCATGCATTTGAGAATATAGTATGGAACCTAGTCACAATTGGTATTCCTATGTTAAGTTAAAGGATCCTAAAGTTAGAGTATATATTAGGTATATAGATATATATATACTAGTAATAGTATATATAGATATATATACTGATGCCTAAAGCTAAGATATAACGATTTGCAAGATCAGAATCAGGAAGTCTTCAATCCTATTACCTTTTATAGTTTAATATATATAAATATAGATATGTTGATAATAGTATATCTATATTTATATACATTTGATCACCTCCATAAAACAATCTAAAAGAGGAAATAATTCAGCTAGGAAATTTAAAATTAAGTTGGAACATTCAGCACAAGATACATGTATGATAAGAACTGGGGATGTATTGAGCAACAAATAAAGTTATTACTTGCTTTAATGGGAAACTTTCAATTGAATCATTTCCTTAATTGAGAATGTAGTTTCAAGAGAAAGGGACATATGTTTTTATGGTATATATAAATATATATATACAGGTGTTTGTATATATATATTTATATATAAATTCTAGCTTCCTCCTATGAGTATTTCAAAATGGCTTATATATAATAACTAACAGGGCTTCAGAGTATGTTTGGCTTAAGGTACTGGACGTTCTTCTCTTTCCTGTTACTTTTATATATAAGAGTCATAAATATAGGTATACTGATGACAGTATACATATATTAATATATAGAGCTTTGCAAATATATATTTATATATTGGATAAACCTCGGAAGATCTCACAGATCCGGTAAGGGTATGAACACATGGTTATATATATATAATCTACATATATATATAACCATATGTTCAAACTAATTATTTTTTGCCTTACAATTTGAGGAGATTGGAAATCATTGCAGCTTTTTCTGAATGATGTAAATATTAGAGGCCCATAATGAACTCTGCTATTATCTTCTTTCTGATAGTTAGCCAGGTATGACTTGAAATTAGTCAGAGCACTAGTATAGTACTGAGGAGTATATTTAGTTCTGTTGTAAATATGCCTAAAATGTTAAGACTCTCATGGCAGGAATTGTTAATCTTTAGCAGTAAGGATTTTTAATCACAAGAGTATTTGTTTCTAGTATTATATTGTCAATAATAAAAGTGTTTAACTACAGGCTTCATAATCAATATCAAATATTCTTAGATAGGTTATGTAGCCGAGATGTAGAATTTTTATCTTGATGCAAGTTAACCTTGGTCTCGGAGGAATTTTGTCTTGTTTTTTTTAGGAAGGACTATCAATCAGATGTTCAACACATATACTTGACATAGTAGGAGGATCAAAAACTCTGCTTCAATTGTACAAATGATGTAATCCTTGTCTAGTCGCCATTCTATGTATAATTCATGATTTTAAAAAAAAGCAATCTAAAGTTTTTTTGGGATGTGGGTATGCCTACGTAAAATATGTACAAATCTCAATAGGTATCGAGCCGTGGGTATGCCTACGAAAAATATGTATTTTAACAAATCTTGACAATTGTCGAGTCATGGGTATGCCCATGTAAATTTTTGTATAAGGTCAGGACCTATGGTCCCGGGCAAGGCTGGAGGTTTTCTCAGCCCTGCTCTTTCCTACCAGCGCCTGCAGTGAGTGGGGTCACATTATAATGTAACTATTTATATTAATAAAAAATGTCTAGGGCTTCGGCCTTTAACCGATCAAAAAAAAAAAAAAACCTAGAAGACTTAGGATAGAAGAATAGACTATAGTGAATTGAATAAATAAATTGAATAATTTATTTAATAAATAGAAGAATAATTATTAATTAAATAATAAATATTTAATTAATTTATCAAGTTAATGGTAATTAAATAATAGATATTTAATTAATTAATGAAGCCATTTTTAGGTGTATACATTTTGCCCCTCTTTGAAATAATGTGCTAGTCACATTGTTTCAAAGAAAATTCAAGCATTTTTGCCCCTGCCCTAGACAATGTCTCAAACGACCTATGCATGCCCCCTCGAGAGATTGATTGACCAAAAAAAAATTATTTGAATTTTTAGTTATTTTGTTGGTTTTTTTTTATTTATTTTTTATTTGTACAATCAATCTCACGAAAGAACGGTAGAAAACGGGGTTGAATGGAAGAAAAATGGGAGATAGGGTCCACACACCAAGCACATCAGGTCCACAGGCTATAAATAGGGCTAAGAGGTCCACAATAGGCTCATTGTGCATACTTGTCATTTGGAGATTAGAGCATGAGAAAAAAGAGAGCAGAGCCACTAGGATGCCTTTCCCGTTGTCAGATCATCACTTCGAGAGGGTTAGACGCTTCCAGTGACCACTCAATTTGGGTGAACTGGTAGGTGATTCGATCATGCTTTGTGATTTCATGATTTGATGCATGTTAGAGTAGAATCATAGCATGTTAGGGTAGATTCAATCATAGAATTAGTTTAGAAAATTATTGTTCTTGGATCGGAGAATGAATGCATAGTTTCAACGCATCAATGTGCAGCAACTAGAAATGTTTGTGCAGAAAATCTAATTTTCTATGCATGCATTGAGGTCAGTTGTGCATGTGTTCTAGAGGAAAAATAATGGTGTGCAAGGATGAATTAAAAGGGAGCATTTGGACTTTCTATGCATTTGTGCAGAATTGTTGCGCAAATGTGCAAGAAAGTTGCGCAATCATGAAAACTTGCGCAAACATGTTAAAAAGTTGCGCAAAGGTGAAGAAAGACTGCGCAAAGGTAAAAACCTACGCAAATGAAGTAGAAAGTTGTGCATGCATGTTTCAATGTTGCACATGTGTGTTAGATGGTAGAATTTGGCCAAAGTAGATAGTCAATGAGGTCAAACTTGATGTTGATAAGCTGATTTGATCTGTCGGTAGTTGATTTTGATGCGATTTGATTAAGATAGGCAACGTCGTAGCATGGTTGCTAGTTAACTAGTCTTGAATGTAGATAATTGATAGAATTATCTTGTTAAAACATGTGATAAAACATGTTTGAAATTGATATAATAGGATAGATAGATTGATAGATCAGTTTATCAAAATCTAATAGGTTGATTGTTGTTGACTTGAATAGGAGGATATTATAGATACTCTAATGTCATAGGAGAGATATCTCGTCACACAAAATCTGAGACCGGCACTATCAGAGATGGATAGACTACTAATTAGAGCATATGGGTTTTACTACGTGATCTACATGCTTGAGATTTGGGTGAATCTCAGTATGATGATGGCATTAGTAGAGAAATGGTACTCAGAGATGAGTACCTTCCATCTTCCGACGGGGGAGATGACAGTCACACTAGAGGATGTATATCGCATCCTCCATCTTCTCATCATAGGTGAGCTGGTTCAATACAATCGACATGGTGGAGTCATAGAGTGCAGAGCCGTCTTTGGTGATGATGATATAGAGGATGGAGAGATCAGTTGGGAGGACATGGTCGATTTATATGACTCTCTTCCAATGGTTCTAGCAGGGGCGATTAGGGGATTTGTATGCCCTAATCGTAGGTCACATGGATTTATAGTTGGATGGGGCCGCACATTATAGCAGATGATGGAGGGGACCCAATTTTCTTGGGGGGTGTGTTTATTAGCACATCTTTATCATGATATGCATCAGGTGGTGTACCATGGGGGTGCATCTCTATCGGTAGGTGTGACACTGCTCCATGTTTGGGCATGGGAGCACATTTCAGTGACATGACTAGTGGCCATTAGATTTTGGGGCGCAAGGCAGCCCTACATTCATTTATATTCCTTAGTTTTGTCTCAGGCAAAATTGGGCCATTTAGAGTTCTGGCGATATACATTGGATACTTTAGATACAATGATATGGAGATTGTACTTAGGTTGTGAGCCGTGGGATGATGAGTGGAAACTAGGTTTTTGCTTTGAGTCACAATGGCTAATAGGGTGAATGCCCTTTATTTTAGAGAGACAGTTGGTCAGCTGGGTTCTGCGCCAGTTTGGCAGAGTCCAGGGTATACTATAAGGAGTGACAGAGCATGCTCGTACTCATCAGGAGAGATGGGACTGGGGACCCATGGCATCATTTGATATGACCTGATAGGATTTTTCAGACATGCCATTTCAAGCATGGACCATGAGGCAGACAGTGGTAGACCCTGGGATGACTGCAAATCTTGAGCAGTTTTTGAGAGACTTTCCTATACCACAGATTACAGATCCAACAGCTAGGCCTCCAGAGAGAGATCTAGTAGATAGATGATAGGGGAAACTCTAAGGGAGAGATAGATGTAGGTGAGGGAGATGAGGCGGTGATGATGGTGGAGGAGATGGAGGAGGAGATGGTGGAGATGGTGGTGGAGATGGAGGGAGAGATGGTGGAGATGGTGGTGGAGATGGAGGGAGAGGGGATAGGGGAGGACAACAGATGAGGGGAGGTGGAGTGAGGCAGAGGGGATTGATGCCTCCCCCAGCTAGATAGGGATGGAGATAGCCTCTAGCATAGCCAGCTATAGGAGCTCCATTACAGGTACCAGTCGCTCAGGTGCAGATACCAGCTACCCCAGTATAGGGACCATCTGCACAGGTACAAGTGTCAGGACAGGATGAGGTAGACATCTTATTGGCATAGGGGGGTGTTGTACAGGGTGGCCAGGTTCATGATGACATACAAGATGAGCCAGATGCTGAGATGGTAGGTGTATAGGCATAGGATGAGCAGACAGACATGGATATCAGGGGACAGGATCCCTATTTTCAGAGAGATGCTATTGAGGAGGAGCTAGATATTGATGCACTACTATTCCAACTAGCAGTTACACAGGTGTAGGCAGACTGGGTTCCAGGTCTAGAGAGACAGATTGAGAGGATGGATAGATAGATGAGAGTATTGAGACATGAGCGGGATGCAGCGCTTGAGAGACTCGGGGAGTCAAAGATGCTACTAGATGAGCTGCAGTGCACAGAGGATTTGGGTCCTCATGGAGATAGAATCAGAGCCATGATACATGCTAAGAAGGAGATATCCTACTAGTGAGAGGCATACAGACAGGCAGTCCTAAGGGATTAGTGGATCAGGAGTTATAGGGAGAGCTCAGTGGCTATCAAGACGGTAGTTCATGATAGAGGGGCACTAGCTGGTGGAGAGGGTGTATCATCATGCCTTCCTAGGACACCGACAAGTTTAGGAGATCAAGGTGGATCCTTAGCATCAGGGAGTTCAGCAGCACAGGGCCACATTACATCCCGTAGACAGTGGCAAACAGAGTTTGGAGGCAGTGGTTCATAGATTTTGAGAGAGCATTGTATACACTATTGTACCATTATTTTTCATTGTATCATTATATTTTGACTTGATAGACACTGACTATGGACACATTGTTATTGATTTATATCATTGGAAATTTGGACATTTTTGTTGTTTTATGGATTTTATATGATGGATGTTATATGATTGATTCTATATTTAGAGTGATGCAGTTCTATCATGATTTTCTTTGATGATTTATATACATGTGCGTACTGACATATGTAGGATGTGATGATTTACTTTAATATGCATATAATGGATGTTTTAGAATGATTTATACCTGATTTACTTTCTTTGTGATGCATAATGGTTAAAAATCTAATCTAACATATGATGTTAATATAAATGCATGTCTTAAATGATGTTTACTAATGCTATGTGAGTATCAATGCAATGATGTGATGAACAATGTGGATAATGGATAATAAATAAGTGATGTAAATGAATGATATAAATGATGATTGGAAACACATATAATGGATAATAAATAAATGATGTAAAATGCATATAATGGATAAAAAATGAATGATATATAATGTGTATAATGAATGAAAATGTTTGTAAGATAACTAAAATATACAATGTTCACCCTAACAAAAGGATATTGAGATATGAATAACAACACATGAAACATGTATGTAATATAGATGGATAATATACAAATGAACATAACAAATAAAGATAATGCATGGCCTAAATGAATTTGATGTTTGTAAAATGCAAAATAAAACTCAATGTTTTTGTTGTCCAAATGTCCTCAACTAAAATAACAATGTATCTGACACAAGAAGAATAGACTAAGAGAACAGATAACCTAATAAGAAAGGTAACCTACAAATCTCTATAAAAGGAGCACTGATATGTAAGTTATGAACTATTTAAATGAAATGCAATATGAAATGAATGTATCTCCACAACTTTAGGTAACATCTTAGAACTTCATAATAACTAGAATTTAAGTTTCATCATTGAGCTCGTTATGTTACAAGAAAATGCAAGCATCATGGTATAATTAAACTAGGATGACCTGAGCACTTCTTGCATGGAGTTTAATATTGTAAACTTGACAAGCATCTAGGTATAATTGAATTGAGATGACCTAAGTTTTTTTTGCGTAACAAACAAGGAATATTCCCTCCTTCAGTGGGGAACAAATATTTGGAGTCAAGGTATGTGCTAGCGTATCACCATAAATAGCATATGTAGATCAACATGATTTGGATGTTGTCAATACTATTAAATGAATGAAGGTGCTTATGCACAAACACCCCAATTATTTGTTCCTTCAATTTCATGGGGAAATATCCCACAAATAGCAACCAAAGAAAATACCATGCCCCATCATGGCTATCCTAATCAATGACATTTTAGAGTTTCAAACTCATGTCAAAGATATCATGGAATAGCATAGGAAACATGATAACAATGAAATCAAGATATAAATGCATAATTTACAACAAATCATTCTAACATGCCTGTCATGAATATACATTGCTTTTGCCAAAAAGATAGTGTAAGACATAGTCATCAGTTCAAGTGATGATGTATAGGCAAGATTCGATAGATAAACAGTCATGTTTCGAAGGATAGATCACAGATTCTGATTCATCATAAAGATATCATTGTGAATGAACATTTGATTGCGTTTGCTTTGTTTGGTGAAAATCACTCCATTGTGTCCTCTAAGAGTCATGACTATTATAGATCCACTTCCTGAACTAGGTTGAGGACATGCCCCCAGCTAGGTGATGGACTGGCTTATTATGGATGAAGAAGGATGCAACAAGACTAGGATGAAGACCATGACAAATGATCAAGCTATGATGGAATTTTATTATGGGTAGATACAATGGATGGTGTATGAACTGGTCATTTTGTTATGATATGTACATGGCGGGTATGGGGACTGACTAGCTATTTTATTGTGGATATATACAATGAACAGACACACAGGAAGAATTCTAATAGATAGAGGAGCTAACTCGATACACATGGTGCCTGTTTCTAGGTTTTCACCACATGCTTTTATTCTAGTTTTCTTTTGATTTTTTGATTTTTTTATATTTTTATGATTTTTTTATATTTACAAAATATTTACATAGCCCTTACATTGGGACTTCAAGGATAGAACTTCTTGAGATGGATGTTGTTAAGAGGTTCATCCAAGGGATCTCCCTCAGGTGTTGACAACTGATAAGCCCCAGAACCATAGACTGTTATAACTAGAAAAGGACCTAACCAATTGGGTTTGAACTTGCCCTTCTTTACACGATGCAATTGATTCTTTGGATTTTCACGAAGGACTAAGTCACCCAACTGAAAGTCTCTGATCTTTACCTTGCTATTATACTGATGAGACATACGCTACTGATAGACTTTCAAATGATCATAAGCTCTCTGACGGCGTTCATCCAGCAGTTCTAGTTTAGTCAACCATGCAACTCTATAGTCTTCATCAGGAATCAAATCTTTGAGAGTGACATGAAGTGAAGGCAACTTGACCTCAAGGGGCAGGACTACTTTAGATCCATAGACAAGGGAGTATGGGGTGGCTCTAGTAGGAGTACGGATGGAGGTGCGGTAAGCCCATAAGGCTGGATTTAGTTGGATATGCCAGTCACGACCAGCATCATTGACAATCTTTTGTAGCATTTTAACAATAGTTTTATTTGACGCCTCAGCTTGGTCATTTCCTTGGGGATAGTATATGGTAGAATAGTTATGGGTAATATAGAATTTTGCACATAGTTCATCCATGTCCTGATTTTGAAAATGTTTCCCATGATCAATAATGAGATACATAGGTATACCATATCTACAAATGATATAGTTTAAGATTAACATGGATATTTGTTTCCCTATGGCGGTAATTTATGGAACAGCCTCAATCCATTTAGTAAAGTATTCTGTTGCAGTAAGAATCCATTTGTGACCATTGGAAGATGGAGGGTTGATAGCACCCATGAAGTCAAGCCCCCACCAACTAAATGGCAAGGTAGTTGTAAAAGGATGTAACTCTTGTGTTAGAGCATGAATAAGGTTTCCATGTATCTGACATTTCTTGCATGCTCTAGCAAAATGAAAGGAATCTATTTCCATGGTAGGCCAACAATAACCCATACGCATGAGTTTCTTAGCCAAAGAGGGACCACTCAAATGTGTCCCACAAATACCCTCATGTACATCTCGCAAGGCAATTTGAGCTTCATCATGCTCAAGACATCAAAGGAGAGTATCATCAAGACCTCTCCAATAAAGGGTATCAGATATGAGGACATAGCGGGAGGCTTGGTAGAGAAAAGTTTATTTTTGATTGTGAGATAGGTCAGGGGGTAGGATGTCATTTTTCAGATAGGAATAAATTTTTCCATAGATTGGGGAGTCATGTCCAATTAGATGACATATAATACTTGTATCAGGATCATCATATGCAGAACAAGTTAGGGATTCCACCAAGAACTCAAAATGGACCTTGGTATTGTACACACAAAAGTAGTGCACTTCTATGGATCCTTACAATCAAGAACACTCAAGAATGAGGCCTCAAAAATTGATCCATAGCTCTCTATGTATGGAGTTGCAAGATGTAGAGTTTCTCTCAGCTAGAGCTATGAAGCTAATGACCTTGCTAGTCAACCACACAATGAGAGATTCAAGGTTGAAGACAAGGGCAAGAGTGCCAATATCTCCAATGAATCTAAATGAAAATGCAATGCAAGCTAGATTAAAGATGAAGATGCAAGCTAAGCTAAATGATAACAATGCAATGCTTGAAAGGAAATCTAATCTATGAAAGGAAAGTGCCAACTAAACTATGAAAGGAAAGTACAAGTTTTACAATCCCTCCTAATTAAGCTATGTGAGATTTAATCTATTGCATAAAAAAAAACTAAGCTAACATGCCATGATTATGCAACTAAGAAAGCAAATATGCAACTAGAATGTAATGCAACAATAATGTCTTCAAAGAGCTCCAAATAACCTAGAAAACCTACAGCATAACAATAGTATAAAGATGATGAATACAAATGAAGGAGAGAGCTCTCCTTTTATAAGAAATGAGGTGAAATGGACCATTGAGATTAAGAGGCAAAAAACTTAATCAACGGTGGAGAAAAATGGAAGCTTGATCCTTGTGCATAAATATCCTCCAATAGGAAAATAAGGGTTGACTTTTGTGTCCATATGAGACAAAAGAAGTGTTTTTCTCTTTTTATAAATAAGAATACTGCTTTATTTGTGCAACTTAGAATAAGAAGAAAAGGTGGGCTTTTTATTTAATAAAAGGGGAGGAAATATTCCTTTTAATTAAATAAAAACTTAGGATAAAATGGTTAGCCCATAAGATAAAAATTCAATACATGATCGAAATTAAGACTTGATCATGAGATTGATAATGTTGAAAATATTGATTAATGATAAAACTGATTCAGGATAAATAAATCATATAAAGGGGGCCCAAAATCTAGGTGACCATTTTTGGGTGCATACATTTGCCCCTCTTTGACTAATGTGTGATCGATCTGGGAACACATGTAGTCAAAGAATGAAGTTGCAATGTGAGATCGATTTGGGATCACAAAATAACTCAGATGTGAGGTCGATTCAGGATCACACCCAAATAAATATAGACAAAGGCCTTTGAACATGAGGTCGATTCGGGATCACATTCAAAGTAAGAGATAAGAATCTCAAATTTGAGCAAAAGCTCACAAAAGATGTTTGAATCAGGAAAATCAAAGAATCAGGGATGAGAATCCCATAAATACTGCCCCCTCGGAGTTGAAATCGAAATCAGATAGAGGAGAACAGCAAATCGATAAAAGATGATCAAATCAAAATGAAATCATAATCAAAGATAAATGATAACAGGATAACCATTGAGTAGTGGAAACATGCCCGAGTGATGAAAGAAAAGAAAAGAAGTAGGGTGAATGAGAGACTAGAAAATTTGAGAGACATGAAAAAGAAGAAATTTTATCAAAGATCGAAGAATTATGCCTCAAAAGGTCAGTCAACTGCACAGAAGAGGGAGAAGATTTGAAATGTGATTTTGACTATCAAGATGACCTTAGATTTCAATTTCAAGTCCGAAAATGGATCCAGGACGTCGAAATTAGCTAGGGGTGCAATTTTTGCACAATTTTGAGGTGTTTTGAAAATTGGTCAAAAAGTCAAAATGCTATATAAGGGGTGAAAATGTGTCATTTTCAAAATCATTTGACTTTTAGCTATTTGAGAATTTAGAGCTCTGAGAGATAGCAATGGCTCAACCAGCAGGAGTTCCCATCCATAGACACCGATTTGAGTGCTCCCAGTTGCACAACCGGCCTCCACATTATGATGCCCCGGTATGTATTTGAAAACTAGTCATTGTTTGAGTCATTTATTGCATTTAATACATTTAAACATGTCAAATTTTTAGACTAGGGTGACAAGTCACATGACACTTTACATGTGTCGCGCCCTTTGAAGGAAAATGTCGTGCGACACTTCATGGGTAAAAATAGTGTCGCGCGAACATGGAAACCAGTGTCGCACGACATAGGGCGAAATGTCACACGACACTACATGAAGTTTCACCCGAACAAATAGTGTCGCACTGCTTAAGAGAAAGTGTCATGTGACACTTAGTCAAAAAATAGTGTCGCCTAGGATAAAATTTTGACATGTTTTAACGTTTTTGAGCCAAAATGACATGGGTCCTGACAATGTTTGATTTTAAGATGCTTTGTACTAATACATCCTTCATGATATGTTCTGACATCTGGTATGGTTTCATGATGTACAAGAGGTCTTCCCTGCACTCCAGATCAGAGCACCCCAAGTGACGGGATTGTAGTTTGTTCGAGATCTGGATGATCCAGTCAAGGCCGATATCAGAGCCATGGGATTCCACTATCTACTGCAGTTTCTTCATATCCAAGCTGATCATGGATTGTTGACTACTCTTTCCAAGAGATGGCATAGTGAGCATAACACCTTTCATCTACCGATGGGAGAGGCATCTATCACACTAGAGGATGTCTATCAGATTCTACGGGTTCCGTGTCATGGAGAGCCTGTAAGTATAATCATGTTTATAGATAAGCATAGTTGTAAAGTTTCCATATGAGAGAAACTGACATGATTGTTTGATGGCATGGGTATACTATGATCAGGATGTGACAGCAGGTCGACAGATTATCCAGGGGATGTTTCGGGATGTCACGATCTTAGATTGGCATGTCAGCTGGGATAGGTTGATGGAGGACTTTGGTAGAGACTTCCCGGTGCCATGCATTGTGGCATCATTTATTGGACAGGCCCTTATCCCTTACAGGAGTTAGAAGGGCTTCCCATTGGGATGGGGGAGATTACTAGCAGACCTGGTGGCACAGCCACGATGGATGGCATGGGGCCCGGCTATCTTAGCTGATATGTATTATGAGCTACATGAGATCGTCTATAGAGATGGTAGGACTTGGGCGTGTGGGGCTATACTCGCTCAGATATGGGTATGGGAGCATATTGTAGTAGTGCATCCACGAGTATAGCCTAGGGAGCGTAGGTATCCCTATATATACAAGTATGCAGGGTTCATCCCTCATACACATAGCAGGGATGTTTCTTACTATCGTAGGGTACTGGATGAGCTTGCCTCATTCACATGGAGACCATACAGGTCATGTGAGTAGTGGAGTGATAGGCAGGAGCTAGATTACATGCTATGCAGCCGGCCACTGGTAGGCTGTCACCTAGACATTATGGAGAGATTTGTGATCACGCGAGTCTAGAGGTAGTTTGGATGCCAGTAGAGGGTGTCCACAGAGACCATGACACACGCATGATTTTGAGATGAGGATGGACAAGGTTAGCTGTCGATGCTAGACTACCAGTAGGTAGTACAGGATATAGCCACTATATGCCAGGAGCCATGGGAGTATCTACCAAATATAGCAGATGCAGGTGCAAACATAGCGTATAGGGCAGAGAGGCGCAAGACTCCATTTCCTAGATTTACAGTCCCAGATGCACAGCCACCAGCGGCACAAGGGGATGACGGGGATGACGGGGGTGATGGAGGGGATAGAGGAGATGGAGGGAGAGGGAGAGGGAGAGGGAGAGGGATGGAGAGAGGGGAGGGATCTAGATTAGGTGGCCAAAAATGGTCGCAGGGATGGAGATCAGCCACTTCGGAGGATGAGGTGACACCAGCTCACCGACAGGCAGAGGCCAGGCAGGACCCACCTACAGGAGGAGAGGATCTGAGAGCCCGGATATAGGCTCTGGAGGTAGAGATACAGCAACTTAGGATCACTATAGTAGTTAGAGAGTAGTAGCTCAGTAATCAGCAGGCAGAGATAGAGCGGCGAGGGAGAGCCTTACAGGTTGCCCTTGCAGAGAGATAAAGAGAGGTAGTGAGAGCTGCATATTATCATGGTCTCTACATATAGGTAGTACCAGTGGGTTAGAGGGCTCCTTCCTACTTAGCAGTGGTGGGCAGATCAGATGTGGTACCAGATGTGGCACCACCCCCTCCACCACCCGGTCCTCGGGATGGTGGCAACAAGTCTTAGGTTTAGGCTTAGGTTTAGATGTTTTAGACATATCATGAGACTTTTGATCTAGATTTTGGGATCTCATATTGTATTGTATGATGATATTGTTATATATGAGATTTACTGGATGTTCGATATATCTTGTGTTTACGTCTCACTTGTGATGGATGTATCAGTTTATGTATTGTCTTGTCATTTTGCTCAAAATGTTCATGTATATGCGCATGTGTGTTCTTTCGCATTATTTGATTCTCATGTGTATGATGTAGACTCATGTTTCTTGAAAATGATAGTTTTGATAAAGATATGATGATATGATTAACCCCTTGTGATGATAGGAATAGGTCATGATGTGAAAGACAAGGAGCGAAAGACATGAGTGGAAAAAGGAAAGGTGAGCGCAGTTGACCGACAAGTCCACGTAAGATGAAAAAGGAGAGCTCTCTCCATATGCAAGATGAAAAAACTAAACTATGATGAACCTAAGAATGCAAGCTACTATGAAAGTGGTTGACCTGCAAGGTCACAATGCTTATAAACATCTAATTATCATCATTGAGCATTATTGGTAGCGTCGTAAGATCATACAATGCACGCTAGCATAACTATGAGGATATGAATATGATCTTTATTAGATAGAAATGTGGAAATCCCACCTAGGCATCAAAGACATGTAGGTCCAGATGACTAATGCAATGAGATCACCTAAGTTTGATATGGTGAGATTATGCTTGTATCAAGACACATGAAAGTCAGGATAACTAGAAGCATGCACTCACAAAATAGTCAAGGATAATACCTTGTCAATCCCTAGTGTCAAGTAGGACCAGCAAAGATGATCATGACAGTTAGGATCAACAAAATATACCCATAAGCAGATAAAGAAATAAAACATGTTCTCATACCCTTAGTCTTCTAGCTATGCATCATCAAAAACTTCTCAGGGGAGAGACCACTCATCAAAGAAATCCTCATAGACAGCACACAAAGAAAAATAAAGTCAACATATCTCAAGCGAGTTGATTGTTTAAGTGCGTGTGTGTTGGTCATAGAGTCAGACTCTGGTTATCACATCTGCTAATGAGAAATATCGCATCATACTAGACTGTTGGGTAAGACATCTGATAAGTGTTAAGAAACACTCGACGCAGGGGTAGTGTTGAAAAAAATTATTTTGGGTGGTGTTGAAAAACACCTGTTGTGAAATGCCCCAAGAGACAAATGCACCTAAAGGACCTATGCTAACAGGCATGCCCCCTAGACAAAAATAAAGACCAATTCCAGACCAAGCCAAATAAGGTCAAGACATGATGGAGAAAGGTTCAATGTCGAGGACGCATGCTAACAAATAGGAGTGCAAAGGCCTCAAGTAGCGCCTGTTTCCAGGTTTTCACCACTTGAAATTTGTTTTCATTTTTTTGAATTTTTTTTTTTTGATGTTTTTATATTTTTTCAGGACTTTTTATGCTTTTTAGGATTTTTTCAACATCATATATCAATTTTTTTGGTATTTTTTTAGGATCAATAAATATGTACAAAGGATGCCCCCAGACAGAAATGGGCATCAAGGATAGAACTTCTTGAGGTGCACAATGTTGATGGGCTCAGGGAACTGTTCTCCATCTTCATCTAACAGTAAATATGCACCTGTACTAAAAGTTGTTGTAATAATGTATGGTCCAAGCCAATTAAGTTCAAACTTGCCCTTTTGTTCTCTGTTCTGTTGATTCTTAGGGTTCTCTCTCAAAATAAGATCACCTATTTGAAACTCTCTAGGGTGAACCTTCTTGTTAAATGCCTTGGACATACGCTTCTAATATACTCTCATGTGATCAAAGGAAGTCTTACGCTTCTCATTTAGAAGTTTTAGTTCTTGTAACCTCATGGCACGGTAATCCTCATCTGTAATCAAACCTTTGAGTGAGACTCTAAGTGAAGGGATCTCTACTTCTAAAGGTAATACCGCTTCAGAACCATAGGTAAGGGCAAAAGGCATGGCTCCTGTAGGTGTGTGAATGCTTGTTCTGTAAGCCCATAGTGCTAGATTGATTTGAAAGTGCCAATCCCTACCATTCTTGTGCACTATCCTATGAAGAATCTTAAGAATGGTTTTATTAGAGGCTTCTTCCTGTCCATTTCCTTATGGGAAGTAGATGGAGGACCAATGTTGCTTGATTTTAAACTTTTTGCATAAATGTTTTAGGTCCTTGTTCTTGAATTGTCCTCTGTTATCAGTAATAATCTCAAAAGGCACTCCAAATCGGCAAATAATATGATTCAGGATAAAGAGTGAAACTATTTTGCTCGAGGCAACAGAAAGAGGGACTGCCTCTACCCACTTCATGAAATAATCAGTAGCTATGATGATAAACTTATGTCCACCTAATGAGTTGGGGTGAATTTGCCCCACAAGGTCAAAGGCCCAGCGCTGAAATGGCCAATGAGAAATAGAAGGAATTAGCTCCCTCCCTGGAGCGTGAATCAAGTTGCCATATTTTTGACATTTCTCACAAGACTTAGAAAAAGCTACTGCATCTACTTGCATTGTGGGCCAGTAATACCCCACCCTAAGCAACCTTCGGGCCATGGCAAGACCATTAGAATGTCCACCACAAATGCCCTCGTGAATGTCAACTAATGCTTGGTCGGATTCCTCCTTTTCCAAGCACCTAAGAAGCGTCCCATGAAAACCCCTCCTATATAAATCACCAGAGATAAGGGTGTGGCAAGAGGCATTACGGACAAGGTTTCGACATTCAGAATGGTTGAATGTGTCAGGGATGATGCCATCACAGAGATATAAATAGATAGCACCATATTGAGAAGAATCATGAGTGACAAGGGTACAAATGACATGACTTTCAGATGAGTCAAATATGGGATGGTGTAGCTCTTCCACCAGGAATTCAAATCTTGATTCATGTTGTTCCAACTGAAGGAGTGAAGCTAATGTGGCCATAGCATCTGCATCTTTGTTTTCTGCTCTAGGGATCTGTTGGAATGTCATAAAGGTAAAGTAACATCTCAATGAATCAACCATCTTTTTGTAACATACCAATTTATCATCCTTGGTTTGATACTCCTCATTGAGTTGGTTGATAATTAACTGTGAATCCCCAAAGACATGCAACTTTGTTATGTTCCATTCTATAGCTAGTTTCAATCCATTGGTTAATGCTTCATATTCTGCAATATTGTTTGTACATGGGAATAAAAGTTTGTAAGATTTTGGTATATTATACCCATGAGGAGAAACAAACAATACTCCCACACCTAATCCATTTTGCATGTTGGAACCATCGAAGAACATCTTCCAAGTGCAAGTGGTCATGTATAGAATATGTTCATCTGGGAACTCTACCTGAATAGGCATACTATCCTTAACTGGAAAATCAGCTAACTAGTCAGCAATAGTTTTCCCTTTTATGGCCTTTCTTTCAATGTACTCTATATCAAACTCAGATAAAACCATCATCCACTTAGCAAGTCTACCCGTGAGAGCAGCCTTACTAAGCAAGTACTTAAGGGGATCAATTTTTGCAACCAAATGTATAGTATGAGCAAGCATATAGTGTCGCAACTTTTGGGAAGCAAACACTACTGCAAGACAAGACTTCTCAATGTTATTATAATTGATCTCATAAGATACTAGAGTACGACTGATATAGTATATGGCCCTTTATTTCCCAGTGTCATCTAATTGAGCCAACAATGCCCCCAAGGAAGACTTTGTTGCTGAAATGTACAAAATCAATGGTTTCCCTAGAATAGGAGGCATCAAGATTGGAGGATTAGCCAAATAATGTTTTATTTGATCACATGTGAAAGCTATTTTCTCTTGATCTTCGGGAGCTATTTTTATCTGGTTATATCCGAAAAACCCATCCATTAAGGAATATATCTCATAACTCGCCGTCATATCCACTATCATGTCTATGTTTGGGAGTGGAAAGTCATCCTTTGGGCATGCTTTGTTGAGGTCTCTAAAGTTTGTGCAAATGCGAATGGACCCATCATGTTTTGAAACTAGAACAATATTGGAGATCCACTTAGCATAGTCAATAGCTCGAATGAATCCTACGCGTAAGAGCTTTTCTAATTCAGCTTTAACAAGAAGAGCTATGTGAGGATGCATTTTCCTCAACTTTTGTTTAACCAATTTTATTCCTGGAGCTATAGATAGATGATGCATAATAAGATCAGTGTCAAGCCCTAGCATATCAGAATATGTCCAAGCAAATTTGACTTTCTTCTTTTGCAAAAACTTTGTATATGCTTCTTTTTCTTTAGCTGATAGAGATTGAGCTAGGTGTACTATCTGGGGAGCCTCTTCTATATTCACATTCACTGGTTTTGTGGGCTCAAGGAGAACTGATGACCTATCCTGGAAGTAACTTGGCAAGTTATTAAGTACCCCATCCTTAGGCACCTCAAAAAGGTTTTCACCTTCGGATACGTCTTTTCTTTTTACTATTTTGGGTTCTGACACTGCCACAAAGTGGTTTTTGCCATCATAACCATCTTTCTTTTTTTCTTTTTCTTTTATTTTTAGACTGAGGTACTTAATATCAGGCTCCGTCATACTTGTTGTCAGTTCACTAGTGGAAGAGACTACGGGTTCAAGAGCATTTAGATAATAGGCAATTTCATAGTCATTCTGAAAGTTTAAGACCTGAGGCTCTTGGTGACGTTGAGACCAATCAATTAGGTGGAAATGAACAAGGGGTAGGTCAATGACTGGTTCAACATTGTGTATGTGGAAGGTGTTATCTTTGGTGACCATACAATTGAGATTCATCAAGTCTCCTTCTAAGATACTCGAATCAGGATTTGTCCTACCAAATGAAGTGTCATCCACTAAGGCGATTCGAGGAGTCCAATCCTCTAGTCCTACACTAAGCTCGCTGGTCACATCGGGCTGAGTACTATAAGCATGGACAACATCCATGTCCAAATCAACTGTTGCATCTGAAAGTGAGTCCCATTCGAACTCATGTGAGTCTATTTCTGAATCATTATTTGGGCTTTGTGATGTAGAAGCCTCAAGATTGGGAAGAGTTTCCCCTACTCTAACACTAGCATTGTTACTATCTATCACAACTAGGATAGCAACACTTTCCATTGTCAATCTAGCATTCATATAGTCACTATCCATCGTAGCTAGGATAGGAATACTGTCAGTTGTCAAATCTTTTGAATCTCCCCAAAGGAGATTTGTTGAAGGCACCCAATCATCAAACATGTCTTGTTGATTAGAAAGATTAGGTGTGTAGTCTGAGTCATTGTCACTATCCATCGCAACTAAGACAGGGACACTTTTTTGTTTCTTATTTTCAAAACCTAAGCCAACTATTGACTTACCTCTTCATGCAAAAAGTGCATGATCCAAAGGTTCAGTCCTGGCATCCAATCTATGACTAAGGGGACCATGTCCTAGATAACCCATGTTCTTGACCAATGTATATCCTCTCCCATAAGCTCTAGGGGAAGGTGCAAAATTCTCATTATGCAGGTATTTCTCTTCTCAGTAAATCCAATCCCTAATGGCAACCTCTTCTTTTTCCTCTTGAATTGGAACTGAGGATTCCAAAAACTTGTCAAATAATGTCATGGCTAAAGATGAGGGTTTCATATCTTGAGAAGGTTTGCCATAAGACCTAGGGGAAATTGGCAATTTTGTGAAGGAATCAATTTTTTAATCCCCCATGCCAAGATCCATAGCTTTGAATTTGTCTTTGCACTGTTCAAATGTAGTATCAAAATTGTCAGCCTCCCTATTCAAAGGAATGTGAGACCCTACTGAAATTGTGTTGACTGACAATGTGCTATCCCCGGGTATGCAAACTTCTACTCCATTGTAAGGGAACTTCACACATTGATGATAAGTGGATGGGACTACTTGCATCTCATGTATCCAAGGTCTACCCAATAAAATATTGTAAGCCAAAGGACCAGCATCAATAATCTGGAACAAAATATCTTTCTCTATAGGACCAATTCGGATAGGAAGAACAACCAATCCTTTAGAACTACGTTCTGCTTCATCATAAGCCTTGATAGTTATCTTCTTCCTTGTATCAATGACTTCTTCTGAATAACCCAAGGCCTTCAATAATCTCAAAGAACAAATATTAAGCCTAGCACCCCCATCTATCAATACGCACCTAACACGGATCTTGTAGATCATAACCTCTATATGAAGGGCCAAATTATGTGGGTGTCTTAATGACTTCTCATCTTCTTCTGAGAATGTAAGGTAGTGAGGGCTAGCCAAGTGGTTGACCATATTCTAGAATTGATCTACATTGATATCATTAGGGACATTAGCCACTCGCAAGGCATCCTCAAGGACACGCTTATGCTTAGGGGACAATTCCAAAAGCTCAAAGATTGAAATATGTGCTGGCGTACGTTGTAATTGGTCAATAAGATTATAATTCAACTCAGGACCAACAACAGATTTAGGAAGAACACCTTTTGACACTGGCTTTTTAGACTTACTAGAGTTAGGTCCTCTAATAATAATGGGAGCTTGAGACTGACTCCTAGTGACTGCATTCAGGGGTTCAGACATCCTTCGTGAGTGAGGACCTCTTAGTACCACAACAAGTCCTTCATCAGGCATAGGATTTGAATCCACATCATATCCATAAGGGTCTTTCCCTCTCATCATGTTGACACTATCATTAGCAACTTTGAGCATGTTAATAACATTCTCAGCATTTGTGTAGGTGTAGTTAATAGCATCCTTGCCATTCTTATTGCTAAAATTCTCTCCTTTCTCATATTTGGGCAAGGGTTCTTTAAAAGCTTTGTGATCCGCATTAGTGGTTAAACCATCAACTTGTAATCGTCCACTTTCAATAAGATCTTGGACAAGATGCTTAAGTTTAAAACAATTTTCTATATCATATCCAATTCCGTTGTGAAAGACACAAAAAGCCTTCTCATCCCACCAATGAGGCTTAGGATCCGATAAGCGGAACTTTGTAGGATCCTGAGGTTGTGCCAAATTATGAGCAATTAACATCTTGAAAATGTCTAGATAGGAGTCCCCAAGTTTGGTAAATTGTCTCTTTTATGTTTTAGGTCTCCCTTGATACTTGGGTTTATTCTCCTGTTATGCTGAAGATGCTTGCAACTTCATGGCTTGGACTGCATTAGAGAGATTAAGAACTCCTTCATTCTTAGGTTGTGATGAGTCAACAACTCCGTCATTGACCACTTGCTTATTCTTATTCCAATAGGAGGTCTTTTTCTCCTTGTTACCATTATTATTATTATTTTGGCCATTGTTGTTGTTAGTTGTTTTGGCCAAAATTCCTTGTTCTTTCAGGACATCCTCTATGTGACACGCCACTTCTACCATGGTATCAAAAGAATTAAATGGGATCTTCCTTACTTCATACCTTAATTCTGGTACCAAGTTGCTCACAATGATGTCTATTCTTTCCTCCTCAGGAATTGTCCTTGGATATTTCGAGCACAAACGTCTCTATCTTTGTAGAAAGGTAACAAAGGATTCCCCTTGATTCTACTTGAGTTTGCACAAATCAAGCATGGTGACCGACCTTGATAAGTTGTAAGCAAAATGTTGAACAAATCTTTCCACAAGCTCTCTAAATGTCTTAACTAGAGGAGTAAGGTTAGAAAACCACTCCATGGCTTGACCCTTGAGACTCCTTGGGAATAATCTCATCAAATAGGAGTCTTCATGGTGAAAAGAAAAGCTCATTATATAGAACTGTCTAACATGGTCATGAGGATCACCAACGCCATCATATTTGTCATAGGTTGGAAACTTGATTTTCTTAGGAAACTCAACCAACACCACACTCTTGTCAATTGGGTTGGGACATATGGAATCCAAATTAAATGTGCTCTTAGGAGCCCTCATCCTTTCTATATCCTTTTGCAGTTGTTTGATCACCTCATTAGTTGATGGATCTTGCTTCTTTACCTTTCAGTCCATATCAAAATTATATGGGACCTTAGCACCTTTGTTGATGAGACTTTCTAGGAACTGATCCTTGTTTTGTTCCACATACCTTTCTACATATGCTTGAAAGGATGGCTCTTGTTGCATAGTCATAAAATCTATATGATTGAAGTTGGCATAACTTCCTCCATGTTGTGAGCCATGATGTGCTCATTGGGAGGGTTGCTTTGATAGTCTAGGAGATGACTGTCTCCTATGGTGATCATATCTTGAAGTCCTTCTACCTCTAGGACTTGGGGATCTTGAGGGCATCCTTGACCTTCTTCTAGGACTTGGTGAAGGGGTAGATGGGGGTGAGTTGGTCCCACTATTGGTACCCCTCCCATTAAATTGATTTTGGAGTTGTTGTGCATAGAGCCTATCTTCTTCTTCTTGGGTGACTCTTTTTCTTATGTCCAATAATGCACGTTCCTCTTCTTCTAGTTGTCTAAATTTCTCCTTTTTGGCAGCTTGTTCATCTAGATAGGCTTGCTTCTCCCTTTCAATGCTTTTCAATCTTGTATTTGCATATCGAGAGGTATCTTTAAGTGGAGAAGATTATCTTGAATGTCTTATTGCGTTGGATGCGTTGATGTGATGGTCACTAGATTCATTGTTCTAGTCCTTGTGTTGTGACCCTGAATCTGAGTGAGTTTGTCTATAATGTCTCTCAGCTCGTTGGTGAGCATCAAAATACTTTGTGTTGTTGGGGGGTGACCCGGGTGGACTAGCATGAGAAGAACCACCATACACTCTGGTACTCCTATGTCGTTGGAAAATATCTTCAAGAGTCTGATTCATGGCTTCTCTTTATTGTCGAGTGAAAGTGTAACTCATGTCCATACTTGATGAAAGTGGTGCTAAAGAGGTGCTCACTTCACTAGGATTACCTTTTGGATTAAAACAAACCTCGGATTCACTTTTAGGAGATTGATCAAAAAGGGGTTATTTTCCCTTGTGCTGTTGACGAGTCTTAATTGGTGGTAACTGGCTAAAGACAATAGGGGGTCGCTTCCCTTGATTGACTTGGCACCTTGTTGTAACTGACATGAAAGAAAGAGATTCTTAATGATAAGATGACCTCCCAAAATGTCAACACCAGACTAGGATAATCAAAGTTCTCTATTGTCCAAAATAAAATGAAGAGATAGAAAAAGGGGCTTTACCAACACTGTCAAAGAGATGCTTCAAATCAAAGGGTGACTACCCTTGCACTTTTGAATCAGGAGGTTGGACTAGGCCAAAATATAACTAAAATTGATTAAGTGAAAGTGATTTGGACAATAAGAGCACTAAAATTATCCAAGAATGTAGCTAACAATTCTAGAGATAAGTTTTCTCACCAAGAATAACCTTCTAACTTGACAACTATTTCCAAAGTGGCCTTGTAAACCAATTGATGCTATTCCTAGAGGGCAAAAACTAGAGATTTAGAGCCAAAATAGGTCTCCAACAACAGAGTAAAAAAACCTACTCCAAGACTTAGTTTGACTAGCAGCAACTGAAACTGACTGAAACTAAAAACATAGTAGAAACTACCCAGGTGACACTTTTTAGGCAAGAAAGGTGATAATCTATATTTAGGCGACACTTCACCTTAATCTAGGCGACAGCTTCCAGGCTATCAGCGCGCCACTTTTCGTCAAACAAGGCGATAAACTTGCAGAGGTGAACTGGCGCGTGATAATTCTCAAAATAGGATGTGCCACTTGTTCAGTGTCGTACGACTCTATGACCAGTGAGTGTCAAAATCTCAGTTTTAAGGCTTGTTTGTTCAAAAATTTTAGTCTGAGGGTTAATTTTTTGAATGTAATCACAATGACAGCAGCAAATTGACAAGTTTGCAAATAGCATGGGATCAAACGTGTCTTCAAGCACTTGAAACAAGGGCAAGAGCAACCTCACCAAGACAAACAATTGTGATATCAAAATTGAAAAAGCACCTTATGAATGCTACCGATTGTTTGTATGTTGAGAATGTTTACACTGGTACCACACAATCGAAGACACTTCAAGCAATATCTACCTACAAGACAAGGCTCAATACTTACCAACTTAGCCCACAACTTGATGTCCCCTTGCCTCACACCAAGTGGTTGCCCACAAGAGATATTAGCTTTGTTGTTGAAGTGTTAAACAACACCACCAAAGGGACACATATGGTGAGTATCTTGGGGTGATCTGGTTAGTCCACTTGGATCAATCCTTGCACTAAGAAGATAAGCAGCTAAATAAAGGTGGCTTCTAACCTATGGTTCTTAATAAGGGCTTCCATTCATAACACCCCTCATGCTCCTCATAAAGGACTAGGACCTCGCGGCCTCAAGAGTACCTTAAGCATTATTTCTCAATGCTTTCCCCATGGTCACAATCCCATGAGCTACTCACATCAAGCAAAGATAAGTGTTACGTCTACCAAGGTTTTGTGTCCTTGATAGCCTTGAGATTAAAGTGAGTCAAAATAGCTGGCAAAAGGCTTGTCCCCACTTGGGTCGTTCCTCTTGATTGCTCAAGAGCAGGCTCGCTAAAAAATTCTTATACTAAACAAAGAGTGGATGATTTTTGAGGTTCAAGATTTTTGGTTCACCACAAGGGTGAAGAGCATAATCCCCTATCTCAAAAACTTCTCCCAAACATACCAAGAAAATTCAATTACCCCCTTGCTTTCAAAATCTCAAGATGGGTCAAGATTTCTGTTTCACCACAAGGGTGAAGAGCATACTCTCCTACCACCTCAAAATTCCTACAACAAGGTATTAAGTGCCTATGAAATGAAACAAGTAGTATATGCCGCACTCAATAAAAAAAGCAATTAAACAAGCACTTGGTTTGGTTTTTATGCTTAAGGCAGCCCTGCAAAAACCATTAGTAGCCCTCTTTGACATGCATTTTTTTTTGGCAAATTTTCAAGCAATGAGAGCACCTGCAAGCACAACTTGTTAGCTCCACAATGGTTAGAACAATCCTAAAATCCAATTAGCTCCAAGCAATCCACTATCAAAAAGTATTTAAAGCACTAAAGGTGGAACACTTAACTCTCCAAGTAAATGTGAAGTGAGTCCAAAAGTGGGACACTTAACCCTTCAAGTGAATGTGAAGTGAGTCTAAAAGTGGAACATTTAACCCTTTGAGATAATGTGAAGCGAGTCCAAGAGTGGAACATTTAACCCTTCAAGAGAATGTGAAGCGAGTCCAAAAGTGGAACATTTAACCCTTCAAGAGAATGTGAAGCGAGTCCAAAAGTGGAACATTTAACCCTTCAAGAGAATGTGAAGCGAGTCTAAAAAGTGGAACACTTAACCCTTCACACAAATTCAAAGTGAGTCCAAAAGTGGAACATTCAACTCTTCACACCAACTCAAAGTGAGTCCAAAAGTGGAACATTCAACTCTTCACACCAACTCAAAGTGAGTCCAAAAGTGGAACATTTAACTCTTCACACCAACTCAAAGTGAGTCCAAAAGTGGAACATTTAACTCCTCACATTAACTCAAAGTGAGCCCAAAAGTGGAACATTTAACTCCTCACATCAACTCAAAGTGAGTCCACTCTTAAGAAAATTAATGAGATCAAGAAAGCATAAAAAAAGCAAAACTTTGTGGAACACTTAACGCTCTTTTCAAGTAGACCCCTCCCCCATGTATGAATGTTGACCTTGCACCCAAAGGGAAAATAATGAGGGGTGATTAGAAATAAGCGAGTCCAACACCCAATTTAGCTAACAAGCTCAATCAAAAGTAATCTAAAGTTGCTTATCAATACTACTCACAAATGAAAAAGGGTTGAACAATGGAATATTTAACTTTCCAAGTAAACATAGAGTGAGTCCACAAAGTGGTGCATTTAACTCCCTATGTAAACAAGGAATGAATCCATGCCCTCAATCACTCAAATGAGATGTTTGATATTAGAAACCAAAGAGCATTTACAAACTATCAAAAGCAAATCTATGTCCTTTTATTAACCAAAAGAGATGTGCCTATGAAAGCAAGTAAACCAATTGAAATTTGGAAATGCAATCTATTTAGCCATAGCAAATCAAACAAATCAATCTAAACTCGGCTAAAAGGGGCTAAAAAAAACTCACTGTTGGGTACAGGCGATAGTACAGTCACCAGAACTGTCATGCACCACTTCTCTGTATACAGAGGCGACATAATTTCCCTATGCGACAGTTTGCCCTACTACAGGCGATAAAAGCCCTCAAACAGTACGACTCTTTCTGTCAAAGGAGGTGACACTTTTAACTAGTAAAGTGTCACGCCGATATACAGAGAACTATCGCATGACATTGGCAAAATGTCACGTGACACTCTGAGATAGAAAAACTAGAGACCAAAAATAAAGCCGAAAATTGACAAAAATTTTTGTGAAAATGCAGAAAATAAAGGACAAAGTTAAGCTACTCTACCACACGGTGGGTACCAAAAATGTACACACAAAAGTAGTGCACTTCTATGGATCCTTACAATCAAGAACACTCAAGAATGAGGCCTCAAAAATTGATCCATAGCTTTCTATGTATGGAGTTGCAAGATGTAGAGTTGCTCTCAGCTAGAGCTATGAAGCTAATGACCTTGCTAGTCAACCACACAATGAGAGATTCAAGGTTGAAGACAAGGGCAAGAGTGCCAATATCTCCAATGAATCTAAATGAAAATGCAATGCAAGCTAGATTAAAGATGAAGATGCAAGCTAAGCTAAATGATAACAATGCAATGCTTGAAAGGAAATCTAATCTATGAAAGGAAAGTGCCAACTAAACTATGAAAGGAAAGTACAAGTTTTACAATCCCTCCTAATTAATCTATGTGAGATTTAATCTATTGCATAAAAAGAAACTAAGCTAACATGCCATTATTATGCAACTAAGAAAGCAAATATGCAACTAGAATGTAATGCAACAACAATGTCTTCAAAGAGCTCCAAATAACCTAGAAAACCTGCAGCATAACAATAGTATAAAGATGATGAATACAAATGAAGGAGAGAGCTGTCCTTTTATATGAAATGAGGTGAAATGGACCATTGAGATTAAGAGGCAAAAGACTTAATCAACGGTGGAGAAAAATGGAAGCTTGATCCTTGTGCACAAATATCCTCCAATAGGAAAATAAGGGTTGACTTTTGTGTCCATATGAGACAAAAGAAGTGTTTTTCTCTTTTTATAAATAAGAATAATGTTTTATTTATGCAACTTAGGATAAGAAGAAAAGGTGAGTTTTTTTATTTAATAAAAGGGGAGGAAATATTCTTTTTAATTAAATAAAAACTTAGGATAAAATGGTTAGCCCATAGGATAAAAATTCAATACATGATCAAAATTAAGACTTGATCATGAGATTGATAATGTTGAAAATATTGATTATTGATAAAACTGATTTAGGATAAATAAATCATATAAAGAGGGCCCAAAATCTAGGTGACCATTTTTGGGTGCATACAGGTATCTTCTGTATCAAACAAAGAAGCAATCGTTGCCATGGCATCGACAGCCTTGTTATCATGCCGAGGAATCTGCTCAAAAGTGATCATTGAGAAATATTGTTTGAAGTCATCAACCATACGTTTATAATAACTTATCATCTTTAGTCTGATAATCATCATTAACCTGGTTTATAATCAGCTGAGAATCCTCATAGACATTTATTTCAGTTACTTTCCATTGTAAAGCCATCTTTAACCCAATCAACAAGGCTTCATACTTTGCTACATTGTTGGTACAAGGAAAGAGCAACTTGTAAGATTTCTGAATGGTGTATCCTTGTGGTGTGACAAAAAGAATACCAGCTCCTGAACCCTGTTGAGTATACGATCCATCAAAATATAGTTGCCAGGTTTGTGTAGATAAAGCCAAGATGTGTGCATCAGGAAACTCTGTATGTATAGGTTGGTCATCCGTTAATGGAGCATCTGCTAGGTGATCTGCTATCACTTGACCTTTGATAGCCTTCCTATCTACATATTCAATATCAAATTCACTAAGTAGCATGACCCACTTAGCCAATCTGTCTGTCAATGTTGTTTTGCTTAATAGATATTTTAAAAGATCAATCTTTGTGATGAGTTGGATTGAATGTGACAACATGTAATGTTGCCATTTCTGTGATGCAAAAATAATGGCCAGACATGCTCTTTCTATAGGAGAATAGTTTATCTCATATCCCACTAGGGTGCAACTAATATAATAGATGGCTTTTTCTTTTCCTTCATGATCTTGCTGAGCCAATAGAGCACCTAGTGAAACTGTCATAGCTGAAATGTAGAGCAAGAGTGGCTTGCCTAGAATTGGTGACATCAGAGTTGGAGGATTCGCCAGATATTACTTAATTTTATTGAAAGTTGCTTCACACTGATCATCCCATTGGAATAAGATATTTTTATGCAACAAATGTTGAAAGGGATGACTTCGATCTGCTAGTTGAGAAATAAATCTTCGGATGGATTAGAGACATCCCTGCAAGGATCTTAACTGATTGATGTTAGTAGGGGAAGCCATCTCCAATATTGCTTTAACTTTTTTTTGATCCACTTTGATTCCTTTGGCTGAGACAATGTACCTTAACAGTTTACCAGATGTAACTCTGAATATTTCTTCGGATTGAGTCGAATCTGATACTTTTCCATTTGGGTGAATATTCTATCCAACACTCTCAAATGACCAGCTCTATCTTTGGATTTTGCTAAAATATTATCAACATAATCTTCCATAATGGTGTGCATCATATCATGAAAGATTGTGGTCATTGCTCTTTGGTAAGTTGCTCTAGCATTTTTTAGGCCAAAAGGCATCACATTCCAGTAGTATGTACCCCATGGACAAGCAAAAGCCATCTTTTCTTGGTCTTCTGGTGCAATCTTGATTTGGTTATAGCCAGAAAATCCATCCATTAATGATAACATCTCATGCCCAACTGTCAGGTCAACAATAATGTCAATATTTGGTAGAGGAAAGTCATCTTTCGGACAAGCCTTATTAAGATCTCGAAAATCAATACAAATTATGATAGATTTGTCTAGTTTTGAGATGGGGGCAATATTTGAAATCCACTCAGCATAATCAATAGCCCGAATGAATCCAACATCTAGGAGTTTCTTCAATTCTACTTTAACCATTAGTGCAATATGGGGATGCATTTTGCAGAGTTTCTGCTTAACTGGTTTTACACTTGGTCTAATAGATAAATGATGCATAATAAGATTTGGATCTAGGCCAGGCATATCAGCATAGGACCAAGAAAAGTTGATTTGTCTCTCTCTGAAAATTTTTGCAAAAGCTTCTTTCTCTGATTCTATCAAGGATGTTGCTACTTTGAGGATGCATGAAGACTCTTCTATTCCAATGTTAAGAGGTACTATTGGTTCTATAAGAATAGCAGATTGCTCTTGATACAAATAGTTGGGAAGAGTGTCAATCCTTCCATCGTCAGGTGCCTCAGAGAGGTTTTCACCATCAGATGTGTCATTTTTGTTTACTATTTTTGGATCTAATACTGCCACTGAGTGGTTTTCACCATTAGATCTGTTGATTATTTTTATATTTTTATGACTGAAAGGATTGCCACTCTCACCAAAGTAGGTCATGTCATTGAGTTTTATTGGAAATCCTAACTTGTGATCTCCTGGTGGTAAATGATCTCTAATTCCAAGATGGTCAATGATTGCATCATCATTATGGAATACATCAAGTTCTGGATGATCAGGAGAATCCCAATCGATAAGTTTGGGATGTACAAGGGGCATCAGATCATTTGGGTTAGTTTCAAAGGTAGAGATGGTATTGATGGAAAATTTGTCAAGGTTTATGATGGTATCAACGAGGTCTATTTCCATACTCTCATCTGATTCATCTATCGCAAGATAATGCTCACTTCCCTCACAATCGACAAGAGTAGTATTACGTGGGACCAATCCTAGTGAGTCACTCCTTGAACTCTCTCCCTCATGGTAATCGTTACTATAGTGATGGACAACATCAACTCCTATTTCTATAGTACAATTAGACAATGAATCCCATTCATAATCATTTGAGTCAGAATCATCATTATCCCCAAGTCTATCAATGATTCCCTATGCTATCCTTTGTTTCTTTGGATCTACATACATACCATTCTTTCTGAATTGCAAAGTAGGAGCATTAGATATCTCATGAAAAGGCATCATCTTTGCTTTTCCTTTTGGTTCTTTTGGTCCTTCTCCTTTGTATCCTAATCCTGTAGTGTCTCTTTGATAGTTTGGATTTTGCAAGATCAGTTTGATAACACCTTCTCTTTGTAACCCTATAGGTCCAACACCTTGGTATCCCATCTTTTGTAACAAAGTATACCCTTTACCATGGAGATCAGGTGATATATATTCATGTTTGATATCCTCTTCATTCTTCTGTGACTTAAGCAAATGAGTAGCATTACGCTCAGCTACCTCTTTGGATATTGTGCCCCCACTTATAAATGTGTCATAAACAAGTGTGGAAGGGGGTTCTGATTGTTGTTTAGTGATTAAAGATCTACCATATGATCTAGGAGATAAAGGTAACTCTATGATGCAAAGAGCTTGACCTAAAGTGTATTCTCCCATACTTCTTTATCTTATGTCTATCTTGATCCCATTTGATTTTGATGTTGATGCTATATCACTAGGATTAATGGGTGTAGTTGTAGAAGATCCAGTACGGTTATAAGGTATCAAAGAATCAGATGTCTTCACAGAACTGCAATACTAGAATGGATTAGTGTCTCCCTTGATAGTGATTTCTTGACCATTATGAGGGAATTTCAAGCATTGATGATAGGTTGATGATACAGCTTGCATGGAATGAATCCATGGTCATCCCAAGAGAATGTTATAAGCAAGATCCATGTCTAGGACTTGGCAAGGTACATCTTTGATTATAGGACCTACTCTGATTGGTAAAACAATAGACCCCTTGGATGACCGCTCTTCCTCATCATAAGATTTTATCATGATTTTCTTCTTGGGATCAACAACATTTTCAGAGAATCCTAATGCAAGGACTAGTTTCAATGTACAAATATTTAAGCCAGCTCCTCCATCTATTAGTACTCATTTGATTTTGTGACTCTGGACAAGGACTTTGATATGTAGGGGAGCATTATGAGGTTGGGTAATAGCTAAGTCATCATTCTCAGTGAAGGATAGGTAATGCGGGGTTGTTAAATGGCCCACCATAGCTTGAAATTGATCATGATCTAGATTTGTGGGGACTTGGGTCTCTAAAAGAGCTTTTTCAAGGATATCTTTGTGAGATGGGGATAGACGCAAAAGCTCTAAGATGGATATCTGGGCAGGTGTTTTCTTGAGTTGTTCCAAAAGGTTGTATTGGTTGGAAATATTTGTTGTAGACTTTGGGACATAAACATACTTGTTGTGAGGTGCATTTGGTTTAGACTGGACTCCTTGGAGAGTAACTTTGGATTGAGCACAAGTAGTAACATGGACTGGGTGACTCTCTGATTTTCCTTTAATGGTAATGACATTAGCATAATACATAGAAGGATGACATTCAGAAATGTTACCAACATATTGATAGGGAGTGGAATTATAATTGGCTTGATTGTCACTCTTAGTATTGAAAGAACCTCCTTTTTCATGCTCAGGAAGTGGATCTTTGAAAGTTGTATGTGATTCATTTGAGGTATGTTCGTCAACACTAATTTCGCCACTTTCAATTAGATCTTGAATTACATTTTTGAGCCTTTTGCAATCATTGGTTTTATGTCCTTTGCCTCTATGAAATTTGCAATAATCATGCTCATCCCACCAAGAAGGCTTCATTCTAGGTTCAAAATCTTTCATGTCAGGAAGTGTAATGAGTTTCTTTGTGATTAACTTCCGTAAGGCTGATTAGAGAGATTCCCCTAAAGGAGTAAAGTTTCTTCGAGGTGACATGAAAGGCAATCTTGGTTTAGATGAATCTTTGTTGGTATTTTGATTTGATGATTGATTGCTATAAGTACCTTGAGTAGCATTGGCCTGACTTGTGAGATTGAGAAGGGGTTGTGTTGGTTTGACATTACGATTATCAACAATCCCATCATTGACAATGTTTTTGTTTTTATGCCAAAATTTTGATTTGTCATTGTTATAGTTGTTGGAATTGGAATTTGAGGATCCAGCATTGTCTTTAGAATAAAGTTTGATCTCACCTTTTATGACCATGGCTTCCTCAATCTTGATATCATTGTCTATGAGCTTATTGAAACTTGGTGGACATTGCAATTGTAACCTATAACTCATTTCTAGTGTAAGGTTATGCACAAAGATATCCATCTTTTCTTGTTCAGGAATCGTTCGTGGATATTTGGCAAACAATTGATGCCATCTTTGCAAAAAAGTAAGGAAGGGTTCTCCATTATTTTGATGTGCATTGCAAAGATCAAGCATAGTGACTTCATGTTTGATATTATATGAATAATGAGTCACAAATTTGTCAAGAAGCTCATTGAAATATTTAATGCTTGGGGGTAGTTTGGAGAACCATTCCATGGCTTGTCCTCCTAAACTTCATGGAAATAGTCGCATAAGATAAGTGTCATTGTGAGCGACTTCAATACAAGTAGCACAAAACTCATGAATGTGGTCTTGTGGATCCGAATTCCCTTTGTATTTGTCAAATTTTGGTACCTCAAAATGAGGAGGGAATGGAATCATTGCTAAGTTCTTATCAAAAGGATAAGGAAATATATCATCCAAGGAATACTTCTTTGTTGATGATCTAGTTTAGATGTCACAGATTTGTTGTTGAAGCATCTGGATTTGTTGTAGAATGAAATCCAAAGATAACGTGTTTCCTTGAGAGTTTTGGGAAACATTGTTGTGGGAAGCATTATTTTGTGAAGCATGATTTTGGGAAGCATGGTTTTGCTGATCATTTTGAGAAACAGTGTGTTGTTCATGACTATGAGAAGCATTGGATTGCTAATTGGTTTCCTTTGCTCCATGAGTATCTTGAGAACCTTTAGGGATTTCTTGATTATTTGTGTGAGCTGGTTCTCTAAGATAGGAAACATCAAAATCACTTGGTAACTTAGCTCCTTGTTGAGAAAGCATGAGGAAATACATCTCTCTATCCAAGCCTAAGATTCTTTCCATGACATGATAAAATTGAGGATCTTGTGAAGCTTCCCTAAGTTCGTCATCGGTGGGTTCGTTAGTGGATGTAAAAAGTGAAGTTTTCTTAGGAGCTTCAGACCAAGGATTTTCTTCGTTGCTGGTATTTCCTTCCATCTTGTCTAGGGATTCTAGATTAATGGCTTGTTTAAGTTTCTGAGATCGAGTTTGAACCATAAAATTGAGAGAATTAATGGTGAAATGAAAGATTCTTGATGAGAAGATATGGAAAATGTTTGATAGAAAAGATATTGAAACATGTTGAAAAGTGATAAGACAACTTGATAAACTCTAAGTCAATAGGAGGTATAGATCTCATTATGATATGACAAAGGGAAATCAAGAGATAATAACCTAACTAAGTTTGGTGGTTTAAGGATGATATATCCTGATATGGTAAACTCACAAAGATCAAAATCTGATAGATAAAGTAATGTTTCAACACTAAATTGAGAATTTCAAAGATTGGAAGAAAATGATTTGATGAGTCTTGATGAAGGAATGATGAAAAGTGATGAAAATGGTCAAACTAAAGATTAGAGGTCTATGTAACTAGACTATTTTTCCAGAATCTTACTAAAGATGAAAATGGGTATCTGAAAAAGTGATTTGAAAAATTTGCAAAGTTTGTGGAAATGCTCATTGTTGTAAATGCGCAGAAACAAATGCACAGGACAGATTAATCAATGCGCAACAAAATGAAACAGATGCGCAGAAATATGTGACAGATGTGAACTGGTAAAATCAAAAGTGCAGATAGTATGAACAGATGCACAACAAATTTGATTAAATGTGCAGTAAGATTTGATATATGCGCATGTTCTGAAGTTTTGATCTGAATTGAAAATTTTAGATGTTTCTGATGTTTTCTATTTTTTGGCAAAGTGAAAAATACATAAACACACACACACAAGATAGAAATGATTTTAATCTAACTATGCTAATATGAATGCACAAACACACTTACAATCCTATGGTAGGTAAGGATGATATATGTTGAATCCCCACTAGGATAATAAAATCCAGCCATGCAAATTCATAGCGGACAGCCTAGGAACTTGGAGGCACGGGCTCCTCCTTACAATGCACTCACTTCTCAGGCACACCAAGTTCTGAATTCAATGGGTCATTACTTCCCAAAGAACTGTTATCTCTACTATGAACCATGAGTAATGTGGGGTGTCTTCACGAGCTTGGGTGACTCCTTGAGCCAGCAAATAGAAGGTTTTTGGCCGCTAAACAAAAGCTTTTAATAAGGACATCCATTCAGGTGGTTGTGATCAAGTCATTTTTCCAATTAAGGGGGCTCTCCCAATCCTTTCAAAGCAAGGCTTTCACCTCTACTAAGCAGGACTTTAACGCACCACTAGGGTACTGGAGGAGATTTTGGTTGCCACAACAAATTCACACCTATCTAATGTGAGACTAATCACACTAGCATTTTTTATATACTGGTTTGGAAGGGCTTGGCTTTAGCCTATTACCGGTTGGGTCATTCCTTGGGGTGAGTACCTCTTTTCCCACCAAAGACCGCCCTCTAAAAATTATAACAATTTCTCTTGCACCCAAGGTCCACGAATGGCGAGGGGAGAGGATACGTTGTTATAATTTTAGGATTACAGTATGCGATTAAGCAAGACACAACAAACACTTGAGCTATTCTAAAGAAAACACACAAAGCAAAGACATGTCCTTTTTTTTAAGCCCAAATGAGATTATGGTTTATTTTGCAAACCCCTTGACAATCTGCAATCAAACCGTTAGAAAATTTGTTTAGCAATGGGGTCTTCAAAAACAATGTCCTACAAAACAACCTAAAAGCTACCAGAGCAAACAGAAACTTGTCAAAAGTTAGCTAAAATCAAAATAAATCCAAAATTTAAACCTAACTACTGCAAATAACAGATGCGCGATAACAGTGGATAAATGTGCAGACTAATTAAACATATGCACAAAATAGAATGATGGATGCGTAGAAAAATGAAATGGATGCGTAGAAAATATTAATGTATGCGCAGGAAATATTAAGAGATGCGTAGATGTTAATTAAAAACCTAAAATGAAAAATGAGAAAAATGATAGATTTGATCAAAAATGCATGCGCAAAATAGATGAATGAATGTGCAGGATTCGTAAATGAATGTGCAGTAAAAACCTGGAAACGTCTACACACAGAAAACTAAAAAAAATAGAATGTTAAAAATGGAGGTTGGCCCTCCTTCTAGCACCAAAAATGTATGCAAATTAGATGTCTAATAAATAGAGATGATAAATTAACTATTACAAGCCAATAAATATAATCTAATGCAACACAATGAAGAATACAAAGTAACTATAAAATGATGAAACTAAATTAATTACCTTCACCTACCATGCAACTTGTCTCCATTGTCCTCCTAGCCTTGATTTCTTGTAAAGGTTGAGCTCTTAGATTTCCAAATGAAGCCTTCTCCCAAGATGCTACCAAAGTGTGGAGATTTTATGAAATGAGTGCACAATAGCTTATGCAATCTAATGGATGGAAAGCAAATGAAATGATGACAATATGGATTGATTGCTCTTAGAATGCTTTGATGCTTGATTGCTTGAATGCTTGAATGCCTATTACAAAAATACCTATTAGCTCACAAAGGGGAAATGTGGCTCCTTTTATAGAGTTTTGGAGGATCTAGGCCTAGGTGGCACAATCCTACAGTTGAGAATGAAAGGTGGAAGATCCTAAGGATAGGATTGACTTGGTTGAAGGAGTTGAGAGAAAGGGGGATGTAGTTGGAATGTGAGAGGAAGAATAGGGATGATGTTGCTCTCACATTGACATGGAGGAGAAGAAGGTGGAAGGGAAAGACACATGTCAAGTGTCTCACAAAGACCAAAGAGAGAAAGAGGGAGAGACCTTTTCCTCATGAGGACTCTTTGCACAAGTGTCCTATGAGTCACCTTTGACCCTTAGAGGTGGCTTGAGAAGCCCCTTAGGAATAGGGAATGTTTCTTGACTTGGTTGTTGAGAGGACATGTGGTCATGAGACCAAGTCCTATGAGGCCACATAGCCCTTAAGAATAGGACATGTGTGGGTGAGGATAATTACTAATAAATAATTAATAATTATTATTTATTTTAGCAAAGATGATGTGTCAAGTGAGTGGGTAGATGAGGTGGACTAGGAGTCTTAGTCATATTTAGGTGATTGTATATTTATTTAAATCACTTTACTAAGACTAATTAGAAGACTTAGGATAGAAGAATAGACTATAGTGAATTCACTAAATAAATTGAATAATTTATTTAATAAATAGAGGAATAATTATTAATTAAATAATAAATATTTAATTAATTTATCAAGTCAATAGTAATTAAATAATAGATATTTAATTAATTAATGAAGCCATTTTTAGGTGTATACAGCTGTCATGTTATCACTATGGAAAACCAAGACATACCTCAAATATCTGTAGAAGCAAAGCACAAGGTAAACCCCCAGTTACTCCTAAGTTTAATGGATATTGTTATTATTGTGGAAAGTTTGGTCACCAAGCTTATGAGTGTAGAGAAAAATTGAATAAGAATGCTAACAATCCTACTATGGAGAAATTATGTTATACTTGTAATGAACATGGACACATTGCATGAGAGTGTAAGTAAAAAATGAAGCAAGTATGGACACCAAAACAAAAGAGTAAACCCAAGCCTTATCAACCGAAGAGACAAGGTAATTCTTATGTTTGGGATTACAACACATGGGCTAACTGTATTGCATGTGGTAGATATGGGCACATTGCAGCAAATTGTAATAGGAAAAGATGGGATGGACAATCATGAAGCTAGACAAGCATTGGAATAGCATGCTTACATTGTCATAAGGTTGGTCATCTAAGAAAGGATTGCAGAGACCAAGCACCAAAAGAAGTACATGTATTTGAGAGTGGAAACACTATTGCAGATATCATGAGAATCGGGAACACTATGTGGAGGAAAGCATCAAATGAGAATGGAGAGTCAAGCAATGTTGTCGGTGAAACCTCATCTACTAGATTAGGTGACATCACTACCTCTACTTAAGGTGATATAGGTATGTATGGAAATGACATTTCAAATGATCATATTTTACATACAACTCCTTATATATGATGAGCACATACCAAATCTGCATGAATAAAGATGCACTATGGTTTATATGTTATGAGCTAACAAAGTCACACAGTCAGTAAAAGTTAGAGCGAGCAAAAGGTTACCCGTCGGTAATCACTATTCAAGGTTAATCGAGTATCAGTATCAACCGAGTGAGAAATCATGTGTTAATCGAGCTAATGGAAGTTTGCAGTAGTCACTGAGTTGACAATTGTCACTGAGCTGGAAGTAGGTCAAGCATTAATGACATAAAGTTTTAAGCGGGAATTCAAAAAATGCTATAAATACATAGAAGTCTGAGTTCATTTTCATAAAGTGATTTTAGAGAGCAAAAAAATTTCGCAGAGCAAGTTCGAGCAAAGAATCTTTCAAGATCAACCAAAGTAGTTGCAGATCGAACCGAGCACATTCTTCAACATACTCTGAGTAAGTTGAAACCCCTACTGAGCATATTCATCATACTTACTGAAAACCTATTTTTTTATAATGGCATCCACTATGAGCACTTCTAAAAATGTGGAATAGGAAGTTAATCTTATAGTGTTAGCAAACTATAGTGAACCCAAGTATAAAGTATAAGTTACACTCAAAAGTTGCATCAAAAATGGATTCAACGGGCGCTTTTTCTAGCATCCCACCTACGGTTTTATTGGTCGAAGACATCTGAGTGTACATTCATTGAAAAATAGGAGAAATAGGAGATTTCGATATGTATGTTGCATACCAGGCACTATGTGATGAAGATACAAAGTTGAAACGAGCGCATAAACATGTAGAAACGATTGGACTCACTAATGCCCTAAATTTTCCAAAGAATTTTAAAATAGAATGGATAAGGGCCGTGCTAAGTCGATATCATGAGGGCACATTTTGGCTAGATAAACCAATCAAAGTGACAAAGAAAATGATTCATAGGGTTACAGGGTATCCTACAACCAACAAGGCTAAAGCATTTCAAAGTTCATCTTGAGCTGATGTTGAGAAAAATACTAGTGCAGCATGGGACGACAGAGAATTAAAGATTGCATCATTTATGGATCCAGAAGTTAAGTTTGTAGCACATGTAATAGGTTATAAGTTCTTTCAGTCGAGCAAACTTAACAGTGTACCGTGTAGTGTTGTGGATGTGGCTTACAAAATGATAAAGAAGGGTCATCAGATAGACCTTGCTAAGATACTCCTGAAACATGTTGAAGAGAATATGAAAACAATCCAGTCATAGAAGCCTAATACTTGTAAGTTTGGCTCACTGCTAGTATGCTTATTTTTCTATCTCCATAAATTCTTTCCTTCTGTCGGTCACAAAGTTTGGTCTACTGACACACCGATCATTTCGCAAATTTTTGATATAATGAAAAGTCTAGGAGATAATGCAAATAATGTTGTAGATGGTTATTTTGAGGAGTTTAAGATTAAGATGAATCTTAGATATAGGATTCCATGCTCACTGGTCGAGAAGTATGAGATGGACATATGTTTTCTAGTTAACACCGACCATACATTGATTAAAGTTGTAGAGCCGAGGACTAAATGGCTAGCCTCCATGGGATATGAAATGGATCATGATTTAGGTTTGAAATCAATCAAGGCTTTACTGGCTTTACCAAAGGACAAGAAGGCTAAGAGGTTTGGAACCTATGAAGAGGCAAAATATAGAATAAAAATAGATCTTATAATCGACAAAATAACAAGAAAAGAAAAGAAAATGAAGAAAGTTTTAATTGAGCAGTTTGGAGATGTATTTGACTCATCTGAGGAGTCATCAATTGAACCTACAACCAAAGGTTAGTTACTACTAACTAACAAAGCACATGATAGTGAGGAAACTGAGTCTGACAAGGAAAAAGATTCAATACCGTTTCTCCCACTCCAACTCCAAAGAAGAGGCAGTTGCCTATGCGGATAGGTGCACAAACAAGGTCAGCAACTAGAGCCTCACCACCATAGAAAAAGGGAGCTGAGAAGGTAATAAAACCTAAGGCAGCTACACCGACCAAAACTTATGCAAAAAGAGGAACCAAGGTTATAGCTGCATAACCCAAGAAAAGGAGAAGATTAATTAGAGGAAGAGAAGACCTTGAGGATGAAGAAGATGACAACAATTAGTTCAAGGTTGTCAGTAATAAGAATATGATAGTTGATGACATTGCTACTAATATAATTAAGAATGGAGTACTCACATATCCTGAACTTAGTCAGTTTGACAACATGTCTATCGAGGATCAGAATAAAATTGAGGAAGTTATCACCCAGATGATGGTAAGAGTTAAAAGAGTTCCATTGGATTTTGGACAACCACTACCCAAGGCACTAGAAGAAAGAATAAATCAGAAGTGGTCATATGCCTTGGACACCAAGAAGAAAATGAGGGAACAATCCCTAGTTGAAGCTACACCAAAACTAACTCTTGATGAAATTGATGAATATATGAACACTTACTACAAGAGATTCAAAGTAAAAGGTCAGGCTATGCAAATATTAGATGAAAATCTAGCAGATGTTGATGAGACTGGTCAACTCATGTGGACATCCATTTTTGCAGCAAAAGAGCAAGCTGAGAAAGAAGCATTTCTTAATCTGTCTAAGAAGATATAAAGGTCTAAAGGAAAAGGTATTTATATAGATGATGGCGATATAGCAAAGAAGACAAAAGAATTAGGTGTATCATTTACCAAGGTGATTGATACAACACTTGACAAAGAAGTTAAAAGCAGTTCACAGGATACACCAGATCCAGTAGTGATTCAGATAAAAGAGACAAATGATGAAGATGTACTCATTGACGACATCACTAATGGTGATCCTAATGGTAGAGATGATGATGAAGATGTGAACATTGCACCTAACAATGCACAAGATGAAGGTCAAGTTACCGAATGTGCATACACATCATTACCAGGCGAGCTTCCTATCCTTGTAGAAGTAGTTGAAATTTTATCACAAGAGAAACTCAAAGGTTCAGACCCCAAACAACCAAAGGATACAATAGGGGAACAAGGAGTAGAGACACCTGCTAAAACAAACCAGCCTAAAGAGAAAGAGGCACTCGAGACAGAAACAAAGGATCTAGAGAATCCTAATGTAACCAAGGCCACTCAACCGGACACTACATTAGAGGCTCTGACATACTCTACCAACACAAAGGTCATCGAGGAACAACATAAGGTAGATACAGTATCACCCAGGCAGGTTACACAAAGTTCTAAGGTAAAGGACATTGTACCGATTATAAAGAGTTCACCTCAAGAACCAGAGAAGAAGAAGAAGAAAAAGAAAGGAAAAGGCCCAGTCGCATTAGATGAAGTCATAGTTATACTGGATTATGACCTAAGGACCCTTAGCCCCAAGGAACTAAGAAAATATGGGGAGTTATGTACAAGGAAGACAACACATGAAAAATTAAAACAAGAAAGCAAGAGCAAGGAAATACTGGAGAATGTAAGAGATATCTTACAACAAGTTGTAGTTGAGGTACATATAGATGAGGACACTCTGATCATAGACCAACTTGCTACACTTGCTAAAGAGATCAATGCCCTAGATGTTGAAGCAGATAAGAGAATAAAAGAACAAGCAAAATCCAAGATCCAAGATAAACTTGCAGAGAGAATCAGCCAAGAAGTGGCAATTCACAAGGTTAAGCTATCTGAGGTAATAATTGAAATTCAAGGTATTACTCAATTAATTTGTCAAGTTTTATTCAAACTATGCACTATGGAAACCTTCACTGTCGAGATCGGTGAAAAGATTAAAAAGCTTGATAATGAAATCATAGCCAGTACACAAGAAACCTTAACCGAGCCTCAAGCATTTGCCAAGCATATCTTGAAAGTTCAAGAACTCAGGTGGCTAAGAGCAGATCTCAGGAAACATGAAGAAATAATTAGTGAAAAAGTCACAGAATTGCAAACTGGGTTGCTTCCCTACTTGAAAATATTTGAGAAACACATTGTCAAGGCACAAACGCTTGTTGCAACACCATAAATCTGTGTGTTGGACAACATTTTTGACATGCATGCACAAGTTGGTCTTGAGCACATTGCTCTCACCAACTTGAAACAGGAATGAGAAAACCTCTTGGAGTCATTGAAGAAAACCCACAAGCACATTTTTTATAAGTTGTAAGTATCTATTTTTTTGTATTTGGCATTAATATAAAAAAGGGCGATAATAATGTATATGCCAAATATGTATATAAAATGCTAAGTATACTACACATTACCGGGAGCATGCACCGAGGGGGAGTAATTTTAATTTTTTTTTATAAGTATCTATGTATATGGCGGAGACAGAAAGATTTTGAGACATAAGATCTTTATACATTAAAGTTTTGATACTAATGCCAAATGGGGAGATTGTTATCTCTATTTGAGCATTAAAGGTTGTCATTAGTATCAAAGACATCGGCTGGTTACCTATGCTACTCCAGTCGGTAAATTGCAAGCACTTCAAGCTAGTTAGTCAAGTCTTCACACTAAGCACTAGGGCAATTCTACCGAGCATCAGTGTACACCGATACCGAGTGGCAGTAAACACCGAGCAGACTAGACACTGAGCACCAGTATATTTACCGAGAAGTATATACAGTGTTTACCGAGGAAGATAGTAAATGACATAGTAATCAGGAATGGCACAATTATCTATGCAAATGGTTACAACAAAATCATAAAATGTTTTACCAAGATCGAGGATTATTTATTATAAGATTCCATCATTAATTGTGATGATAATCTTTATGTATTTTCTAGATCTAGGTTATTTTTGTACACCGTAGATCTTAGGGTTTTCTCTAAGATATTGTAACCTAAATTTTGTTAAGCGACAAAAGCAATATGTTATATACATGTAAATTTCATGTTATTTTTGTATGCATGAGAGAGAAGCTTGATAAGGAGGTTGAGAACATGAAAAGAACTTCTTGAAGCATTAGCCAACTTCATGAATATTAGTTAGCAGGCAGAGCATAACAATATTCAGAGATGTTCAAATTAAGCAGAATCAGACAAGGCTACCGAGCAGTTCAGAGCAGAGATCTTCACATAGAAAGGTGATATCTATTCAGTATTTCATAGATCTATATTAGACAAGTTGAGTTTTCATTAGCAGATAGCTACCTGTTATTTTCTAATCATTGTAATAAAGTTTTGGTAAAAGCTCCTAACAAAGTAGACCTAACAGTCTTTTTGTAAATCTCTTAACCGAGTGCACACTCAAGTAGTGTTGTTGAAATCCTATCACTAGGTAGATCTAATTGATCTAACTTGTTACTCCTAATAGGGTAAGATCACCATAAGTGATCACCTCTTGTAGCCCTAACAGACAAACCTTTTCTATCTGTAGTAGTAAAGATTTTGTGGGTGTCATCCCCATCGCAGTTTTTACCTTCTAACAAGGGTTTTTGCATTACCAAAATACTTGTGTTATGTGACTGTTATCTTGTTGATTTCATGCCATTTACCTTTGATAGTTAAATGAATGAATGATGCATGCAATGGATTCAAGTTATAGTTGAAGGTTACTACTATTTGTTGTTTAAGGTTTGAAAGGTTTATGAGTTAGAAAGCATTTGTGGGCACTGATCCACCCCTCCCCTCTTAGTACCCTATCTCTCTAATTCCAATAGGTTTGAATATTCAAACAAGGATTTGGTGCATCATCCGCATGAAGTGTATACATCATGTTGTTATGTATAAACTTAACTTTACGGTAAAGGGTGGAAGGAACATCATGCATCTCATGCAACCAAGGTCTACCCAAAAGAAGGTTATAATTGAGAGGTCCAAACATAACATGAATAGCAATATTTAGGATGACTGGGCCTACTTTGATAGGTAAGGTAATGATGCCCAAAGTGTTCTTAGCAATGTTATCAAAGCCACACATAGGAACATTGTTAGGTTGAATAGTTGAAAGATCGACTTTAATCGCTTTGAGTGTGTCCATACTACAAACATTAAGCCCATATCCATTATCAATCAAGGTCCTCTGAATGATACTCTTATTGATAGTAACAACAACCATAAGAGCGTCGTATTGATTCTGAACTTCTTTAGAAGGTAAAATCCTTTTGAGTAAATACAATGTCAGGAGCACCCGGGCTAGCATGCATGCATTGTAAGAAGTGATTGATGTTCTCTTGATTAGGAGGTGGAGTGGGAAGATTTTCTAGAGGTTTTTGCAAGGCTTCATAGTAGGTAGGTGAAGTTTGAAGAAGCCCCCATAAAGAAATCTTGGCAGGGGTATTGCGCAATTGGTTTATCAAATCATACTCCTTGCTAGGAAGATGGGGTGGAGGAGGAAGAATGGGCTGAGAAGGTGGTAAAGAAGTAGAAACCACCATATTAGGTTGAGGGTTATTCCTTGTACAATATGTGTGAGCTATAGAATCTTAATCATTGAAAGACTCTAAAGAGTCCATAGGTTTACCTTTGATATTAATGCGAGGACAACCTTTGATAGTCAACAAGGGTTCTGGATAAACCATGTTAGTTGTCTCAACACTACAAATAACTTCACAAGTAGGAAGCAAAGAAGACATCCTAGGAGGAGATGAGGTAGGATCTTGATTCTCCATTAGATCATCATTAAGAGGGAGAGCATTAAGGGAATTCATATCATTCTCTACTAATGCCTCATCACTAGAAGGAATCCCAAATGGAGGTAAAGCATCTATAATGTCATCTTCTTTCACTAAAGAGTTACCATCATGTATTAATAAATCACCCTCTTGTATCAAAACTTCTTCATGAGGAGGGGATAAATCAATATCTTTATTCAAGGGATCATCCACAATAGTTTCATGAGGAAGAGAGTAATCAACATCCAAATCCAAAGGTTCATCCCAAATAGGAGGATTATCATCCCTATCAATAAGGCACTTGAAAAACAGTTGAAAAAACTTGTGCAACATGATAACGAATAAAGAAATGCATAGAAAATAGATCTAGATATAACCAAATGCATTCAAATGGAATTTATAAGCATGAAAAGGAAATCGAACACCACAAACACAATAGGGAATCTAGTTCCACAAAAGATAGGGGGTAAGCTTGTCGGGTTCACCAAAATGTAAGATGTAAAATATATGGATGGGGTCTTGAACAATAGGAGTTTTCCCATAAAAGAGTCCCCAAAACCAATATTTTACACATACATGAAATTATAATGATATGGAAAGTAAATGTAGAAGACTAATATTGAAATAAATAAATAAAGGTGCTTACCTCTAAAAATTAATCTTCTAAAAACCCTATCAGACGGTCTCAGAAACTGTTGGTTTTTATGATACTTAACCAAAACTACGAGATCTACAAAACCCAGAAATCTTTTTCTTTTCTGAGAAATGTTGACCTTGACCTAGGAGGAAAAGTTGACCTTGACCCCAAAATGTCGACCTTGACCTGCACTGCTCTGACGGAAATTCTATTCGCAGATCCTGAAAGTTTGCCGAAAAGGGTATCCAGATCTGCATTGTAATTCATTGTCTCACACCTGCACCTGCAAGAAAAATGGTTTTGTTTGTTGGGAGGGAGGGGTTTGCCTTAGTCAAACCCCGATTTAGGAATTAACCTTGAAATTGAATTGAAATTATAGTAGTAAACAAAGTAAAAGGAACAATTCACCTTGCTTATGTTGAAATCCTTCTGGAGGATTCAAATCCTTGAATCCACAAGTATGGATGCTCCAAATGAATGTAGAATTGAATATAGAATGTCTCAAATCAATTGTCTTTAGATCTTCAATACCAGTCTTGAATGGATCTTGGAATAGAAAGAAGCTTGAATGGATGAATGGAGAAATCTTCAACAAGAGGGCTCCATAGAGCTTGAATCCTTCAATGGATACTAATGGATCTCCTTGAAGAATTGGATCTTGAATGCTTGAACACTTGAATGATTAAATGCTTGAATGCTTGAGATGCTTTCCTTCTTGCTTGCCTCTTGCTTGAGAGATCTTGTGATGCGATTGAATGTGTAGAGGAGATGGAGAAAATGAGAGGAGAAGGCTTCCTTTTATAGTGATCTAGGGTACAAACTTCTAGAGAGGCCACATAGAAAATAATAATTAAGGGTCCATGGCACAAAAATCTAGAGAGGTGCACATGGAGAGGAAATTAAATTAAAGTCTTGACAAAAAACTCTAGAAGGGGTCTACCCTTAAGATAGAAATAAAAATAATTATTTAAGAGCCTTGTCACAAAATTCGAGGTAAGGCCAACCCCAAAGTTAATTTGAGCATTAGGCACAAGACTCGAGAAAGGATAATCTCAAATAATAAATTAGGAATCCTACACAAAGCTTGAGAAAGGTCCACCTCAAATATTAATTTAAGAATTCGACACTTAACTCAAGAAATAGTGGCCTCGAAGAGGGAAGAGAAATATTTCTAAAACCCAACATCCGGAGACTCTGAGACTTTGAAATTTGAACCCTAGGTGAAGGTCGAGATTGACCTTGACCTAGGTCGGGGTCGAGGTCATCCTTGACCTAAAAGGTTGACCTTGTTTGAGGTCAAGAATCTTAGAATCTCAATTCAGGATGCCAGAAATATGCAAAAAAGAAGTGGAAAATGGGGCAAAACAGGGGAAAAAACCAAATCCAAGTCAAAGACCCATTCAAGGCATTTGACATGAACCCAAACCACTTACTCGGAGGGCTAAACCAGTCCTAAATGGAAGTGCTTCCATTTTTTGACAATATAATAATTAATCAATCAACTAGCATTAGATCACTTAATTTCAATTGGCATTAATCAATCAATCAATTACATTAAATGAACATAACAACCAAACAAGAAAGAGATCCTTAAGTATATGCCCTTGAAAGGACTTGGATTTTGCATTAGCACCCCTACATCCATTTGGGTTGTGTTTATCTAATTTGGGTCCTCTTGAAGGTTATATTTATGGATCCCTCTTCTCTTCCCCTAATGTGCATAAAAGACTTGGTGAATTAACCTTTACATCCATCATATCAATCAATCATCTTTCTTCTATGTTACATCTACATAAACACAAATCAATATGATAAAATATATCTCTTTACAAAAAATATTTAATCATAACATAAAAATATATAATGTGAGATTATAAATATAGCTACAATTAAAATTAAATAAACTAGTAATTATATATAATATATTTATTCACATATTTTTCATTGACCTCATCTTTGCAGAGCATGACAAAATCTCCAAGATGAAGACTATGTGTTTTCACAAAATATCCTATAAATATAAATTTATATTCAAACATATGAAAATGTTCATAACTCCTTGTAATAAGAAGTATATAAGAAAATACTTCTAATTATTATAATAGAAAGTTAGATAGATCCATATCCTCTATGAATAATTAGATTCTATTTCTTGCTCTTAAAGTTGGTAGATTTGCCTTTGCTTCTTTCTATAGAGTATATTTTAACAAAAAATAGAGAACTATTTTTATGATAAATTTGATTTCAAGTTTTCTGAAATTATTTGATTATTTAAAAAATTATATAACTTTTAATAAATACAAATTTAAAAATCAACTTGTTCATGGGCTGCTTAGGGTTGATCCTTCGCCTTTGGGGCATGCTATAGTTTGAGATGAGTTGAAGCTTGATGAAGCTTGGGTTAAAGTGTAGTTTGATGGTGCCTTTAAAGGTAACCTAGGTAAGAATGGTGCTAGTTGTGTTATTCTAGATTCAACAAATAATATTTTGTCCATCGGTGCATGCCTTCTTTCGGAAGGTACTAACAACATAACAAAATGCTTGGTTGCCATTTTTTCTCTCTGAGTGGCCAAAAGAAAGGGTTTTAAAAAAATCCACCTCCAAGGAGACTCTCAAATTATAATTAATGGGATTGCCAAAGGGAGAATGGAATCTTGGTTCCTTGATCAACATATCAAATGCATTAGGAGCATGTTCGAAAGTTTTGAAGACTCTGTTGTCCCACATACTCTACGTCAAGGTAACCAAATTGTGGATAAATTAGCAAATGTGGGAGTGAATTTGGATGAAAAGTTAGAGTTGGTTGAGGATTTTTATCACCTGCCTTTGTCCACCCATGATTTTTTTGGATGACTTGTAATGATGATGAGGTACCCTTGGATCTCACCTTTTGGCAAACATCAATGGCGACGCTTGTGAGACTTATGGAAAAGTAAGTCGAAGGGACAAATGCAAAAAATATACTCATTTTTGGGCAGAGAGCCAAGAACTCTCTCGATGATCAAATACCTATATTTAGTTACAATCGGTTTGTAAGGTGCATTCTAAGTGTAGAGCAATTGTGTAGAGGGCATCATGGAGGCAAATTTCTTTTTGGATACTCCAAAAGAAAAGAAAACACTTAGGTTTAGATCGACTATTACTTCGCATAGGTTGGAGATGGTCTTTAGAATTGATGACAAGGAGTGTGTCTACATCGTGGAAAAACTATTTGGCAAATAATTCCTTGAAGGAAATTTTCGCCCTTGCACTAATGTGGATATCTCATCTATGTTTTATGCTTGGGCTTTTCAGCTTGCCAAAGACAAACATGAGGCCCTGCACATGATTGAGCTATGCATCAAGCCTATATGGTGAGTGGGTGTTGAGCAATGGTTGAATATGGCAGAGATTAGTGTTGGTTTCCCTATTTTTGAGGATTGTTGGTGCCGGGTTAGTGGTGTGAGAGCATATTTTCAACTCTTTATGGTTTTTGGGGTGGCAATGCCTTCCATCTAATGCATGGGTGAAGCAAGGATTTCTTGGATGGATTTACTAGCCTCTGTGAACCAATGGGAGGTTGACCAACAGAGGCTTGTAGAGGAAAGAAAGTGCAAGAGGAAGCACACTCCAAGCATTGTCCATGAGTGCAAGGAGGGGAAGATCTCCAAGGTGGTGTCAAAACCTGCTCTTGGAAAGACCAAATCCAAGATGGATACAACTGGTGGAATCATGCTGAATGAGTCCTATGAAGAGATGCTGGCAAAATGGGTTTTTTCGAGGTAGTGACCCAATAGATGCTTGTATGGCCTACGTGCCCATTTTGTCTAGTAGGGCTATGTTTCTAGTTTGGGGGTTGTGTCAAGTGGATGAAGTTTTTTGAAATTTTTAGAGGAATGATGTGTCAATTGGGACTTTAGTGAAGCATCTAGGCTTATGGCCTTTTTGAATGTAAACTCTTACTTTTAAGCAATAAAATTATCACTTATAAATTTTTTTTTTAAAAATTCATAGATATATTGATCAAAAGTTGATACTAACCTTAGAAAGAACAATTCTTCCGAGAGACCTTACATCACTATTGTGTAGCTCCTTCTATACAATAAACTTCAAATTCTTAATTTCAAGCTCCTGAAAAAAATTGAAGCAATGAAGAAATTATGAAACCATAAAGAATTAAGTAAACTTATCTAACATAACAATTCCATGACATAAGCTACAATTTCCAATGTATGCTCTTGTTTCAAATGTTCACTAATAAATTCCCTCTCTCTACAATATAATCATAACATAATATCTACCACTGAATATATTGTTGCCACATCTAATATTTATTAGGAACTTGAGGTTTTATTTGATTTAGAGCATTATGTCAAGAAGTTGGAGAGACATAGTAGTAATGATATTATTTTTTAAGAGGAAGTGAGCTAATTTTAGGAGTTTTAGCTTAATTTTTGCTATTAATTAGGTCCCATTTTATGTTGATTGAGATATAGGAAGGTGTACCAAAATATTAAACAAGTAAATTTAAAATCTCTTTCTCCTATCTTCATTGTTAGGAATAAGGTGTCTCAACCTTGGATAATTCCTATTATTATTATTTGTTTTGTAAATGTATTTTTTGCAAATAATGAAATTAAGTGTGAGTGTACATGTCTATTTGGCATGTTGATATGTCACTCCACTTGATGTGTCAACATCTTGTGCGTAAGGAGATCATGACTGAAACGGTCATGATGGATTCCTATGATGCGTAAGAACTATTTAAGGAATGTGCTATGATAGGGGTAAGAGCATCTTATGACTTGGGCCTATTTGGGCGCCCAAGAAGAAGTGGTTGGTGTGTGTAAGAGAATATGCCAAAAATAGGTTGGTATGACAAATTCTCTTACACTTCTCTTGTGACCGTTATTTTTGGTGGATTCTATGAGAAGCTATCATAGTCTATTCTAGGGATGGATGCCTATTCTTGGGATTGCATGTAACAGCTGTGTACATGTGGCTTTGTGCATGGGTCTTGGTGGTTGGACACCAAACTCCTTTTTTGGGTATTTGTTGGGTCCTGAGGAGCCTATATATATGATGCTGCTTCTATGGGAGAGACATAAGTTTAATAAGTTTTACTAGTCTCTCATCTCCTGAAAGAACTTGCATTGCAAGTGTGTTGTAGTATTTGTGTTGAAGATAATACATTGTGCAAATTTTGGAGGGGTGGGGTTGTTTTATCGAAAGGTTTTTCCCCACCAGCATATCTTTGTGTTTATGTGTTTCAATCTTCTCTATCTATTTTCTTTATGTATGGTATATGCTGCAATATTATTTGTTTAGTAGCTTAACGAATCTGAAATTGTAAGGATTTAAAAAGAATTTGCACAATACTTTCCTTAAGGGATTAGTGTAGGAAGCTATTTTCACACCTGAGTTTCCTTACAAGTGGTATCAAAGCCTGATCAACTTTTGATCCTAGTTGTTGGGTAGGGTTTTTTGAGCTAATCTCAAGTTGAGTGGGAGTTTTGCGCAGAGCATTCTGAATCTTATTTGCAGATTGAGATGGCAAGTTCCTCATACAGTAGAATGGAGGTGGAGAAATTTAATGGCACTAATTTTGAGTTGTGGAAACTCAAGATGGAAGACATGCTTGAAGATCACGATCTATGGGAGGCTACTTCACTTGATGTGAAACCTGCAATGATATCGCAAGCGGATTGGGAGATCAAGGATTGGAAGGCTAAGGGTCTCATCAGACTCTGTCTAGCAGATGTCATTCTTCTGAATGTTCTTGATGAGACTACTACAAATTCTTTGTGGCAACAACTTGGGTTTGTGTATCAAGCCAAATCTTTGGTGAATAAGTCATTCCTAAGGAAGAAGTTGTATTCTTTAAGAATGGAGGAAGGAGGATCCATAACTGATCATCTCAATGCATTCAATTTATTGGTTGCACAGTTGGCATCATCTGGTGCCAAGATCGAGGAGGAGGATCGTTGTATGACCCTGCTTTGTTCCTTGTCGAATTCATGGGACCATCTTGTGATGGCTCTCAAAAGTACTATAGTCACATTCTGTATGGATGATGTGGTGTCTTCACTACTATCTGAGGAGATGCGAAGAAAGACTTTAGATTCACCTAAGGAAGCCCTTGCTGTTCGCGGGAGATCCAACGACAGAGGAAAGCAGAATGACAACAAGTCAAAGAAGGGAAAATTTAAATCCCATGGGAGTTCTAAGACTCCTGGAAAGTCCAAGGTGAAATGTTGGAACTGTGATAAAACTGGGCACTTCCGGAGGGACTGCAAAGAACTGAAGAAGAAGAAGAAAGGCTCAGATTCAGCTTTTGAAAAATCTCAAGAAGATGGAGATGCTTTTATTGCAGCTTTGGTAGCCCATGCATCTGATGATGTGTGGTTGGTAGACTTGGGTGCTTCTTTTCACATGACCTCTCATCGAAACTGGTTCTCAAAATATGAAGAGTTCGATGGTGGAAAGGTGTACTTGGGTGATGATTCTCACCTAAAGATAGTTGGACGCGGAAGGGTCACTATCAGATTTCCTAATGGACGAGTAGAGGGAATCAACGAAGTTATGCACATTCTGGGTTTGGCATGAAACCTATTATCTATAAGTATGCTAAATGACGTAGGTGTGCAAGTTATCTTTTTGAAAGATGGATGCAAGATGATGACAGGTTCTATGGTGCTCGCTAGAGGTACTAGGAGAGGTACCTTGTTTCAGCTTGATGCATGCATTGCTTAGTGCAATAGCTCTTCTGTTTCAAAGAAGAGAGTGGCTATCACTTCATCCCCACCATCTGAACAAGCAGTAAAGAAGACTATGGCAATGGGTTCCAATGGCAGTGTAGTAAGTGTACCTAAGGGTGCAAACACTTTGGAAGGCAAGCTTCTTGCAGAAAAGACGATGTTGTGGCATATGAGATTTGGCCACATTGGTGAGAAGGGTCTTAGGACCCTAAAAAATAAAAACCTCATTGAGGGGTTAAATGATTGCAATCTCGAGTTTGACTTCTGCGAACACTGTGTCTATGGTAAATAAAATCATGTTCAGTTTTACTCTAGTTCTCACAAATCTTCTGATGTTTTGGATCTTATTCATTCTGATGTATTTGGTCCTATAAAAGTTCCTTCAATCTCTAAGTCTGTATTTTTTGTATCTTTCATAGGTGATTACAATAGAAGGACATGGATTTATTTCCTTAAAAGTAAGACACAAGTCTTTAGTCGGTTCAAGGAATTTAAAGCCCTATTAGAGAATCAGACTAGTAAGAAGATTAAGTGTGTGAGAACTGATAATGGTGGTGAGTTTTGCTCAGCAGAGTTTGAATAGTTCTGTAAAGAATGAGGTATTGAGAGGCATAAGACAACTCCTTATACCCCGCAACAAAATGGATTTGCAGAGAGAATGAATAGGACACTGATGGAGAAGGCTAGGAGTATGCTTAGTGGAGCTGGTTTAGAACAAAGGTTTTGGGCTGAAGTTGTGGCCTCTACTTGCTATCTGGTTAACAGATCTCCTACATCAGCTCTTGTTGATGAAAAAGAAAGGGAAAAAGATGTTGTTCAGTTGCCTCCTACCCCTGAGAAGACTGAACAAAGGGACCATGTTGGGTCTAATGATGAGGAGAGCTCTAGCAGCTCTGATAGTTTGGAAGAAGAGGAAGAACAACCTCAACCTCAGTCCTTGAGGAGATCCATGAGAGAAAGAAAGCAACCAGAAAGGTTTGGTTATTCTATGTTAGATTCCAGTTGTGCTTTTGCTTTGATTACTAACATTGATGAGCCTAGATCTGTGAAAGAGGCTTTGGACATGGAAGATGCAGGTTCCTGGATTGAGGCTATGGATGATGAGATGGCTTCATTGGAGAAAAACAAAACTTGGGACCTTGTACCTTTGCCTAAAGGGAGAAAATCTTGTGGCTGTAAATGGGTGTTCAAGAAGAAATTATGTGTAGATGGCAGTGTGAAAGGTACAAAGCTAGATTGGTTGCAAAGGGGTATTCACAGGTAGAGGGAATAGATTATGGTGAAATATTTTCTCTTGTTACAAAGTTGACATCCATTAGATTTCTGTTATCTCTTGCTGCATCATATGATTTAGAGATAGAACATATGGATGTGAAGACAACTTTCCTTCATGGTGATTTGGAGGAAGAGATTTATATGTCATAGCCTAAGCACTACATTGTTACAGGTAAAGAATCCTTAGTTTGCAGATTAAAGAAATCTCTATATGGTTTGAAGTAATCTCCTAGGATGTGGTACCTTAAGTTTGATGCCTTTGTGTTGTCAATTGGATTTGTAAGATTGAAATCAGATCATTGTGTTTATTTCAGAGTTGAAAATGATCGCCTTCTTATTATTGCATTATATGTTGATGATATGTTGCTGTTTGGGAAGGGTAAGGGTATGATTTCTGATTTTAAATCTCAGTTGTCAGCATAGTTTGAGATGAAAGATCTTGGGGCAGCTAGGTACTTCTTGGGTATGGAAATCAGTAGAGACAGGTCTAACAGAAAACTTTGGTTGAGTCAGAGTAAGTATGCGAAGTCTGTGTTGGACAGGTTCAGCATGGCAGATTGTAGACCACTTTGTGTTCCTGTTTCTATGGGAATAAAGTTATCTGTAGATGATTGTCCAAAATCTCCTAGTGAGGTGGAGGACATGAGTAGAGTACCTTATGCTAATGCAGTTGGCAGTCTTATGTATGCTATGGTCTACACTAGACTAGACATTGCCCAAGAGTGGGAGTCCTGAGTGGGTTTATGGCTAACCCTGGATGGGTACATTGGGATGCAGTTAAGCGAGTATTCAAATATTTGAGGGGTACATCAGATTAATCCATATGTTATCATGGTAACTCTTTTAGATCTCCGCATTTAGTTTGTATTTGTGGGTTTGTGGATTCAGATTGGGCAGGTGATATTGATAGCAGGAGATCCACCAGTGCTTATGTGTTCACTATGTTTGGTGATGCCATTAGTTGGATGAGTAAGCGACAACCTGTGGTTGCTTTGTCCACTACAGAAGCTGAGTACATGGCTGCTTCTCATGCCTGTAAGGAAGCCATTTGGCTTAGGAGTTTGTGTTTCGATGTTGGTGTTGATGCATAACAGATTACTATTTGGTGTGACAGTCAGAGTGCTATTTACCTTGCAAAAAATCCAACTTTCCATGCGAGAACGAAGCACATTGATGTGCAGTTTCACTTTGTGAGAGATATGGTGGAAGATGGAAAGGTAAATTTGGAGAAGGTAGATACTGTGAAGAATGTTGCAGATGCATTAATGAAACCAGTGGGCACTGAGAAGTTCAAATGGTGTTCAGAGTCTATGGGCCTTTTGGCCTATAGCGGTTAAAGTTCCTGTTATGTTCTTGTTGCTCTTACAAGGTGTTCGACAAGTGGGAGAATGTTAGAAATAAGGTGTCTCAACCTTGGATAATTCCTATTCTTATTATTTGTTTTGTAAATGTATTTTTTGCAAATAATGAAATTAAGTGTGAGTGTACATGTCTAGTTGGCATGTTGATGTGTCACTCCACTTGATGTGTCAGCATCTTGTGCGTAAGGAGATCATGATTGAAACGGTCATGATGGATTCCTATGACGCGTAAGAACTATTTAAGGAATGTGCTATGACAGGTGCAAGAGCATCTTATGACTTGGGCCTATTTGGGTGCCCAAGAAGAAGTGGTTGGTGTGTGTAAGAGAATATGCCAAAAATATGTTGGTATGACATATTCTCTTACACTTCTCTTGTGACCGTTATTTTTGGCAGATTCTTTGACAAGCTGTCATAGTCTATTCTAGAGATGGACGCCTATTCTTGGGATTGCATGTAACAGCTGTGTACATGTGGCTTTGTGCATGGGTCTTGGTGGTTGGATGCCAAACTCCTTTTTTGGGTATTTGTTGGGTCCTGAGGAGCCTATATATATGATGCTGCTTCTATGGGAGAGACATAAGTTTAATAAGTTTTACTAGTCTCTCATCTCCTAAAAGAACTTGCATTGCAAGTGTGTTGTAGTCTTTGTGTTGAAGATAATACATTGTGCAGGTTTTGGAGGGGTGGGGTTGTTTTATCGAAATTTTTTTTCCCACCGGCATATCTTTGTGTTTATGTGTTTCAATCTTCTCTATCTATTTTCTGTATGTATGGTATATGTTGCAATATTATTTGTTAAGTAGCTTAACAAATCTGAAATTGTAAAGATTTAAAAAGAATTTGCACAATACTTTCCTTAAGGGATTAGTGTAGGAAGCTATTTCCGCACCTGAGTTTCCTTACATTCATGAATTAAAGAGCTCCAATTTGTAGAAAATGTGCTAGTTTTAATGGATACAACATGGTTACTATTTTGATAAGCCTTTCTAGATCCCGTTCTACATAAAATGGAACCTGATTTATAATAAAAGTTGAATTAAAAAGCGAACGTACAACTCCTAAATTTAGCCTTATTTCCTCTTAAAAAATACCATCATTACTATTATGCCTCTACAACTTCTTGACAAAATGATGTAAATCAATTAGAACCGTAAGTTTTTAATAAAAATTAGATATGACAATAGTTAATAATAGTAGATATTTTGCTATAATTGTACTCTACATAAAGAAAACATTTGAAACAAGAGCCACTACTACGTAAAACAAAATTAATATTTTATCTTAAACATTTAATTATATTAAATTAAAAAATTAAAACTGTTTTGATTGTCTTAATTTAAAAATTAAGGAAAAAAACATGCATTTTTGAAATACAGCAAGGGGCAGAAGAATGACTAGAACTGAATATTTGACATGTCTTTAATTTTGACGTGATCCGAGTCAGAAAAGCAATTTGGCGCCACATAAAACCATTCCTTCCTACAATTAGGCCTTTCTGGTTTTCTTCTAGGGCTTAATTGAGGAGAGTCGTTTGTATCTGCATTTGAACCCTAGTTTTATCAGAGCTTGTCAAGAATTACAAATAGATTAAAAAGAGCCTTGGGGTTTTCTCTGAGAAGGAGAATTAGGTACAATTTTTGAAGTCTAGGTTCATAGCAGAATGGCAAGCTCATCAAGCGAATCTTTGACATGTCTTGAACCGGCACCTGAACATATATGGGGCATCGCATTTCTCCTCGAAGGTTTCTTTCTCCCGACGAAGGGGGGACTAACGTAGACTAAGTATTGCCATGTCGATTATATAGGCCAGCTCTCATATTCATCAAATAGAGATATCTGGAAGAGCCCAACATTTTCTTAGGCGACGGAGATTTTGGCAGCTGAAATTTTGAGGAAGAAATGCTAATGCCCTGTGATTTCCGTTAGGCAGATTTGGTAAGCTCGTTTTTGCGGTTGGAAAACTAGGGGAATTCCATTATGATTGATCCAGAGATAAAAAAAACAAATGCTTTGAATTTTGTTTAGCAAGGAAAGGGGATTTCAGACTAAAAATTCCTGGAAATAGGGTTCCAGAATGCTGAAACGAGGGTTTGCTGCTTTGTAAAGCAAGAAAGGGTCAAGAAAGTCTAAAGTGGTCAATTGAGAAGGATGGTTCACAAGCGGAGGGGAATCATGATTATTGATAAGCATGTCTCTGACACTCTTCAATTCAATCAAACAGAAACCGAGTTTGATCTTCAATAAGGGCCGGGACTCGTTGGTGAAAGACAGAAAGCTAGGGTATCTTCTTTGGCAGATGCAGAATCTCAGATGACAGTATTGGGGAAGGAAAATCTATTTCTGAAGACCATTATTTGAACTGCAAGACATTGGGTACAATACTTGAGATTGTTCACCCTGGAAAAGAACCTTAATGACCAGGTAAGTTGAAATTGTGCCAACGAAGTAAATTTCTTAAGACATGTTTAGTTCTCACGCTATCGCTATTCAGATATTGTTCATAGGATTTTAGGGTGCTTCTAGGTATCTCCTTGTCGGATACCATGGAATGCATAAGAGCTAATCCTTTTTTAAATAATTATATAGAAATTTAGATTTGCTTCTGTCATTTAACACCAAACTGTCGAACAGGGAACCATAACCCCATAAATGCTTTTGAAATAAAAATTGTTTTATAACTTGTAGTTGGATGAGAGTTTGAATGAATTCTGTTGATCGTACAGTATAGTTGAAAGAGATTTCTCATATATAAGTATATCATAATAACCAGATGAAATGCATAATTCTAGTGTTATATCCAATTCAGGATTTTTTTTTTTGCCCAAATTATGCAAGGATTCATATAATGTGTTTGCAGATTTTATATAAATTGATTTATCTGTGTGGCTTTAATACTGGAGCAGATTGATCCCGATGGGACGGCCTGCAGTGGCCCGACCGTCATTGGATGACCAGCAAATGCGGTACTCGGCAGGGATTTAAGAACTAAGTGGCTTCAGACAGGCGGGTAGTCTGTTTAGTTTGTTGTTATCATTAGCGGGCAATTTGGCGTATAAAATAGCAATGCAATCTTTACTGGGTTGTTTTGCATCTTGTTACAAACTTTCAAAATGGTTAGTAGAGGTTAGCTTGAAACTTTTGGCATTGTGTTCTTTGGTCTCTACCTGTATTCTATACATGGATAGTGCACTGGTTTAAAGTGCCCACTGTTGCACCTACTTTTTTTTCTTCATAGCTTGAATAAACCATGGTTCAAAATTTCAACGTTACCTTCCGTTACTGTTATACTGATAAATATGCTTTTACACCATATAAATATATATTGCAAATAAAGTATACAAAGCCTGATTCAGAAGTATGATACTATATGTAAGTATGTTTATCGGTCATATGCATGTATTATCTGTAAGTACATAAGTTAATGAGTAGTCACAACAACATATCATGAATATGTGTCAAAACAGCCATACCAGAGATTGCAGATTATGGATATAAGCTGTTAAATATTTATTATTATTACCACTGTCTATCTTTTCCTTCCTTTTCCTGATTCCGTGATCTGTTTCTTTTGTCCCCCATTGATTTGCGGGTTGATACTCTTTATATCTTTTGGATCGAATGGTTGTGTCTCTTCATCATACCTCTTCGATTAGTGTGTAAATAATTGCTAGATATCGCACTCCTTTATGAACAATAATTATTTTGATTGCTGGAAACTTCCCAAGGGAATCGGTTTGTCATGATATCGATTAGTATAACAACTAATCTCGATGCTTCCTGTTGGTAATTAACTTCTCCCTTAATTGCGTCACTTTATAATTTATACAAATTGCTCATTACCCACATCATTGACTTTAACATTTGTTTGAATTCTTTGACCAACCAGCTAGTAAGCACAGCGATATAAGGAAACCTGTCCAGAATATGATAAGAGATTGATTTGATAAATGCATGTATAGACAATTTGTCGATCTGATGGAGTCAATATTGAATGACAATCCCTGTACTTGTTTTGGGTGATGACAAAGAAATAGCATGTCAGTTGTATAATAGTTTTCTGCTGTTTATACATATTTGCCTCCTATGTATCTTCACCATAGTCATTATTGATTAATATCCTCTTCAAGGTATGCACATTAACCAAACAGTCTATTACTATGCATTATGATATCGATATATATTTTTAACATTAGCAATGTCATTTATTATTGCTGTGTATACTTGATCATTGTCTTCGTGATTAACGTAAATTGCTGCTTGTAATTACAATGAAGTCACTGTCATTGCTTATCCCGTTGTCTTTAAGTCGCTTCCTTAATATAATGTTAATCACGTTTCTTGCTTGTCTTAATGAATGTTATTAGTCAGCCAGCATATGTTGTAAACTTCTGCAAGTCACTTGATCATTCCCAGCATCATAGATAATACAAATGCTTATAGAACAGGTTAAGTCACCACCATATTGTCTATCTTCAAACTTAAATGAGTATGTTATTCCTTCCTCCTATATGATAGTCCCCAATTATGAATGTTTATCATTACAAGGACTGTTTCTTATCTCATGATGACAACTACGATGGTATCATAGTTATCTTATTATAATTTGTTATTTATTTATTTCTTTTAATTTTATCATTATTATTTATTATTAATATCTCATTTCAGACAGGGAACATCACAGTCCATCCTTCCCCAAAATTGCTTGTCCTCAAGCAATACCATATGTATGCAAATCTCTCAATGTAAGTAATTTCTGTCGCACAATTCTGATTATCATCTCAACTTGCAAATTTGAATCCAATAACCCAGATTTATGAATTGCAAAATTTGTAATTATAACAAGTTTTTCTCTCTTCCCTTTGAGAGAAGGAACTAGGTTTGTACAATAGCCTGTCTTCATTTATGATCTCAAATATAAATTCACATCTTTCGATTCACTCTAGTTTATTCTCCTATTATAGATCAACCCAAAAGTAGAACCACTCATGGAGTATACACTTGAAATTATACACATGAATATATGAAGACACAAAACATACACAAAGTATACACATTAATGCCAGAGTACACACATAGTACATTTAATGCATATAAATACATTTGAAGCATGAAACAAATACATTGCTGAATAGATTAAGGCATAAAGCCCATGAAGCTAAATACATGGTAGGGTGTAAGGTGAAGAACATACATCGTAGGAAGCATATGCTCATATGATCAAATTCATTCTTATTAATAATATTGGTGATGCATATTCTATTAATATACTTAACGTTACATTCATGGATGCAATGCTAGGCAATAAGATTGTGACAAAACTGTCCGTTGCTCAAAAGCTTCTATCCTCTGTTGTTTTGTAGTGAAGTAGTTTTTGACACCGTTTAAGAAGTCACAAAAGTTGTGTAGAAATACTCAAATTGTGAGCAATCTTTTGCGATTTCTGTACAAGTAATCTCTAGTTTTTGGTATAAACTTAAGACTGAGGTCTCTTCCTATAATGTCGGTAAATTGTCTTTCGTTTGTGATTTTGAGATTTATGTTGCATGATTGACCTTTGAATGCTAACTTGCTTGTTGATCCTAACAGTTGCGTAGTTTATTTGATAGCATGGTAGGACTATGCTTTGATACAACTTGTAATATCCCCAAATTGGGAAAACCCTTACCCTTATTTGTACTCCTGCAAAGAGAGTGTTAGGAAAATTTCATTCATATATTAGATAATGTAAATGACAAACTAACTATGTTGTCTGCCTTAAGCTTTAGAAATTGATAATACAAGAGATGTACAATCCTAACCTAGAGATTAGGTAACAATATAATTCATTTTTAAGATTATGGAAGAAATATACTTATAGCACTTAACTCTCACAACCTTAACCATAATGAGAAATGAGATAAGAAAGACATGATGATATTAGAATAATCTCTGAATATCTTGTTTATTATTATTTTAATGGTCAATATTGTTAAATTTAGTTTCAGATCTAATAGATTTGATTCAATCAGATTTAAGTACAGAAATTAAGGTCTCAGAATTGAAAGACAATTAAAATCACAGAAACAAATGAGACAAAGCACCAAGTACCCTGGGAAAACCTTCCTTGTGAAGGTGAAAAATCCAGCAATAAAAAGATATAGATTAAGCTCAGAAAGTACAACTTACAACTTTTGAAGATGTTGATAATCAGATCCTGATGTAAATCAGTCACACAGAAGTGCTGATGATGATCTCTCAATTGTGCAATAAATCTGAAAGTGAAAGTCTCTGTCAAGGTCCCAAGACTGGAGCACCAGATCTGAATGTGGAAGTCACCTTGTGAAGGCAGAATTCACATTAACAGTACATGATTAAGCACTTGAGGAATCGCATATGGCTGAGCCTTCAAACACGCATGAAGAAGAATTTTGCTCCTGCAATATATATCACACCTATTGATTTGCGCACCAGATCTGAATGTGGAAGTCACCTTGTGAAGACAGAATTCGCATTAACAGTACATGATTAAGCACTTGAGGAATCGCATATGGCTGAGCCTTCAAACACGCATGAAGAAGAATTTTGCTCCTGCAATATATATCGCACCTATTGATTTGCGCACCAGTATATACACTTGAGTTTGCAGAGAGATTTCACTGCTGGAACAGTTCTTACCGATTGTGTATGATGATTGATAAAATGACAAAGGAGACTTCCTATATAGGTGACTTTTCCCTGAGTCGGCCCAGATCTGGGCACACAATTTAATTTTACATTTGGCGCCAAACTTGAAACATGTATCCTAGACGTTTGAAAGGATATATTAAATATGAGGGCCCAGCTCATATTTGATTAAGTTAATTTTAAATTAAAGATATAAAATTAACTATCTTATTAAGTTTAAATAGCTAGAATCGACTAGCTAAAAATTAACACTCCCTCTTAGCTAGGAGATGTTCTTGCTATTATCATACCTTTTCATCATGCATACTCGCAAAGGATGGGCCCACCATACATTGCCCGCAGAGGGTGGGAGAGGACAAGCCTCAAAGATCACTTTGCATTGTCCGCAAAGGGTGATTGCCACCGTACATTGCCCGTAGAGGGTGGACTTCAATACAACACCACCCTTACATTGCCCGTAGAGGGTGGTGAGGAACTTTGCCACCTTACATTGCCAGCAGAGGGTGGACCTATAAAAAAAATTATGACAACAACATCTTGCATTTCTTGCAGAGGATGGTCAAAAATTTGAACAATTACAATTCTACCTTGCATTGCCCGTAGAGGGTGGTACACATATCTTCTTTTAAAGAAGATCCAAATTACAAATACAACATCCACCTTGCATTTCCCGTAGAGGGTGGTTACAAACATCTTCACTTAAGGAAATTTTAAAACAACAAAATACAATGTCCATCTTGCATTCTCGGCAAGAGTGGTACAATTGAAATACATACACAAGATACATCAATGAAGTTGAGACTCCCTCTCAGCAATAGCAAGTATCTTTATAAGTCCAAGCCTTTCTCAGAAGTACACAAACTTCACCCTGTTAAGTGGCTTGGTGAGAATGTCTGCCACTTGCTCTTCAGTGCTGATGTACTTAAGCTGAATGGCACCTCTCTGTACCATATCTCGAATGAAGTGATAGTGAGTTTCCACATGTTTGGATCTATCATGAAACACAGGATTTACAAACATCTTTATACAACTCTGATTATCACAATGAATCATGGTAGAATTTAGTGGCTGTCCAAACAGACCAACAAGAAGCTTCCGAAGCCACACTCCTCTAGATGCAACACTGGCTGCAATATACTCAGCTTCAGCTGTACTCAAGGCAACTGAGGACTGCTTCCTGCTAGCCCAGGAGATCATGGCTGATCCCAAACTAAAACATAGGCCTGAAGTGCTTCTCTTTCCAATGACATCTCCTGCCCAATTTGAATCACAAAATCCTTCCAAAGAAATTGAGGTGGAAGAATACTTCAACCCATAGTCAACTGTGCCTCGAAGATATCTCAGAATGTGTTTGGCTGCAACAAGATGAACAACCTTGGGTGTGTTCATGAACTAGCTGAGTGCATTGACAGCATAGCATATGTTCGGTTTGGTGTTGACTAGGTACATCAAGGACCCAATCAATTCCCAATATTCTGTAGCATCTGCAAAGTCGGAATTTTCTGCACATGCACCCAACTTTTTCAGATTAGTCTCCATAGGTGTAGACATAGATTTGTTAAGTTTTATGGCCTTTATGGCAAACATCCTCTTGCTTGATTCGATATGATAAATAATAATAATAAATATTAGTTATATTTATTATTTATTGTTTATCTAAATCATTATATATGTTGAATAAATTGTGGGCCCAAGGTCGGCCTCTTGGCCTTTATATTTAATTGGTTTTAAATGGACCAAGTTGGCCCCCTTTATTGGTGGTTTCACAACATATATAAGGTGATTCAATCAAAGGGAGAGAAGCACCAAAAACATAATGTGTCTTCTCTCCCCAAGATCTGATTTGCGAATTATAAAGGCAGCAGCAAAGTTATGGAGGTAGCAGTGACTTTGGAGCAGACCTAGGGCAAACTGAATTTGGAGCAGACCTAGGGCAAATAGAATTTGGAGCAGACCTAGGGCAAAACTTTGATTGCTGCCCTAGAGATGGCGAACTAGGGCAGAATAATGCCCTACAAAATGACAAACTTCCTCAACATTTTATATGGCAGTTCGGCTATATATTAAGGAGCAAATAGGAACATCAATACAGTGAATTAATCTGCCAGCTAGGGCAGTCTCAGTCTGAAGCATGTAGTGCATATTGGATATCAATCTCAGAGCGAATTCAAGATGTAATTTAGACTAATTTCAAGGCTTTTGAACTACTAGAAGTCTAGCCCTAGGTGGGCTAAATCAAGAGTAAATTTGGACATCATAATCGGGTATGATCTAACCATAATTGAAGTTTACTTTTCTTCTTCCTGAGCTTAGTTTTGTTAGATCTTTCTAGATTGTTTCATTCCTAGGTAGAATCTGAAAAATACTAACAAGATTTACAATCCAACATTCTAAATCTTTTCAATATATCAACAATATATTTTCCTTGGCTTGCATAATTTCGTTGGTACCTTGCCAGACTTCTAATCGAAGAAAGTAATGCATAAGTCCTAGATCTTTCATTTCAAACTTAGAAGCTAACTCCTTTTTACATCTAATGATAAGATCTTCATTTCCAGTTAGAAATAAATCATCAACATATAATACTAAAATCAACATCTCATCATTAAGAATTTTAAAGTAAATGTTAGGATCAACATGATTTTTGCAAAATCCTAACCCTACCAAATACTTATCAATTCTTTCATACCATGCGTGAGGAGCTTGTTTCAAACCACAGAGAGCTTTCTTCAATTTGCACACATGTGTTTCCCTGTTGTGTATCTCATAACCTTCGGGTTGCTCAATGTGGACTTCTTCCTCAATAACACCGTTGATAAAAGCAGTCTTGATGTCCATTTGATACAACTTCCAATCCTTAGCTGCAACAATGGCTATTATAGATCTAATAGAAGTATATCTAGCTATAGGAGCAAATGTTTCTTCATAATCTGTTCCTTCCTTTTGAGAAAAATCACAAGCAACAAATCTAGCTTTAAATTTTTCAATACTACCATCAGCAGAATGTTGTACTTTAAATAACCATTTGGAGGATACAACAAACTTACCTTTAGAACGGGGCACAATCTCCCATACGTCGTTCTTGATGATGGACTCATATTCTTCATCCATGGCATTCTTCCATTCATGCTGTCCCATTGCATCCTTTGCATTGGTTGGCTCAATCTCGATAAGGTTGCACATCGAAGCCACATAGTTGGAGAATGCATGAGGTTTCCTACTCTCTCGAAAAGTACCCGGAGGAGCAGCGAACTGTTCAGCTTCTTGAATGGTTTTCTGCATCCAAAGTGGCCTCTTCTTACCCCTAGAGGTGTTGCTAGGACCCTCTGTAGGTCCCAAAGGTTCATCATGACTAGGTGGTTTGGACAAATCTGAAGACTCTCTCTGAGACTCAACATTGTTATCAATATTCATCTCATGATTTTCGTTAGTAACTTTTTCATCTTCAATCAAAGATCTTTTAGACTTACTCAAAGTAATATTTTCTTCAAAAGTAACATCTCTACTTACCTCAACATTCTTTTGTCCTGGAATATAGATTCTAAATGCTTTGGAATTTTCATTGTAACCAATAAGTATACCTTTCTTACCAGATGCCTTTAATTTGGTTCTTTTCTCCTTAGGAACATGAATGTACACGAGATTTCCAACGATCCTCAGATGACTGATGTCGGGCTTAACTCCAGTGAATGCTTCTTCCGGAGTCATGTCTTTCAGAATGCTATGAGGACATCGGTTCTAGATGTAGACAGCGGTCCTAGCAACTTTAGCCCAAAGGAACAACTTTAGGTCTTGATCATGAAGCATGGCTTTGGCTGATTCAATGATGGACCTGTTCTTCTGTTTAGCAATACCATTTTGTTGTGGATTGTAGGGAACACATAGCTCCCTCTTGATCCCTGCTTCTACACAATAGTCATGAAAAATACTAGAGATGTACTCACCTCCATTGTCAGATCTAAGCACCTTAATACGTTTACCAGAAAGATTTTCAATTTAGGATTTAAACTCTTTAAACCTAGCTAAGACTTCATCAGATTCTTTAGACCTTAAGAAATAAATCCAAGTCTTCCTAGAGAAATCATCTATAAATGTGACATAGTATAAGCAACCACTAGATGAAGCAACAGACATAGGACCACATAGATCAGAATGTACAAGAGCAAGCTTTTCCTTAGATCTAGATTCACTCTTCTAAAAGGAACTTTTAATATTCTTACCTATAGCACAATCCTTGCATATATCATCATGAACATGACTAAGTTTATGCATACCTTTTACCATCTTTTCAAGAGTAGGGAGAGCACGATAATGCAGATGACCAAGTCTCCAATGCCACAAATCACTAGCCTTAGCTGTAGAACTGATAAAATCCTAGAAGGGACGAGCTGAAAGCTTGTAGAGGCTTTCAAACCTTCTACCAATAACTCTTGCAGATTTTATGTTAGACTTCTTAGGCCAAGCTAAAACTTTACCCTCAGAAAATGCAATTTGATAACCCTTATCTTCTAAAGTAGAAATTGAAATCAAATTCCTTTTAATACCAGGAACGAATAGCTTAGTTACCAGGTTTGCCTCTAGACCCCTCCGGACTAGCCTGGGTTCGAATTGGTACTTGGTTCTGGTCCGGTTCGCCTATGGGTTCACCCTGGGTTCAAACCCAGGCACGCTGGTTCATCCTGGCGGAACCCTAGTTGAACCAGGGTTGAACCAAGGCAGCACCAGGTCGAACCTAGGTCTAACCAGGTACATTTCCACTGAGAAACATTCTATAATTTAGTGCGGAAAACAACTATTACAGAATTTGAATAAGATCTTTGACATTACAAAACAAAATCTGTTGAAGTTCATATATTTATTACATCAAATTAAACTAGCCCTCACGATTTCTTCCAGTGAAATTTGTATATCCAATTGCTAATAATGACCCCTGTCCGAGTAATTGGAAGCTCTCTATAGTGATAAATCATATTTTAAACATTAAACAATATCTTCAATAGGTGAAGGGAGTTGCCAACTGTTTTTTTAACATTTATGATTTTTCAAGTAGGATGTTAATTAATAATTACAAACAAACAAGCTCTTTGTACAGTGAAAAAGTAATAAGCATTTGAGGACTTGGAAAGTGAGAATGTTATTGATGCAACTGATCCATTTGGCATTGGCATTGTTTTTGAATCAACTAATGCCTTTGATGATGAGAAAGAAGAAGAAGAAGAATAGATATTCTATTAGATGATTGAAACTTAGTATAAAGTTCCAATTGTTGAAAGTCAAAAAAAACAATCAATTGAAAGTCCAAACAATGATAATTGAACTCAATATTATTATTTTAATATTTTGATGTTGATATGATGCTGTGATTACAAGTTTATGGTGTGTTTTGGTTATTTTTATGATACTATGTGACATTCTAATTTTAACTCATGCTTCTAGGCTTCATATATATATATATATATAATTTTAAAATTTTTACACGTTTCTTCGAACCCGAACCCAAACTCAAACCTCTTTTCAAAATTTTGTTGAACTTGCGAACCGGTTCTTCGTATCCGAACTTAGAACCGAACTCGAACCAGTAACTTAGACGAATAGTATATCAGTCAATTGTAATGAAATACCAGAATCCAAGTTAAGGGTAGAGTTAGCGAGACCTTTTACGGAATATTGAGCATCGTCACCTATAACCACATGAAGGCTAGACTCCTCAATCAAATTTGTAAGCTGGTTCCTATATCGTGTTATATGCCTGTAAGCACCACTATCAATCAACTAAGTGTCACTGTCAATAGGAACAGTACTAGATAAAGCAGAAATAAAAAGAAAGTCTTTCTTGTTTTCTTTATCATCAACTTCATTGAGGTTGGCTTCTTGGTGGCTTAGATTAACCTTGCATTCTTTGGCATAGTTTCCAAACTTGTCGCATCTGAAACATCGGATGTGAGATAGATCTCTGGGCTTCTTCCTTGGATCATTGTTTCCATGAGCCTTGAAATTGTCATTCCTTTTGAAATTCTTTTTCCTCCAATTTTCACCTTTCTTAAAGGATTGAGTTGCAAGAACTTGGTTATCTAAAGAGGAAGAAGAACCTTTAAAACCTCTAGCATCTAAAGGAGATTCTTCTTGAATACAATCAGCTCTAAGATGATCAAAAGAAGGAAAATCACCTCTACCACTCAAACTTTGAATGAAAGGTTCCCAAGATGAAGGTAGACCGTTGAGGGCAAGCATGACCAGATCTTTGTCCTGTATGTCTCCTTCCATAGTCAGAATTTGGTCTCTCAATTCAGCAATTCTCATGAAGAAGGCCATAACTGTATCTCCCTTGTCCATCTTGATTTGAAGTAGTTGTCTTCTTAAGGTGAGAGCCTTGCTGAGATTGTTGATTTCATGCATTCCCTCAAGCTGGTTGAACATGGCACGAGTTGAAGGTAGCTTGGAGATGACTGTAACAAGGTGATCTTTGATGGAATCAATCAGGATCTTCTTTGCCTTTAACAACTTCTTCTCGAATTGAACCAGCTCATCCGCATCAGAAGGTTCCTTTGGTTCAGTCCCTTGCACAAATTGAAGAACATCATTTTCTTCTAAAGCCAATAGAACACGAACCTTCCAAGAGGAGAAGTTAGCTGCCCCCTCTAAGCTGTCTTCAACTTTCACACCTGTCACCATGATGGAAACAACAACAAGAACACAGAAATCTGACAGAAGATTGTTAGATCTGATTACTTTAATAAGAACCTGGCTCTGATACCATGTTAAATTTAGTTTCAGATCTAATAGATTTGATTCAATTAGATTTAAGTACAGAAATTAAGGTCTCAAAATTAATAAGCAGAATTGAAAGACAATTAAATCCATAGAAACAAATGAGACAAAGCACCAAGTACCTTGCGAAAACCTTCCTTGTGAAGGTGAAAAATCCAGCAATGAAAAGATATAGATTAAGCTCAGAAAGTACAGCTTACAACTTTTGAAGATGTTGATAATCAGATCCTGATGTAAATCACAGTCACACAGAAGTGCTGATGATGATTTCTCAATTGTGCAATAAATCTGAAAGTGAAAGTCTCTGTCAAGGTCCCAAGGCTGTAGCACCAGATCTGAATGTGGAAGTCACCTTGTGAAGACAAAATTCGCATTAACAGTACATGATTAAGCACTTGAGGAATCGCATATGGCTGAGCCTTCAAACATGCATGAAGAGGAATTTCGCTCTTGCAATATATACCGCAACTATTGATTTGCGCACCAGTATATATACTTGAGTTTGCTGAGAGATTTCGCTGTTGGAACAATTCTTACTGATTGTGTATAATGATTGATAAAATGACAAAGGAGACTTCCTATATAGGTGACTTTTCCCTGAGTTGGCCCAGATCTGGGCACACAATATAATTTTACATTTAGTGCCAAACTTGAAACGTCTATCCTAGACGTTTGAAAGGATATATTAAATATGAGGGCCTAGCTCATATTTGATTAAGTTACTTTTAAATTAAAGATATAAAATTAACTATCTTATTAAGTTTAAATAGCTAGAATCGATTAGCTAAAAATTAACAAATATTGCAAATCTTGTAATATTAGAATGTTTCTAATATTGTTTTATTCTTTCGTTATTAGAATATTTCTAATAACTACGATTTTTTTCGTGATAGAAACATCATCTTGTAAACTATATATGAGCATCTTGCTCATTTATTAATTCATCTAATATTTTACCAAATTACTTGTGTAATATGGTATTAAAGCCAGATTAATTATTTTAAAATTTTTTTAATTTCTTTCTCGAAATTATTTGCTCTTAAATTTTTGAAAATTTTCTAGTATGTTTATTTGCAGAAATTAGTTTTTAAAAAACTCGTATAGGGTTTTTGCATCAATATTGACACCATTTTTGCACCATTTTTTGGTGCCTTTCATGCTCGACGACCCTTTTGCTTCATCCACTAGGGTTTTTTGGGATCAAACAACCATACTTGGTTGATTTTTGCACTACCCACGCTTGGTTCCAACTTCATTTCTGCCATTTTTTTTCAAATACAAACTCATTTTTTGCATTTTTTTTTTGGGACGACAATCACTCCACCTGCGACACCAAACCCATGCTCGCGTTTTTTACCTATTCGTTGTCCATTTCTGGTGCTCAACGACAGTTGTTTCTACTTGTTTCAATGTTTTTCCTACAACTCACAACCATCTCAGAGGTCGTCTAGGGCTTCTAGCAACTAACGACCATTCTTAGGTCATGATCTGTTAAAAAATGACATTTTTTGTGCAATTTTTTTTGCATTTTCGACTATCACTAAGGTCGTTTTAGATGAAAATGACAATTTTTCTCCATCTTTGAAGGTTCTAATTTGCTATAGTTTTTTTTTGATCGATTATAAGTTTTGTTTGTATTAATTTGAAAAATAGCAAATTACATCTGGGTACAGAGCCACTATAATGGTAGATTCAACTAATCCCCACCAGACTAATTACATAGCCAATCAAACTTGCAGATACAACTATTCATCCCTCCCATCGATTGCAACTTTGCTAACAAAACAAAAAACATTTTGGCATTAACACCATAGGGCAAACAAACAATAAACAGAGCAAAACAAAAAGTGAATAGATCCCAAACCGAAGAACTGTAACCCATAGTATCAAAATTGGGCATGCCGAAAGACAAGGCCATTCACAGTTATTTGAAAACCACCCTGCTTTCTCTTCCAATTCAGGAAGTCTGATCTCAACGAGCCACCATGCACTTCTCGAGACACACAAGCTCCGTCACACAACACCACGTACCTGGGCACCACCATAGCCAACTTTTTGGGAGGGATTTGCTGACGGGGGCAAAGATGCCATCCTTCCCTAGAGGGGTCGTTGACTTCACTGGTGTGGCTTCATCTTCCTTCTCCTTTTAGCCTCCAGTAACCGCTGCTCCTCAACCACATAATGCAGAAAAGCTAGAACATCCCGCCATCCCTTCCGTACATCTGCCAAATGCACCTGCATTGGCCGGGAGGACCAAATAACCAGAGGCTGCAATTCCACCTCTCCACTACCAATGAGCCGCCATGGACCCTGGTTCATATGTAAGCCCACTCCCAACTCCGCCCACCCAACAATCTCCGCCAACCCACCAACCCATTTGGGTTCCAGGCACGCCCGAGCAACCCTCACTACCTCATCTTTCGACGAACCAACAGTTAATGTAGAGCCAAAAACAGTGAGGAGATGTCTAGATTAGTTCTGGGATGGAGGTCCGAGTTAAGAAACTCGTTGCCCATCATCAAACACACTTCTTCCCAAAATTCAACTTGATCAAATTTGAAGACATTCTGCAAATGTTGAACAAAAATTGCCCCTCTGAAACTCGGAAGTTGACCTGATGACACCAGTGAAAAATGTGCCTCCATACCTTAGCCTAAGCTTGCCCACCAACAAACCCCAAATCTGAGTTCTTCGAAAAGCTTGCAATGCAACTCCTTTGAGTTCCACTTTTGATTTTAAGGAGCTGGACATGCCCCAGAATCAATAACCATAAATTATTATGATGTCAATATATCACATCACTTGCCTCTCAGCTGAATTCCCGTCAGGTGAGTCCTTTCTCACACCACTCATGCGCTGCCACCTCAACTTAATGCGTCCTCATCGTCTGCATAGGGCAGAATAAAAGGTACTGCCTCTGCCTCCGTTTTAATATCCCACCCGACATCATGTCCTTGAAGATTATACAAAGGATGATTACAAGTCTAGTACTTCTGATTCAAAATCTGCATTCCATAAAAAACTAAAATCTTCAAAAAGTTTGAATCTGTCCTCTAGTGATCCGTTTGCCCCAACGTTAGAAAGCTTATTTGCTAATGAATTAGCTTCCCTAAGAACATTGGTTACCTAGAAGTCCACAAAACCCCCAAGGAGATCTCGGATCCTCCGAATGTGTTTATTAAGATACCATGTATCCATCATCCCTTTAATAATCCCATTCACAACAAGTTGCGAATCTCCCTCAACATGAAGCCTCTGAATACCCAATTTATTTACCATTAGGACAGCCCCAACTGTCGCCAAACATTCTACTTCGTTATTAGTCCCATCCGCCAACCATTTTGCCCCAATTGCAAGGATTCTCCCAAACTCATCATGGGCTACAAAACCAGACCCCGAGGGCCCCGGATTGCCCTTAGATGCACCATCAAAATAAATCTTAACCCATCCTTTTTCTGGCGGCTGCCACTTGAATCTCTAATCACCCTTCGGTAGAGATTGAGCTCTCTGTGACCCATTAACGGGCTTGATCTGCTATAGCTTTGTTTTTGAAGCTATTCAAGCTTTTTTTTTTGCCATTATCAACCTTCTTTTTCAACCGCCTAGGGTTTCATCAAAACCCTTTGTTTTTTTAGTTAGGTTGAAATTCTAATTGTAGATTCTTGGTGGGTTTTTCGAAAGCTTTTCTAGGTGTGTTGAATATTTTTGGGTTCTTCAAATTTTTTGCTTTGGGATCTATGCCAAGATATCTTCATCTAGCCTCGAAATTAGTGTTCATTTTTGCCTCATTCTTGTTCAAACACACGCCTTTTTTGCATTGATCTAATTCTACCTTGATAATCATGCTGCCATTCAACCAACCACCTTTGACCTCATTTTTCTACAATGGCCTCTGATGAATATTTGGCTTGAGGGGAGTAAAAAATTCAATTGCAAAAATTACAATACTTGGAATCAACATATGATGACGATCTTTGAATATAGATGTCTTGACAAAATTGTTTTGGACAAGATTGATCGTCCTACAAATGAAGGCAAAGAACAGGACAAATTTGATGAGCAAAATCGAGAAGCTGTCATGCTCATCAAACTTTTAGTCACTGATGATCAACTGCCGTAGGTTCCTTCTGCCAAAACAATTGCAAAAATTTGGAGTAATCTGAAAAGTTTGCATGAAACTTTTGATAAGAGTCGTGTTCTTGAAGAGCATGCTCTTCACGATCATGATGGATGGATAGGTGTCCTTGTAGGATCATCTCAATAAAATCAAGAACATTCGAGATCTGTTGGAAGCCATTGGATGCAAAATGGAAGAAGACGTGGCGGTGATCACCCTGAAGAGTCTACCATCTTCCTATGAGCACTTTGTTGAAACTCTCAACATTGCTTTTACTCATGCTGATGTATCATTTTCCGATCTCTGCATAATGCTTTTACAACAAGATCGTTGGAAACAACAATTTCGCAGTGGTACCACTTCATCTTCGAACACACAAGCTTTCTTAGCTAACTCTTTTCATAAAGGGTACAACAACTATCAGTTTTCCCAATCTTCTCAGCATAATCCCTTTGCTCAGTCATCAGAAGGCCCAAAGAAGAAAAATATCCAGTGCAACTACTACCATAAGTTTGGTCATATAAAGTTGAAGTGTTGTAAACGCTTAGTTGCTCAAGCCAAGCAATCAAGTTCACAACCTAAAGAACATGTTGTGGAGCACACTAAGTAGGGTGAGTCTGCCTTTTATGCCTTCATGGCTAAAAGACCTACAAACCATGTAAAATTTTTTGCCTGGTATGATTTAGGTGCCTCCCGCCATTTTACTCATCACTGGGATTGGTTCACAAATTTTTAGCCATTCTCAGATTCAGTTATTTTTGGAGGGGAAGAGTACACTGTTGTGGGCAAAGGCAATTTACAGATTCAGTCTGGAGGGAGGAAACTAATTTTCCTTGATGTGCACTATGGTTTAGGAATGGAACTCAACCTTCTCTCAGTTAATCAAATTCTGAGACATTCCCCCCAGCTAGACGCGACCTTCAGTTCACATCAGTGCAGTATCATTGATCGGGATTCTCAGTCTATTGTTCTTGTGCGTCTTGAGGATCATGGTATTTTCAGACTTGTTGACTCTGGTGATTCTCAGGACCTTGCTATGACAGCCCAATGCTCTTTTGTTAGTACACTTTGGCATCAACGGTATGTGCACTACCTTTCTTAGCTTGTTTAGGAAGATCTTGTCATTGGATTGCCGAAGATTCAAACCCAGAACCTTAGAGTTTGCAGAGCATGTTATGTTGGGAAGCAACATCAAACTCCTTTTTCAAATGGTGACTCATGGAGAGTTTCTAAGGTATTACAACTGGTTCATGCTGATATCTGTGGACCTATGGCTACTCCTATTACTGGGTCCATGTATTTTTTACTTTTTGTTGATGATTTTAGTTGTAAAATGTGGGTGTATTTCCTTCATAAAAAATTAGAGGTGTTTGTTTTGTTTCAAAAGTCCAAAGCATTTGTAGAAAAAGAGACTGGTCGACATATTGTTACTCTTTGAATTGACAATGGGGGAGAATAATGTTCCTCAGCCTTCTCCCATTTTTGTGAACATGGCATAAAGCGTCAATTAACGACACCAGAACCCCTCACCAAAACAGTGTTGTTGAGCGGAGAAACCGCACGATCACTGAAATGGCCCGGTCTATGCTTGAACACAAGAGTATTCCATAGAAATTTTGGGCTGAAGTAGTCCACACTGCTGTCTATCTTCTCAACCACTCTCCTATAGTGCTGTCAAGAAACAAGCTCCCGAAGAGGCCTAGTCGGGTCGTGAGCCCAAAATTAGTCATCTCAATTTTTTTTGCTCCAGTGCTTTTGTTTGGATCCTTGATTCTAAATGCACCAAGTTGGATGCCAAGAGCCAGAAACTCATGCTAATCGGCTACGATGATACTCACAAAGCCTACTGACTGGTTGACATCTGTTGATGTCAGTTTTGTACCACTACATAACATATAGCAATTGAATACTTGATACAGCGTACCATACACTCAACCCTCTCTTGAAAAGTATATACTCATGAAGAATATGAGAATACTCCAAGGTTCCTTACACCTATGGATACTAACTCAGTTATATTAATGTGATTTGCTCATTAATCACGTAGGCGGGCTTACGTTGTTCATTCAAAGATAACTTGGTGGTACTTCACTTGCTTGACTTGTTCTTTTCTCCTTGATCACTTTCACTTTCAACTACTCCTACCACTAACTGCTTACTACTCTACTACTACTCCTATGAATGAAGAAATTGGCAAATGGATGGGGATCCAACCAAATGAAAGCTTGCCTGCGGTGCTACCTCCATAGGTGCAATGATTCAAGGGGAATTGGGCTAGATTACCACACAAGGCTTCCTAACAAGCCGCTAAGATGCTAGTGGCCTAGTATATAGATCCCTATCAAACATTCACTAACATCACCATACAACTAGCCATCTACTTCTACTCTAACAACTTTGAAATGAAATCCTACTTTAATTTGAGAGATGAGAAGAAACATGCAATACACCAAAATGATCATGTATATCCACCATGCAAACCACAACAATGAATAGAGAACAATTTTGATACTATTTTGGCAACAATTCTCCAACATAACTCCCTTTTACAAATGAGAACAAATGGCCTTATATAGAGGCTCAAAATTACAACGAGTGGCCAAGATTAAGGGGCAAAATCAAGGGCCAAGATTAAACCTTACAAACCCTAATTAGGGTTACCATCTTTCAACCAATTACATGAGGGCACCAACTTTGTGGGCCAATGAGAAAATTACAATAATCTATTAACCAATGAGAACATAGGACACTTGGCATGATTTGATTGCATGCACATGAAATTGCCACCTCATCAACCTTATCTTATAAATTTATTTAATCCTTGAGATGAGGTGAAGCCTTGGATGCCTGAGCTTGCCCTTAGAAACTTTCTCATCACCACTTGAACTTGCTTGTACCTGATCTCCTGACCTTGAAAGGGTGAGGTCTCCATGCACTTGGGGTAATCTTGCCTTGGTCCCGGTGGCTTGCCTGGATGTGAACCTCTTTGCAATTTGAGAGCCTTGCTCTTGGCCACCGCCTTGAAATCAAACTTGACCCCATCAACCTATCTTCTCGCTTTCCACCTTCATTATTCTTGCCTTCTTTAACTTTCATGGCCTTCATAGTCTTCTTCAACCTATCTCTCAATTGTATCATGTCAATGGTACCGATGTTGGTGTCTTGGACTCGCTTTAATTTCGAGAAGAAAGTGGTCTTGGGCATCATATCTTCCTTGTCTCCTATTTTGGTATTAATTCCCTTTGGGAAAGAATCCAATCAAGACAATTGAGACATCCGCTTAATGAGCCAGCCTTCTCTCAATCCTGAAACTTATCTTCAAAACCAAACAAACAACACCAAAGAAAAGATAACAATTAAGAAAATAAGCTAAACTGATCTTCTTTGCCATAGAGGACTGGCCTCTCTCAATTGTATCATGTCAATGGTACCGATGTTGGTGTCTCGGACTCGCTTCAATTTCGAGAAGAAAGTGGTCTTGGGCATCATATCTTCCTTGTCTCCTATTTTGGTATTAATTCCCTTTGGGAAAGAATCCAATCCAGACAATCAAGAAATCCGCTTAATGAGCCAGCCTTCTCTCAAAATGAAACTTATCTCCAACACCAAACAACAATCACCAAAGAAAACATAGCAATTGAAGAGATAAAGTTAAGCAACTCACTAATTTCGCCAATCTGTCCTCAAAATATGCAGGGCCTGGGCAAAAATCAGTAGTCTTCTCTCCTTTCAAACTGTGGTCTTTTCTTGTTAAAATTCATGGCTCTCCTCTTATCAAATTCTGCTCTTCAATCTCTATTTTCGCAACTTTCAAAGTCTTGACTGCTCCCAAATTTCTAATCTGCCCTTAACAAATCTGCATTCTCAACAATTTGATCCTCTCATCTTGTTCGGATCTGTCCTTCAATGTTTGCCCTCCATCAACTAATTCTGCTCCCAAACACACCTATGCTCGGATCTGCCCCTAAATATCAGATCTGGGCTATTAAACAGGCCTGTGATCTGTCCTAGCAATGCCGGATCTGGCCCTTTGACAAATCGCAGCCCCTTATGACTCTCAGATTTCTGCCCTGCTCCTCTTCTTTTATTACCAATTCGGGCCTGCCTTCAAACAACACTAGATCTACCCTTGAGAATTTTGGGTCTGCCCTAAGACAAACTCGGGCCTGCTCCCTTCCAATTTCGCTCTGTTCTTCTTTGCTAATTCTGCCCTAATCCTCTTGGTATGTCGCTGCTATCTGCTATGGAATTCGCTGCTTTCACACAAGCTCACTGCCCTAGTTTGCAGTTCGCTGCTCCTCCTAACTGCTGTCGCAGCTCCTCCAGACTTACTGTCGCTGGCTTTAGACAAACTCCAAGGTCACTTCCCTGCTTCCTAGTTCGCTGCCTTCTTGTGCTATTTCACTGGCCTCTGTTATACTCAATTTCACCCCTCAAGGCACTGTACCTATGTATTTTGCTGGAGGAAGATGGATGAGGAGAGGTGTGGGATTGGAGGAGGGGCGGACAGCACTTATATACCAACTTTAGCCTTTCACTTTGAGGTCGTCTTGGAGCAAAAAAAACAAACAAAAATTAATTGCAACGAAAGGAGGGACGACATGTCCTAAAAGAATTAAATATTCATTAAAATTTGGTCATTTAATCACTAAATTTCGAAATTAACATGGGAAAAAGGGGGGCGCCAGCTATAAGGGGCCCCAATTTGATTTCTCTAAGCCATGCACTAAGTATCAAAGGGCAGAATTTCGATTTTAAGACCAAGATTTTATAATTTTCAAAGCAGATTTTAGGTTATGCGCCTAGATTTTTAATTTTTAATGCCAAGATTTTAGATTTTAAGGCCCACGCTCCAAATTTCAATGCCCAGATTTTATTTTCTAGAGGCTAGATTTCAAACTATTAGCCCAGACTTATGTATTTATTGCCCAATATTTATTTTCAAAACAGATTTTGACTTTCAAAGCAAAATTTATGTGAAAATCCCAATGCCATTGCCCAGATTTTATCTTTATTGCTCAATATTTTACGTTTTATTAGCTAAGGCCTTTGAATTTATGAGCCTAGACTTTGATTTCATTGCCCAAATTTAATTTCTAAAAGGCCAATCCTTTAATTTCAATGCCTAGCTTTAACTAAAGGGCCAGATTTCGAAATTAGTAAAGGAAAAAGTTCAATCATGTTTCACACTTTCTCAAAAGATCAAAATAAAATCAAGTTCGAAAAAATGAAATCAAAGCCCCTCAATTCCAATAGTTCCAAAAAACGTTTTCCATCCAAGCCCGAAAATTTGTTAAGGCATTGAGATATCCGGGTCAAGGAAAAGAGTCAAGATTTGTTCGAAAAAGGGGGTCCCAAATTTTTTTGGGGCAATGATGTGAGACCTCACAACAACATCAAGACCAATCATCTCATCTTTAGTCGTGATGTGGTCTTTGACGAGGAACAAGGGCCATTTCAAGTCTCTCCTCCAGTTATGGATTTAGAGGATCAGTCTCTCAAGGCTCAAGACTTGGGTGTTTGTCTTCCATTAGGGCCACCTGATGGGAGGGCTCTTGTTGGGAAGGCTCCAACTGCTCCTAGTCCTTCATCTCTACCGATTCCTTCTCCTGCAGGATCACCCAAACATGCAGCTACACCACCTAATTTTCCTTAGGATTCATCCGATCTTTTGTTTGATGACTTTGATCCTGTTGCACCTCCTGCTATTGATGTTGGCACTTCTACTCTCCGGCCTAAATGGTGGGCTAAGACTATTGGCAATCTTCATGATGACAAGCTCATCAAGGGTAGAACTGCTTGGAAGAAGAGCAAACCTTCCGATTATTTAAATTTTGCTCTCATGGCCAACATTCACATTGTGTATGAGCCTCACGATGAACTACAACTGATTGAGAACCTGATTGAAGAACTTCAAGTGATTAGAGATCACCGAGCACTGAACTTTTATGTAAGATAATCGAATCAGTTTTATGTTGTCATTGATGTCAACTAGTTTTGACAGTACTTATCATGGAGTTGCAAACATTGAACACATCTGTAGAAGAGAAGAGAAAGATGAAGAACCGAGATATCTACATGGAGGAAGATGGATATGACAGATGAGGATAAGGATTACTCTTGGTAACTTATTGATGAGTTTATGACTTCATATTGTTGACTTGATTATGTTGCGTAGTGTGGTCGGTTAATGAAGCATTCCAGTATACACCGAGCAGTGTAGTGTATACCGAGCACAGTATAAACCGAGCTTGTGTTCACCGACGCATTTCTTTGTTAACCAAGAATGAACAAAAGAACTAAATGATTAGTTTAGCCGACAGAAGTTGATGAGCTGTAAAGTGTATGATCATGGAGTGGAAAGATAAAAGTTTGTTATGAGATCGACAGCTAGCAAAATTCAAGGAAGATCTAAAGGACAAAATTGAGACGTGTTACTGACACATCAGCTGAGGAAGGTTTAAGCGGCAAAATTAACGAAGGAGATTAAGCGGCAATATCTAATGGATGAAAAGAAAACGGTTTACTTGTCTATTTAAGAGACTAGGGTTTTGTTGATGCAAGTTTTGTTCCACTTACACAACATGCAGGACTTAACACTCAATGCTTCGAGAAACATAGAACATCAAATCCTCTCTTGAACAAAGTCATCTCCCATGCTAAGCTTTGCAATGAAGATCATGAAATGACTCCAAGGTTCCTTATACCTGTGGATATCTAACTCAGTTGAAATGATGTGATTTGCTGGTTAATCACTTAGGCGGGCTTATGTCATTTATTCAAAGGTGTCAACTTATTTGCACTGCTAAAGTTTAGACCCTCTAGGCTGCTAATAATGAAGCGTACAGCCTAGATTTCGAGGGGGAATGGTTGTGCTTACATCCGCCCCTTTAAATTTGATAATACAACGCAAAATTCAAAATTTTGACTCTCTAAAATGGCAGTTATACCCAGAATCCGAGTTTGACCTGCAAAACAAATAAGAAATGGATTATATATCTTTGAGTTGCCTTTTATATGAGGCAGTTTGTATTTGGATTGGGCCTACCCTAAATTGCATTGATTAATTCCTCAATACATGGCCATGTGGACCCTTAATTAAATCAAATCTGGGCATTAATTCAATGAAGCGGCCCCCTAATCGATGAAACATGTGGCCTTTTTAATGACATTGGCCCCAAAATTCTAGGCAAAACAACCTTGGAAAATAGTGTATGTGTTGGGGATTGGGTCAGACCTGATTTGGGCCCTGTATAATGAAGCATGTGGCCACATAAGACCTCTACATCAAAGCACTCAAGCCCAAATCCGACCCAAGCAATTAAATATTGGGCACTAAAATCGAGGTGAGATCACAAATTGAAAATTAAATGCTAAATGCAAGGTGCAAAACTCAAGGATATTTAATAATATTGGAAGTTGTAAAGTGCAGATCTGGGCACTAAATTCGATGCATGGTTTGTTGTAAAATGAAGGTGAATTAAATGTCGGGTAATCTCAGTTACAAGTTGTTTTAGCAATCATTTAAGTGGCACAAACTCCGTTGCAAAGCATTTAGCAATTCAAATCTTGCCTCGAGTTTAGCCACGGAGGCTTTGTATTTAATGATCATTTGTAATTAAAGAGAGGGATCGAATTTAATGTCATGGTTGGGACTTAAATGCTAATGCAACTGCCATTTAATGGCAAATTTGCAAGCATTTTCTATATAAATTGAATCATTCAACAATTTGAAAACATTTTTCATTGCAAACAAAGACAAACAAGTGCTGGATTTCGAATTTATAGGGCAGATATAGGAGTTTTTTTGCAACTGTGGAGGAGCAGAGATCAGATCTGCCTCATTTTTAGCACACTTTGGCATCGAAAAGCACCACCACACCTATTACATTAGTCACTATGAAGCAGCAACAGTCATCATTATCCAAAGGGACTATTTACCTATCAGCTACAGGTCTGAACTTCATCTCGGAACACTTTGATTTGCTGCAGGTCTGTTAGCAGCCTCATTGTCTCATGATTTTGAACCCAATTACAAGTTAGGATCCGAGGATGGGCCATTTAATTTGTGTCATAGACACATAAATTGAACATAGCTGCTATCTTCAGATTTGGGCATGTATATTGGATCTGGTTTAACATCTTAATCACGTCTTTTGACCAGGCCTAGATAAGTTGAGGTTAGCATTACTTGTAGTAGAACTCCTAGCATTAAAGAAAATCAGTTTGTAAAGTTTTTTTAAAGGCATATGGAGTCAAGATCAGTCCATTTATAAGTCTGATATGAATGACAAAGATTTTGATTTTAATGGCTTGACTTGTACTAACCTCTGATTTTGATATCAGATTTAATCAAGGAAAAATACAGTCCTGATTATGTTGTTTGTTATAGGGCTAAGCATGGAGAGAGGAGCTGAGAACATCTCAAGGCCAAGACCTCAACCCAAGGAGACAAAGGACATGCCAGCTCAAGAAGGATAAAAGATGATGTTGACGAAGACGGAAGAGGATTCATCAACAATGAGATAAAAAAAGGATCAAGACATTCAAGGGAGCAACTTAGAGGATTAAGACAAGAGAGAAAAGATGAAATTTCAAGAAGGAGCAGTTGAAGATGAGTCATCACAATTGAAGGATTAACAAATGATCTCTCCTCAACAATTAGGGGGGTATTTATCAAGTTTAAAGGATGAGTTTGCTGAGGTGGCAGCCATATCCTCTATCAATAGAAGTGTGCCAAGTGTCACATGGTGACAATTTGATGAGATTATGTCCACATTCATTGAATCTGAAAGGAGGATGGCGATAAGCAGCACATTTCCGAAGGTGATGAGGTGGCTTCTTCTACATGTGCCCTCTTCTTAGTGGTCCACATGTCGTTGATCCTTATCCGGTTGTTAAGGATTTGAATTTTCTTATTGGCCCATGAAGGCAATGTAATTTTTCTATTGGCCCACATGGTGGTGCTTAATTGTAATTGGGTGGGCATTAAATATTTGTAGTAGGTGGTTATGGAAACCCTAATCAAGGCGTTTGCCTCTTAATCTCGGTTCTTGATTTAAGATTTTTGCCTCTTAATCTTGGCCATTCGTTTTACTTGAAGCCTCTATAAAAGGCCATTTGCTCTCATTTGTAAGGAGAGTTATGTTAGAGAATTGGTGCCAAAATACTATCAAAATTGTTCTCTATTCATTGTTGTGGCTTGCATGGTGGATATGTATGATCATTTTGGTGTATTTGCGTGGTTCTTCACATCTCTCAATTAAGATAGGATTTTATTTCAAAGTTGTTAGAGTAAGAGTAAAAGTAGATAGATTGTGTGGTGATATTGGTGGATGTTTGATTCGATTCCATAAAACTAGGCCACTAGCTCCTTGTAGATGCAAGGGTGCCTTGTGTGGTAATCTATTAATTGTGCTCAAGTTCAATTGGCATTAGATCCTTAATTTGTACTCCAAGTTGGATTAAGGGGAAGGTGTTGATATGAAAACCATTTAAGATCCTTTGAAGCTTTGCACTAGGTGGAGTTGAAGTCGCAGGCAAGTCTCCATTTGGTAGGCATCCTAGTCCATCCATTAGTTTTCCCATCCATAGCTAGAAATAGAAGTAGTCTAAATAGTAGAAGTTTGAAGAGCAAAGTTGGAAGTGATATAAATCATGGATATACTTTATCATATATTGCAAAGCCAAATCTTTAGCAGTGCAAGTAAGTTGACACCTTTGAATGAATTACGTAAGCTTGCTTAAGTGATTAACCAACAAATCACATCATTTCAACTGAGTTAGATATCCACAGGTATAAGGAACCTTGGAGTCATTTCATGATCTTCATTGCAAAGCTTAGCATGGGAGATGACTTTGTTCAAGAGAGGATTTGATGTTCTATGTTTGTCGAAGCATTGAGTGTTTAGTCCTGCATGTTGTGTAAGTGGAACAAAATTCGCATCAACAGAAATTGACGCTAGAAGGAGGGCTTGAACAAAGTTCATTCGTGGAATTGTCAACAAAGAGTGGGCTTTCATGTTATATTTGAGATGTGAGAGATCTCTTCAAAAGTTCAAAAAATCCAAAAAATCGAAAAATTAGAAAAAAAGAAAAAGGAAAAGACTTCTTAGTGGATGGGCAGTGGTTTCCTGGTCAAGGCATTCCTCCAGTTGACATTGCTCGATTTCGGGAGGCTTTGAATGCACAATTGTATCCACAGAATTTGTCCGAATTGGCATCACCTGGCGAGTGTAGGATTCATGAGACAACCACACATGATGAGCTTAATTGTTTGACATTTCTGTCAAGAGTGGAGTTGGTATTGCGAAGGAAGATGTTCTTTTGGGATATCCTCAAACCAGTTCCATTTTCCGAATCAGATGATAGAGTTAACATGTTTGTGAATAGTTTCAAGGAAATGATCAAGAAGCGACTAAGTGAGGAGGTACTATATGTGGAAGATATGTTGCTCTCTGGTTGGTGTAGACTACACAATGTGAGACATTCAAAATATACTTGTCAACCATGTCGGGATATCATAAAGCAGGCCAAGCAAGAGATGGGATGGTTTGACTGTGAGGGACCGAATGCAGACGAAATTTGGAGTGCACACCTTGAACGAATGAGTTTGGCATCAAAGGAAGGAAAATAAGATTGCATTCATCACTTAGGTTGGAAACCAAAAGATGAGCATATTGTATCCTCGTCCGACAAAGAAGAAAGCAACTTGTGAGAGGATAGCGTGGTTGAACCTAATGACCAAGATATTCATGTGGGAGATGACTTTGTTCAAGAGAGGATTTGATGTTCTATGTTTCTCGAAGCATTGAGTGTTTAGTTTTGCATGTTGTGTAAGTGGAACAAAACTCGCATCAACAGGTTTTATTATGAAACTCATGCTGGAGGAAATAATACTGTAGAGATATCGCGTGAACAAGCTTCATGCATGCCTGATCAAATTGGTTAAGGAGAACCGCACTGTAGAGATTACCGAGCATCAAAAAGCTATAACCGAGAGACAGTAAGATACTGAATATTGTTGAACAGAATTGATATATTGATCAGAGGATTTGAATGAGCATAATATAGATCTATACATCTGCAAATCAAGTTGTATTGTAATTAGATCACCTAAAGTTATAGTTTAACCATTGTAATCAGATAAATCTCTTAACCGAGTAGACTAGAAAGTCTTGTAATGTCATTCATAGAAATGTACATTTGTTATCCTGTCAACCCCATAGTGAATGCTGGTTGGACGATAACGGTTAGTGTTAAATCCTCTAACAAGGTCACACCTTACAGTGTGTTTTGTAACCTTTAACAGGGTTGGGTCTTCACCGATCTCATTTCAGAAGAGTGGACAATTTTTGGGTTGCCGGTCCCAGGTGGTTTTTCCCTTTACATGGTTTCCACATTAAATCTCGTGTTATGTGTTGATTGTGATGATTGTTGGATATCATAGTTTACATGTTGCATATTTGATTTGATCGGTAGTTACTATAAGTTATTAACTGGTAATCGGTAAAAACACAGACAGTTTACTATTCTATGTTACCGAGCTGCAGAAATTTGTTTAAATTGTTTTTGAATATACATTTTGTATTTGGGACTGTGGATAACTGATTCACCCCTCTCAGTTATTCTAACACCTCAAACATACACAGAGGTGAAATGGATACCTAAGGGGGAAGAAGCTATGAATTCTAAGCATCATTGTCTATTGAAAAATAACACTTGGGTTCTTATAGATCTTCCTTTAGGGGAGAAATCCATCAGATGCAAATGGGTCTACAAAGTCAAATACAAGGCTAATGATACTTAAGATAAGTACAAGGCTTGTCTTGATGCTAAAGGCTTCTCTCAACATGAAGGAATTAATTATGAAGAGACGTTTGCTCCGACAACAAAGATGAGCACTATCATATTAGTCCTCCCCATGGCAGCTCAATGTGACTAGAAGGTTCATGAAATGGACGTAAAGAGTGCCTTCCTGAATGTTGAGTTACAGGAAGAGGTGTATATGATGCAACCTCCTGGATTCAAGGTTGTTGGTAAAGAACACTAGGTACTCAAATTGGTCAAAGCACTCTATGGCCTCAAATAGGCTTCTCAGGCATAGTACATGAAAATTGATAAGTACTTCACAAGATTAAAGTTTCTAGAGGAGTCCTTTTGACTCAAATTTGTATGTCAAGACTACTGGCAGTGATAACATTATTCTGGTTATATATGTTGATGATTTGATAATTATTCAAGGAATCAAACAAAATTTATGTTAGTCTTTTGACATGGCTGTCCTTGGGCTTCTCCACTACTGCCTAGGTGTTGAAGTTTGGCAGCAGTCTTACGACATCTTCATCTCTCAGTCTAAGTATGCAAAGGCTCTACTAGACAAATTCAGAATGAAGGACTACAAACCTGCATCTACACCAATGGAGTTTAGTTTGAAATCATTAGTAAATCTAGTTCTATCGAGAATGAATCTGCATTTAGGCAACTAATGGGTAGTTTGATCTATCTCATTACCATGAGACTTGATCTCATCTTTGCAATGAGTTACATATACCATTTCATGACAACTCCTACTTTAGATCATTGGGCTGCAATGAAGCGCATCTTGCGCTATGTCAAGGGCACTTCAGACTTTGGTATCCTCTATGGACAAACCAAAGATCCTAGACTCATCGGTTACATTGATTTGGATTGGGGAGGCTCTATTGATTACAAGAAGTCCACTTCCGGATATGTCTTCAGTTTGGGCACAGGTGCTATCACTTGGACTAGTAAGAAGCAATAGGTCGTGTCTCTTTCCTCGACAGAAGCTGAATATGGGGAACAGTCAAAGTAGGTTGTGAGGCAGTTTGGCTTCGAAGGATGCTTTCCCACATTCATATATCTTAAGTAGGCCCCTTCATCCCTCTTCTGCAACAATCAAGGGGTGCTCAAACTTTCCAAAAATCCAGTCTTCTATGAGCAAACCAAGCATATTGACATTCATTGTCACTTCATCCATCAGCTGGTTGAAGATGTATCCATGGATTTGCAGTATGCTCCTACAGTAGACCAGACTGCAGATATTCTCACTAAGCCCCTCCTAGATAAGTTTGCTAAGTTGAGGGGTCTCCTTGGCGTAGTTGACAAATTGACCAGTAAGGTATCCCTGAATATCTTATTTATTATTATTTTAATGGTCAATATTGTGAATCTTGTAAATATTAGAACGTTTCTAAAATTGTTTTATTCTTTTGTTATTAGAATGTTTCTAATAACATGATTGTTTCGTAATAGAAATATCATCTTTGTAAACTATATATGAGCATCTTGCTCATTCATTAATTCATCTAATATTTTACCAAATTACTTGTGTAATAGATGAGGTGCCCTCTTTCTCTTTTGCCCTAGGCCCAAGAGCAGAAACTTCATCCCCCTAAGCCCCATACTTAAAGGGGTTGGCATACCTAGTGGAACCTTTACACCGTTCCCCTCCATCACTCTATCTTACTCACCTCACATGGTTAAGGATCCTTTCCTTAGCTATCACAATAATTCTGCCATATGAGTTGGAGGAAGGATGACAATAGGGTGCCCTTAACTCAACCCCAGGCCCAAGAGTGAAATCTCTTGCCCCTCTTGGCTTCATGCTTCATGAGGTGGTGTACCTAGTGAGGCCTCATCATTCTCCCCTATGGCAATCGCTTTCCATCCTATATGGTTAATTATTGTAGACAGATAATATTGATCATTATATTGACAAATATGCTTTCACACAATATAAATATATATCGCAAATAAAGTATACAAAGCCTAATTCAGAAGTATGATACTATATGTACGTATGTTTATCAGTCATATGCATGTATTATCTTTAAGTACTTAATTTAATGAGTAGTCACAACAATATATCATGAATATGTGTCAAAACATCCATACCAAAGATTGCATATTATGGATATAAGCTGTTAAATATTAATTATTATTACCACTGTCTCTCTTTTCCTGATTCCATGATCTCTTTCTTGTGTCACCCATTGATCTGCGGGTTGATACTCTTTATATCTTCTGGATTGAATACTGCTGTGCATGTTGGTCGGCTGAGGCAACAATCTCGGTGACTCTGCAAGGAGTTTAGCGCCAAGGAAGGAACAAAGGGATGCATAGATGTTGGAAAGATTCTGGAAACACATCTCCTATTGCCAAGATTCTCTAAGTCCATAGCTACCTACACAGCTGCAGCTGGGTGTGTGCCGCTCAGGCAATCGACACCATTTCAAAGGCACATAAGGGTCGCAAAGGTGCATTTAACAAATACTTTAGAATGCAAACTCTCTGGTTCTTTAATAGATACTCAGATATGCACCTTAGTACTCCTGCTATCCTTGTGGGGTGGGAACTTGATATAAGTGCCTTTGCAACTCTTATGCAGTTGCAACCATTATATTGAGTTCCAACTACGTAAGGGTTGCAAAGGTGCTTATATCGAGCTCCAACTCCATAAGGATAGCAGGAGTACAAAGGTGCATATCTGAGTATCTATTACAGAACCAGAAAATTTGCATTCTAGAGTATTTGTTTAATGTGCCCTTCTATAATACACTCTAATCAAGCTTCCCAGTCCACAGGCTAGCTGGATATTGTGATATTATGAATCTCAGAGTATGAGTTTCAACTTCCTGATGCCCAGTCTGATAAGATTGTTTGATGAATTGTATCTCAGACTTTTTTCTGGAAAAGACATTTCCGCTAATGATAAATCTATTGAGATAATCTTGTGTGAGCAGTCTGTATAGTTATAATCCATTTATAATATTTTGAAGGAATCTGGAAATTAGTATTACTACTGCCATTGAGTTCTTGATTACAACTACAAATTCTGTTTGGGTGTCTTGAATGAGAATGATAAGTTTCTCTATACTCTATCCTGATAATCTCTGTCATTGTGATATTGCTATCAGGATTCAATTGTCATTTTTGAGTCAAATTCATTGACCTATGTTTCATGAGTAGTGGTTCCCAAGAGCACATCTCTCATGAGAATGAATGGAACACTTAACACTCATTGTATCTAGGTGATGCTCACAGAGGTGAAGCACTGGGCCTTCCTGGGAGGTCACCCATCTCAGTACTACTCCAGCTCAAGGGCGCTTAACTATGGAGTTTCCTCCAAGGTTAAGCTCACTTTGCTTGCAACCCTATTCAATCTCATGAGAGATGGGTTCTTGTGAACCACTCATGAAACATGGGTCAATGATTTTGACTCAAAAAATACACAGTTGAACCTTGATAATGATGTCACAATTTGACTTGCTGTGGAAAATGTTTCCAACTTATCAATCTCTTTCTCGTTTTTGTTTGGCAAAAATGATTTATACCCATATATTTAAACCATGCACATTAACTACCAAGAAACTTAAGAACTCCTTGTGAAGTCAGCATTGACACAGGTTTTCCTTTTCTTGTTCACTTAGGGTGCACAACGTCAAGTCCTGCTTTTACTCCGAGATGTAGCTTTTAGCAGCACTTTGCTTTGATATTTCCAGTTACCCTAACCCTGATTTTTTTTTCTTCTATTTTCAAATAATTGATCTCTCTCAAAGAGAATTTTGATCTTGAATTTGTATACTCAAATTAAATATCTCGGTGAATGTTTATGGATTTTGGATATAGCCGAGTTGCCATTTAAGTAGGGGTATGCTTTCTGAACCAATCTTTGATGAATGCTGCCCTTGTAAAGGCTGAGAAAAAAAACTATGGTGATCAGATAGAAATGTTGTAGAATGAGATCCCAATGTTAAATGTACAGTCTTTGCATCTTGAAGGCAAAGAGAGCACCTCATGGCCGTCTTTTACATCAGGTTGTCTGCCCCAAGAGGCATTGTGCATGGCACCCTCTTTTCAGCTTAGGCAGGTCTATCAAATTAGGATTTTGCTTCGGGTTTAAAAGTCAATTTATCTCTTGAATTATTTTTTTAATTAAATACCGCTGCCCTTTGTTGTTCCCATATTTAGAAGTCATAGTTTTCTATGCATTGACATATACTGGTTAAGGTTAACATGGCGTTGATTAAACATACGCTGCAAGTGTGCATGCTTCTGATTCTGAATTGGATCTGGGATTTACTTAATGTTTTTAGAGAAAACAATTCAAAGAAGAATGGTGCTCCCTTCTCACTCAAAATAAACATAGTTGGCAGTCATATCTGAACCTTGTTTCTCGATTTCTCATTGCTTATTCCCACTAAAAAATGGACACTCTTCTAGATTCCAGCTTAAAGTGACTGCTAAATACACTGGCATAGTTTTCTGTGCATTCCCTTTGTTCTTCCCATATCTAGAAGTCATAGTTTTCTATGCATTGACATATACTGGTTAAGGTTAACATGGTGTTGATTAAACATATGCCGCAAGTGTGCATGCTTCTAATTCTGAATTGGATCTGGGAGTTACTTAATGTTTTTAGAGAAAATAATTCAAAGAAGAATGGTGCTCCCTTCTCACTCAAAATAAACATAGTTGGCAGTCATATCTGAACCTTGTTTCTCGATTTCTCATTGCTTATTCCGACTAAAAAATGGACACTCTTCTAGATTCCAGCTTAAAGTGACTGCTAAATACACTAATTCTTCCCCCTTATAAAAACAACCAAATTTATCTGAGTTTTGACAAATTTTATTTTGTCTTTGAATAATTTTGAACTTTCATTCTTTCTCTTTTTAATCTTTTGTTCCTTAAGTATTTGATATACTATCCACTGGATTTTAAAAAAAGAAACATGCTGTATGTTAGTATCTGATTGATATATTTTATTAGATCCTGCAACTAATTTAGTTTTAAAGAAGATTTAAAAGTCTTCTTATCATTATCAAATTACTTATATAACCTCCTACAACATTATTGACTTAACTTAAATAGCTTAAGGAATGATTATTCCTTAGATTTATCGGTTGAATGTATGGTTCTCTGTATTTAAATTTTCTAATTTTGCCTTCGTTCTAGCTCAAGATTTTGGATATAAATCAGTCATGTTTCTCCTTCAACATCTAATGTATTGATCGAACTTCTTAAGACCTGATAGTCATGGATCAATAATTACAGAGCTGATTTGTTTTTTTTAATCTGAGCCAAAATCTCTCTACTCTGTCCCTGCAGGATGCCCAAGACATCTGCATATGCTGTTTTTAATCAACAGTTTGCATGGAGGTACTAGCAGCCCTTTTGTATCTCCAAATTGAGTTGAAAGCACAATCTCTTCCCCCTATTATTTCTCCTGTCAGTCATATCTGCTCATTTACGTACCTGAAAATGCACATCAAAGGACCCCAAGAACCAATGTCTAAACCATGGAGGTGTGATGTGAGAAAAGACCATATCATAAACATTGTCAAAATAGGATTTGGGACATCATACTTGTACCAAGCATGTGTTGGAGTATGCTTTTGTAGTCTTAACTTCTCTGCATGCATAGAACAGGCCCATAAATCTTAAAAGGTCACCAAGGGCACTAGTCTGTGTGAATAAGATATGGGTTGTAGTTGGAGGTCCTACCAATGAATCCTATTAAAACATCTATATCTGGGTCCTGTCTCACTGTGCAGAATTGCTAGTAATCTCCTCCAACAAATTTGGGGTATCTTGACAATAAAAAGCCCATAAATTGATAATGGCTAACGGCTTCTCCAAGAATCATTATTCAAGATTAATCTTTGTTATCAATTATAAATAATTAGGAATAAAGAAATCGACATTTTAATCCCACTATACCCATTGTTGAGTTTACTTAAATAGTTTATAGAAAGATTGTTCCTTTCAGATTCATCCGTAGAATGTATTGTTCTCCATTTTTCAGTTCTCTAATTTTGCTTTTCTTATAGCTCAATGTTTTGGACATAATTGATCAATTTTTCCTCTTAAGCATCTGATGTATTTATGTAATGTTATACAACTTTCATTCATTAAGATAGGATAGTCATGGATCAACAATTACAGAGATACAAAACTCAGCCTGGGGAAAACTTTATTCCAACTCTTTCAAAGTTGTGCATAATTAATGCAAACAGTTGTAATATAAATGCTTTTTAAATTTTGTGTAACTTTGTATAAATAATACACCTTTTTCGAAAGAGTTCAATGTATTTTAAATTTTTGCAGAATTTCGTATGCATGATACACAATTTTTCAAATAGTTTAATTAAAAAACATGGCACAATTTTTTCTTTGTAGGCATTTTATCAATGCACAATTCTGCAAGTGCGTAGCCTAGATATCATTTTATCCTTACATGATTTGAGGGTACTCATTCTTATGCAAATATCGTTTTTATTTAGTTATTTGAATGGTTTGTACCTTAGTTCAAACAGAGAAAATTATTACAGATAATATGTCAACATAATTGCATTCAAAATCGAATATATATATATATATATCAGATAATATGTCAAATAGTAGGAGAAAGAAGAAGAAAATAGAGATCCAGGGAGCATTGCTCTACCTAGGCTTAACCAGAGAAAGAGGAACCCTAGCCAGAGGGGAGCAGATCTCGACCCCAAAACAAAATAAATTCTAGAACCTGACTTAACAGCAATGAGTGAAAGGGGGAAATTCAAGTTGAATCCCTAAGATCATTCCGTTGTTTTGAAATAATTTGAAGAGATCATTCCCCGTTCCAAGTTACACAAAAATACACATGTTTTCAGACTAATATACATTTACTTCTATGTAGAACATGCACTATATTGAGCGATCATTGTGCTGCCTTAAATCACCATCTTGAAGGGCTAATATGAACTAAAGAAGAGATGAAATCAATTTTGTAGCAGAGGTGAACGTTGATCTAACACAAAAATCACAGGACCTCGATGAGACACTGACATACAATAGACAAGAAACACTCAAACCATTGCTGCACTTAAGAGCATAATGAGATGTACTGCTTGGTGTATGCACCTAAAATTGACTTGAATAAATTAATTTAATATTAATTATTTAATTACTAATCATAATTCTATTAATAAATGAATTGTTTACTTCATTTAGTTAATTTCCCTAATTATATTCTTCTAAGCCCGATCTCTCTGAAAATCTTTGATTAAATAATTTTCTAAAATTATTTAATTACCTTGTCATCCACATGACTAGGTCAAGTCTACTCATTAGTCCACCTCATCCATGTGGTTAGGGAAAATAATTTAGCTCAATATTTAAATAAGCTATTTATCCTCAATAATTATCCTTGGTCAGAAGGGAAAGGGAGGTTTTGTGTCCACATAAGACTAAGTCTTTGCACTGTGTCCTCATGAGACCAAGTCTCATGCCACCTTGTTGTGAGGTTTTCACACCATTGTCCCATTGCTAATGGGGACCCCCTCTTTTTGCTTTGATAGGTTTAGGTGGTAGAGCAAATTTAACAACCAGTTTGGAATTTTGCAGGGCTTTCCTAAGATCAAGATGTCCAAAAATTTGAAAATGGCAAAGATTGGCTAAGTATGGGATTATCAAGGTTGAGCTAAAATATGGTCTTTCAACTTTTAAATTTTTTTGCCAATGTAAGATTGCCATGAAGGGGAAATAAAAAATTATTGTTAAAATTAAAATGCTATTTTCACTTTTTAAAATAATATTTACACTTCCAAGGAGTGGATTCCACCTTCTCAAGTTGCAAGGTTGCCACATCAAAGAGTGGATTCCACCTCTTCAAGTGGCAATGATGCATGGAGAAGTGGATTCCACCTTCTCATGTGGCAAGGTTGCCACATCAAAGGAGTGGATACCGCCTTCCCATGTCGCAAGGGAAGAAATTAAGATTCATTGGGCAAGGAAGGTAATCTAAGTTGGTTAATTCAATTAAGGAAGGAATAAATAACGCAAAAGGGGAAGGTAGGAAACTTTAACCAATCACAAGCCCCCTTTATCAAGTTCGAATGGCCTTGAAAAGCTAAGGCATGGATCAAAGTTCAAAGTGTAGGTCCTACCCTCAAATGTATGAGGCCTCAACCAATCAGCATGACCTGGATGCAAAATGTGTGGGTCTGATTTGTTAATTTTGAGCTCAAGTTCGATGCAAACGAGGTCTAAATCAGGCCTAAAATTGAAATGTTTGATTCAAAACGTTTTGAGCCTAAATTTGATGCAAAACAGCCCCAATATGTGATGTGTGGGCTTGGTCTAATTAGACCAGGTCTTAATTCGATGGAGAAAAGGGCTAATAGAGGCCCTAAGTTGTAATGGGTATGCCTAAGTTGAAGCGTGTGGGCTAAAAGGTAGGCCTTGTCCTCTAACGTGTGGCCTTGAGTTTATAACTAAGCATAAATCTGAATGGACCAGAACTTATGACCCAAATGTGGGGCTTGGAACTCTAAACATAAGCCCAATTGGACCTAAGCAGGTGGCTCTAAACTCTAAGTTTGAGCCTAAAATCAATGTAAATTAGACCCATGAGGAAACATGTGGGCCTGATTTGGTAAGCTCAGGCCTAAATTCAACGAAATATGGCCCTAAGTTCAACATAAACCTGCCCCCCTAACATGAAATGTCTAGGCTTGAAATGAAATGAAATGAAAGATTTTAATGACATCCACGAGGCCAAACAACCTAAGGGACCACTGGATCCCAGTCTTAAACAAACTCCAGATTCTTCTCTAAATCGGACCTCCTGTTGTGAATCTTGACAATGAAAATAGCGGTTTGGTTGATCTTATCCTCCTCGAAACAGCTGTGCATGCTGCATGCTCTCGAACTGATTTCGTACTGAGCCCGAATGTCATCATAAGCAATGTACTCAATGATAAAATGTCATTCAATCTCAATCGCACCCAACACACAGAACTTGCAAATCCTTTCTTCCCATTCCTCTTTGGGCCTTTTCCATCTACTTGTCTTGCATCTGAGGTGATGAGAGCCCGTCCTCAACTAGGCCACTAATAGTCTAGCTTTACCTTTAATAGCTTCTCCCAAATATACCTTATCGCCATGTTCCCCGGTTGGGTTCAACACTTCGATGTAATGAGCTTTTTTCCTGCCCATGTTATTAGTCCACATGGCAGTCTGGAATTTTTCTATGACGAACTTTTTTATTTCCGCATTGGTGTTGGGGCATTGTTGTAACTTGATATTCCATTTACTCAACCACTTTATATTCTGTTTCATCCATGTTTTCTTTTTGGGGGCCAAGTTCTCTTTCATCACAATTTTGGGCCATCATTTGTTGTCCATGTTTTCAAGTTTCTTTAGATAACTTATTAATCGAGTTATCGCTGCTGCTTTCAATGGGAAACAACCTGCTTCCGCTAAGAGAATTTCATATGGGATCGAGGTCTTGACTTCAAGACTGCTAGTGATTAAGTGTTTTTGAATCCTCTCCACTTGCCTCCACCCGCATTTTGTCATGCTACCTATCCAAACTTTGCAGCCATAAAGGATAACTGACGTGATCAGCGAGCCAAATAAAATTTTCTTGATTTTCCAGTCCCACAGTTCAGCGTTTCGGCATCTATTTTGGAGTAGGTATGATGCTCTCCACCCTCCCTGAATCCTTTTCGCTCTACAAGTCTCCTAGCTGAGTCTATAGTGGAGGTCAATCTCCAAATATTTGTATCCTTTCACAATTTCTAGCGGATTGCCTTCAAAAATGAAGGAAACATGTTTTTCCTTCCTCTTCAAAGAAAAAATCATAATTTTCGTTTTGGTGATGTTCACCTGCATCCCCACTTTCCGACAAAAGTGCTCCAAAGCCCCTAATTGATCTCTTAACCCGTGAGCGGTTTTAGAAATCAGAATAAGATCATCCGCATACAAAAGAAGCTTCACCACATATTCTGCTAAATGCACCCCTTCGCCATCTATCTTGTCTAACCAGGATTCTAATTTATCAATGTATAAGCCAAACAAAGTGGGAGATAAAGGGCATCCTTGTTTAACACCAATGTCACTGCCAAAGCATTTAGACATACCCTCTTTAGTTCTGATTTTGGCCCTGACCCTCTCATACAACCTATGCACCACAACTCTAAGGACATGTGGGATGTCTAAATCTTCCATTCTACTCCATAATTTGTCTCTAGGAACCGTATCAAAAGCCTTCTTGAAGTCCACAACGCAGCAATAAGCTTCTCCTTGGCTGTCCCATAATTTTTCTATCAAGTGCCAAAGAGTGATGCAATGATCAATGGTAGAGTGTTTGGGCCTAAAACCTGCTTGCCCTTTGACTCTTTTTCCTTCACTTCAAGCCCAACTGCTGATTCTACGTTCCACCATGCTCCCAAAAATTTTGCTGAAAAGCGAATTGACCATAATTGTCTGATAGTTAGATGGGTTATTGATGTCCCCACTTTTGAGGAGAGGGATGACAATGCTAGTGGTCCACTTAGCCGGAAACCCCTCTTGAATGACACTGTTGAAGACACTTGTGATGTGGGGTGCAAGAAGATCAACTCTCCATTTTAAAAATTCAGCCTGAAGACCGTCAATGTCACTTGCCTTGCCACCAGCGAATTTCTTTATCCCAAATTTGATGTCATCAACTGTAAACAGCTCCATCGAGGTATTCACAATGGGTGGAGAGTCCTCATGCGACCGTTCATAAAGTAACTTAGCATACTCTAACCATTGTTTATCTGTAATATTATGTTCTACTTGTTTTTTCTTCTGTTGGAGTTCCTTCCAGAAGTCTTTGGGATTGTGTTTGCCTAGATGTATTAACTCCCTTCTTCTCGTATTAACATACTCCTCTTTTTTTGCTTGAATCAACTTGATATATAACTTCCCGTTTTCTTTGCTTGGACCCTACATACAAACGTGGGCTCAAAAATCTAAGCTCAGATCCAACAAGGAAACCTTCATGGCTAAACAAGTGAAGACAAGGCCTATATCAAGCCTTCAAATCTAAACATTTTGGCTCAAAGCTCTTAGCATGAGCCTAGATAAGGTAGCGTGTGGGCTTAATTCCATAAATCAAGCCCTAAAATCGATGAATGCAACTCCAAATCTGGGTGTATGTGTAATAGGGCAGGCCTTGAATAAGGCGTGTGGACTTGGTTTATTGGATCAGGTCTAAATCTAAATATGATGTGGCCTAAATCAGACTTATAAGGAAGCGTGTATAGGGCTTAGAATCCAAACGTGTGGGTCCAATGCAGCGCTTTAATTATTAAACATATGGCCTGGAGTTCAAGGATGATGCAAATAATGACTTAAAACTCTAGCGTGGGCCATAAATCTGGGCACAAGTATTATGAACAGACTTAAATCTGGCCTAAAATCAAACACGGGGCCTTAAAATCAATGACCGTGGCCCTAGACCCAGTTGGGGAAGCTTAAATCAAGTGTGCAAACCTATAATACTGAATGTATGGGCGTTAATTCATTAAATCTGGGCTTAAACTCAAGTGTGCATACCCAAATACCAAACGCATGGCTCCATAATCTAAGGTAAGACCTAAATCTCAACGTATGGGCCTTAAAACCTAGTGTATGGCCTCATTTCCAAGGGATGGCCTCAAAGTTCAAACATATAGGCCCTTGTATCAAACGCGTGGCCCCAAATCTGAACATATGGCCCTTTATATCTAACTTGTGGACCTAAATCTGATTGTTTGGCACCAAACCCCAAGCGTGGGGCCTTAAAATCGATTAGCCATGACCTCAAATTTAATACCAGACATCCAAGACTAAAAGTGTAGGCATTATATTTAATGCAAGACCCCAAATTTAATTGCAAATGCCATAAATGAACTCCAATAGGTTTGAATATGATGAAAGAGGCCCAAGTTGACCTAAGTAAATGGATGCCACCTTTGGGTGGTAAGGTTCCTACAAATTAGATGTTGAAATCCTTTCAACACCCAATTCAAAATTCAATCATATAAAAAGTAGTAAACTTAGGCAATGGCTATCCAGCCATATCATTCGATATGGTTGGATGTCCATACTTATGGATGCCTGTACCATATGTCCCCATACCCTGCCGCAAAGTGACCGATTTGACATCTTGCGTAGAAAAGAAAACTCATATTTAATGAAGGGGACATTTAGGTTTTTTTTCAAATAAATTTTAAGACAATTTTTTTTTAAAATTACGGTTTAGTCATTGAGGAGTAATAATATTTTTTATAGTTTTAAAATAAAATATTTTTAATTTTTACTTTAGTTAATTAATAAATTAATAAATTAATAAATTAATAAAATTTAAAATTTTAATATTATTTATATGTTTATTTTTTTTAATTTTTTTTTAGTAATTTTAATAAATATATAGTATGAAAAATTTAGACACAAATATTATTCAAATTTTTAATATATAAAAATATATATAAATAATGTTATTAAAGTTTAGATTTTATTGTCAATCTCTACTTCCAATCTAAGTCTTATTCTTTGTTATAAAATCCTAAAATCTAAAATTTACACTCAAGCTCTACTCTAAATCTCAACTCTCTTGTATATGTATTTATATTATGGACCAATTCTATAGATTATCAATCAATTCATATATCGATTGAATAAATATAATATAATATTATTTTTAATTTTTTTAAGAAAATTTAAATACTTTAATTTAAATTGTATTGTATATCAAATCTATAATTTATAGATATGTATAAAATCTATAATTATCAATGAATTTATATATTAATATAAATTTTGATAATGCATTTAAGTTAAATTGAAATATATAATTTAATTAATACTTATAATTTAAATTTAGTGCACACATATATTATAATATTATTTTTTAATTGTTTATATTAAATTTTTTATTATTTTTATTAAACTTTTGTATCACCAATTTAATATTTTCACAAAAAGTATATGTAAAGACACAACAAATTTTGAACCCTGTTGTCAATATCACCATAAATTTAATATTATCTACATATGTATATTTTAAAAATTTAAAAATTATTATTATTAAATTTTTTATACAATATATTTATCAAAATTATTAAATTAAATGTTATAATATAATAATAATTAATATAATTAAAAATTAAATATATAAATATTATTAAAAATTAAGTTTTATTAATATTTTAATTTATTATTCTACTTAACTTAAAAATAACAAAATAAATTATTTTAAAAACTGTTAAATAAATTCTCACATAATATTTTTTCGACGATTTAGAATGTAAGCATAAAATAATTAAAATTAAAAAGTTAAAAATTTAAAATTTTTTAATATATTTTTACTTAATAAATTATACATATACATATCTATATAATATGTATATATATAATTTATTAAGTAAAAATAAATTAAAATTTTTTAAACTTTAAACATTTTTATTTTAATTATTTTTTCCTTATATTTCATAAAATAAATTGAAAAAAAACCTCACCGTCCTTCGTAATGGCTAACAAAAATCATTTTTTTTATATAACTTTTGGAAACTTTTGAAATAAAAAACAAAGTGTTTCCCTTCCTATTGTTAACCCTTATTAAATATGCATTTTCGTTTTATGTGCAACTTGTCAAATCGGTGGTATGCTGCAGAGGTATGAGGGCCTATAGTACGGTCATGCATGAGGATGGGCATCCAACCATATCAAATGATATGGCTAGATAGTCGTTGCCATAAACTTATTCCTATAGCAACACCCATAGTTTCATTACAAATTCGATTCTTGAGTTTATTTGGAGGAAAATCTAAAGCACCTGCTAACCTCAGCAACTTGAAGGGTATATAGTACATCATTGAGGTTGAATCATTGATAGTTCCGAGTATTGAGGTTGAATCATTGATAGTTCCAAGTATAAAGATAGATCCAAGTTTTTTTTATACTCAGAACCTGATCATTAACGAGATTCATGTGGAATAGACCAAGATTGTGAAGTCATTTAACAATAGATCAATTTTAGATTTGGAGGCCATTGAGAGTCAAAAGCAATCATTGAAACAAACCCAGTTTTATTATAAGAAATCAAGCCTCAACATTAAATGGCAAATATGTTATGAAGATTCGTAATCCTTGAAGTAACTCAGGCCCTATAAAGTTTGAACCACTTAGGGCCCGTTTGGTTGCGGGAATTAGGAAATGCTAGATTTGATCAAATGCTGGAAATGGTCAAATCATGGATTTGATAATACGTTTTTCATTTTCGGATTATAGTTTGGACCATTTGGTTGACCCGAAATATGAGAGAGAAGATGTATTTCCTCCGTTTGGTTCCACTTTTTGAATCTAGAATTGGAATTTGAGTATGACTTTTTTTTAAATTTTTTGAACTGTTTTAATGTTTTTGAATTTAATAATTCATTTTTATTAATTTTTTAATAATTTAATTTTATATAGAAAATCAAAGCGAAGTTTAAAGGAATTTAATTCATGTCAAATAGCAAGGTACGGTCACGGTAGAAAAGCGAAGTTTAAATGCATTTTTGCTTTATTCATGTACACCAACAAACCTAACCTGAATGCACTTTGTGTCATTGCAACCTACGTGAATGAAAATTAGAAAATGGAATCGTAGACCGTTTTAGGCAGCCAAAGTTGGAGGTAGGCGACCAAGTTACAATCGGTGATTGCAACCAAAATTTGAAAAAAAATTCGACAAAAAATTTGAATTTTTTTCGAAAAAATTTGAATAAATAACAAAGTTACAAACCACCCAAACAAATAAAAAATAAATTAAATCCCTCCGCGCACAAATAAAAAATTAAAAAATTAAGTGGTAGACATGAAAAATTTAAAAATTTGATTTCCCCCGATTCCAATTCCAATTCCACCTTTTCAAGTGGAAGATGTAAATGCTCATTTTGGGCAAAATGAGCATTTACATCTTCCTATTCTATTTTCATATTGCACTTCCAAACTAAGGATTTGATGAAATCGGAAATCGCAAATGCCAATTCTAGGCTAATTCCTCCAACCAAACGAACCCTTACAGATCTGAGTTTTTAGACTCAGAATTTTCCATCAACAATAAGGCAAGTCATTATTTATGAGGTTCCCATGATGCATTCAAGGCTATATGAGAATGGTTTGGTGAGGATTTCAATTGGGAAAAAAATTAGAGAAGTGTGAATCTGGGCATCCCTTGATCATAATAATACATTTCAGATTTAAAAATATGATTAAGTTTATGCTACAAGAGATGTTATCCTTAATTGTTCTTATTAACTATTCCCTTGATTTGAAATGCAATTCAAAATACAATGTTTGATTGATGATGTTATGTGGCAGGTTAAGATTGACATGAAATAGTAGTGCTGAAAACCCAAAGTCAAAGCTGAAAGGGGTTAAAGTGGAAATCTTCAAGGACATGAAAGGGTTGTGCCAAGGATTTCAAGCAAAGTACAACATGAAGGTTTCATAAGACAACAAGTACATCATCATGATCAAGTGTACCTGCCAAAGGAATAGATTATCAAAATGAGATATTTCCCATCATCAAAGGGGTATTTATCAAGTCTATAGGTCGAGCATGTTGAGGTGCCCATTTCTTCAACCAACATGAATGCACCAAGTGTCCTAGTGGAAGAATTTCACCATATTGTGTCTAGATTAATTGAATATGCAAGGGAGATAAGGATAAAGGAAATAATATTCTTACAGATGGCTTAGTGTAAATACAAGTGGCATCATCTTATTGGTCCATTAAATGGTGGCTTCTTCTACAAGCTTCTACTTAGCCTCTCTTCTCATTGGCCCACAAAATATTGTAATTATTTCATTGGTCCATTATTTGGTGCATCTTATCTAGTGGTTATGTCTAAGCTATATTCTTATTGACCCATGAAGTCAATGTAATTTTCTAATTGGCTCACATGGTGGTGCCTAATTGTAATTGGATGGACATTTAATAATTGTTAGTGGAGGTTATGAAACCCTAATTAGGGTTGTGTTGGATTAATCTTGGCCCTTGATTTTAATTCAATCTTGACCACTCATTGTATTGAGAACTACTATAAAAGGCCAAGGCCTTCTCATTTGTAACTCATTAGATTAGATTAGCTAAAGGAGAGACTTATTGAAATTGTTGCTGTAATGCTATCAAAGTAATTGTTGATTCACTATTGGTCTTCACAGTAGATTACTTGTGTTTCTTTGGAGTATTGCATGATTTCTTCAAATCCTCACTTAGAGTAGAGTATAAATAGTGTTTAGTTGAATGGAAGATATTTTGGATGTTTCTTTGGTGAACTTGCTCAGACCAAACCACTAGTTGCTTGCTGATTGTAAGTTTTCCTTACATGGTCGAATGACATTTATATGAACTTAAGTTCGATTATTGCTTGCACATTGATATGCATCGATGGATGATGTTAATGGAATGATGATAATTTGAACATTTTACATTTACCTTAGGAGGTTGCATTAGCTTGGTTGATGTCGATGACTAAACTAAGTCTAGTAGAGTCACAAAGACATTCACAGTTTCTTGCATTCTAGGAGTAGAGTAGCTTTCTAAACCCTTACCTCTCTACAGTTGTTTGATTGGAAGAAGTTAAAGTCAAGTTGATATCCACTGAATGAACAATGTAAGTGTCCCTTTGTGATAACCAACATATCACATCATAAAACTGAGTGAAAGTCCACAATAAAGAAGGAACCTTGAGGTTGTCTCATTTGATCACACAATTCATCTACATTGTTTAATATATGAACATCCTTATTCAAGAGAGAGTTGGAGATTTGGTGTTTCATTCTAGAATACTAAGTATTCAATTCTACATGTTGTAGTGGAACAAAACTCACATAAAAAATTTCCTATCATTTAGTGACTTGTCCCTCCACATCACCTTGTCAAACTTGACTCACAAACCACTTGTTACAAGAGTCCTATAACTTTTATTTTTTTCCCCCATTGTCTCACAAGTCATAGAGGGACACTTCACAGGTGTCTCTAATGTAGGAGGAATATCTCCCCTTCTTTTTCTCTCACATTTCAACCAATCCCTACTTTCTCTCCACTCTCTTAACCAGTTCAATCTCATCCCTTTATTCTTCCAAGATTCAATCTTGGCCACTAATTTGTGCCACATGGGATCAAGGTGAAGAAAATCTTACAAAAGGAGCTCACATTCCTTCACTTTGGACTACTTAGCAAACTAGCATTTTGGAGGTCTAAGTATATTTGAGAGCATTTTTGTGTGCCTTTGGCTTTGTAATATTTCATCTAGCTTTTGTTGGCATTGTGCCAGCGTCCCTCACGAGATTCATGACATGGCTTAACTACCTCCTATGGATTCTATAAGTCTAGTGGTTGTATTAGGTATTGACAAGTTGATCTTTTGGTGCAATGACAACCACACTTGTAACAAGTGGTATCAGAGCTTGGTCACAAGTTTGAATCTCCTCCGTGAGTGATGTGGGTCTCGATGAATGACGTTTGGGGGGGGGGGGATTGTTGGTAGTGTGCTAGCATCCCTCACGGGATTCATTACATGGCTTAACTGCATCTTGTGGATTCTATAAGTTTAGTGGTTGTATCAGGCATTGACATGTCAATCTTTTTGTGCAACGACAACCACTACTTGTAACACTTTTATCATCTTAGTATCATAGCAAATCATGTTTTCTCATATCATGATACAGTTTATATTTTACATTTTTATCATAAGAATTTTAGCATTCTAGGATACATTCTAGTTACATTTGACACCACACATTTGAATCATTTGAAGTCATTTTGGAAAGTGATAAGTACTAAGAGCTGAAAACCATTTTACCCAAATCTCAAAGAGGAGAAGAACAATGGAACAACACTAAAGGATCATGTAAAAGAGTTTTGTTTGACATTTCACCGTGTTTCTTTAGGTTTCATTGGTGTACTTATAAAGGTAGAATCTTTGTAATATTTTGTGGTGTATTAATAGGTTTTGCGTTAATACATTTAATAGGTATACATTTTTGGTGCCCACCGTGAGGCCTTGCCCCATATTTGACAAAGTTTTTGAGTTTTTTTGTGTGCAAGGAGTTACAAGTCATTTATGTACATATATTCTTGTAGAGTTGCACATTTTTCCAAAAGTTCTACACATATACAATAGAGGCAAAATTCCCACAAAGGCAGAACATTATTAAGTTTCTAGACAATTTCCCAAGTTTTGTAGTTCTGTGCATACAACATTTTGATTCTATGCATTTATTATAATTTCCTATGCATTCATGCCATTTTTCTGCACATTTATTATTCTATCTTACACATTTGTTACTGTCATCCTGTGCATATGTTATAGATATTTTAGTGCCTAGGATAGTTCATAGAGTAGTTTCATTTAGATTTAGATTTTAGACTTTGTGTCTTGTAGGTCATTTTAGTTTGATTTTGGATACTAATGCTTCTTGTTTGCATATTTTTTTGGTTTTGAAACACACTTCAATTTCAGCTTTTAAAAAGGACCAACAACTTTCACACTTCAATTTGGGATCTAAAATTAACAATAATAATCTAGAGTAGTTGCACACTTCAATTTGGATTTAAAAAGAATAAGTGTTTGATGTGTCTTGAGAGCTTTGCAAAGTGAAATATTCTTTGCAAAGTAATCACTTTATGTTTTAGATTAGAACCTTGATGAAAATACAAAGTGATTCAAATCATGTTTGTATTTTCCTCTACAGGGCTTTTCTTCGGTGGGAAAAGAGGTACTCACCCCAAAGAAGACCTCAAGCGGTGTTATCCACTCAACCTACTATATAACTATTGATGCAGCTAAAGCCATAGCCCAATAGGTATTAGGGTGTATCATCTTGTTCCATTCTGAAAGGGGTGTAACTTCAAGTATATGAATCACCTATAGTTAGTTTGGATAGTCTTAAGTGTCTTACAGATGCTCATACAATGTCGACAATCTCGAATCCTAGCTAGAATTTGTTAGAGTAGGAGCCTACCCCACTTTAGCTAAGCATTTGTGATATTTTTAATGCAAGGGGAGGGAAGGATCTACCCTCAAGATATTTACTATCAGGATCCCTTGGGTCCCACTAGAGAAAGGAAGAAATTCCCCATCTATTGGCTCCGACAAAGATTAAAAAGTGGGCAGACCCTTGGGTGTGACACCATTGCTTGAGTCGACGAAGATTCCAAGCTATGGGTTGAAATATCACAGTGAAGCCATTTTCCTTAGGATAGAAAGTGTTTGAAGTATCTTTTTTGTGTTTATACCAGTGACAATATAAGCTTCTTTGAGCCTTGAACATACATATTTTCATTAGTTTTTAAGAAAAATAATCTTTTGTATCTATATTGTCTATTTTGTTTCTTGCAAAATTAAGCCCAAAACATAGAGCTATTGATTTGTCCATATTTCCTGCACATTTGTCAATCTATGATGCACATTTGCTAATTATTGCTGCACAATCATCACTCTTTTCTGTGCATACACAATATGTTCTTGTGCTTTCATTGCTATGCATTTGTGATAGAGGCTAGAAGACTAGCTTTTGAAAAACAACAAATACCTTTTCAAATACCCATTTCGGCTAGCATCCTATTTCCATAATTAGAAGACCAATTTAGAGCCCTTTTGACACAGTTTGAAAATATATCTACCAAGTTGTCATCCAACATACCTACCTTCATCCATATCATTGCTACACAAAGGTTTCCCTAGTGTTTGTAAAGATCAGTTACCTTCAAAACAAAGACTTTAGTAAGTTTCATTATCAAGATTTATCATCCTCAACCAATAAACTTAGCTAAACACTCTTGATTGCTATAGTCATATCATAGAGAGATCACATTCTGCTATTGACTTAACCCTCAAGATTGTCATAATCAACCAAGAGATCCAAAATCAACACTTGAGAGATCCTAGTAGCCATTACCCCTTCACTTACATATATTTTCACCCAACATCTCATTTCTCATCACATTTTGCATGGTAGTTCAAACAAGGGCCCAAAAGAAAAGAGATAAGGAAGAAAAGGAAGCAATGAAACAATATAGAGATGATGAAAATCCTTTTGCAAAATTTCCAAAATTTGCGTCAACCTCACATACTGAAGATGATGAACCAACTGAAGAACAAATCAAGAAATACCAACAAGACCAATATTCCACAAGTTTTTAGAGAAGGTCTTAGATATGGACAAAGAGAAATACTTCCTCGTGTTTGCACATCAAGGAGTAAGATTTCCTTCAAATTTTGATGTTTCAAAATTTAAAGAATCCCCTAGTATAGAGGGCAATGAGCAACCTAAAAAACAAGTAAAAGAAGAAGCAAACACCCCCTTTGAAGCACTCACACAACAAATCAAAGCTTTACAACAACAAATTTTAGACATACAAACTGGAATTTCAAAAAAGAGGTATTCCTTACATGATATATGTGCATATCCATTTGATAAGAACTTACCAATGATACCATTCCATCCACACTTTTAGGTACCTAAATTTGATAAGTGTAAAGGGAATACTGATCCTCAAAATGACATTAGAGAGCTTTGTGCTGCTTGCATTGAATTTTCTCACATTGAGACCTATTTGATGAGATGATTTCCACAAAGCTTGGGTGGAAAATCCAAGTAATGTTTTCAAAACTACCTCCCAAAATCAAATCATTTAGTGAGCTACTAGTTAAGTTTGTGACACAATAGTCCTACAATATTCAACATGAGGTGACTATGTTAAATCTTTTCAATACAAGACAAAAGGAGGAACCTTTTCTCACCTTCTTGCAAAGATGGAGATAAATTTTTTCTAAATATCCACACACTATTCCATAACAAGAGAAGATGGATAATCATTCTACATATGCTCGTATTCTTGTGGATATTGATCCTTCTAAGGGTCTTCCTGGTGCAAGGGCACCAAGGATCTCAAGGATCAACAAGCATGATATGAAGACATCCAATGCAATCATGAAGATCATGAAGCCTATGAAGACAATCAAGGAGAACCAGAGGGCAAAGGGGGTCAATTACCTCAATTATGAGCTATTAGAACCTATAATGTTTTAATGTCATGAAATGACATTGCAATGTATGGACTTTGTTTATATCCTTGGGATTAATTGATTGTAAAATGGACCATTAGTGTCCAAAGGAAAGGAGTCCAAGGGTAGTTTAAGGTTGCAGGAGTGTTGCAAATAAGTCTCCTAGGTGTTGGAAAACCTTTGGAGTTTTTTTTATTTCCAAATTAATAAGGTTTTAATTCATTTTCATAGTTTAAAAATTCAAATGTTTAACAAGTAATTACTAGTCAGCCATTTGGGAGGGAAGACTTTAGTGTAAAACACTCAACTAATCCCTTTAACTGATTAGGAGAGGTTGGGGAAGTTGAGATTTAGATTTCTATTTTAGATTGAATCCATTGTACAGGCAAAGGGGCCTGGAATGTATGGACAGTGACTAAAGATTCAATAAAAATTGCATTTCCTTTCATTTTGGAATCTTCTATGTGAGGATTCATGTGAGTTTCAGTTGGAAAAGGTCTACAAAGGATTCAATAGACATTTGAAAGTAACCTTACACATTTTTGAATGTTTTAAGAGTCATTTAGTATGACTGTTCCTTCACATACAATGGTATAACACTGCACTGTACAGATTTCTTTAACTGTTTGAGGTTTATTAATGGATACTAACCATTCCATGGAATCAAAGGCCTAGACTCCATGGAATGTTATTTTAATAACATTGTTCCATGGTATATTAATCATGCATTTGCAGAAAATTGGAAGAAAAGAGTGATCACAGTTTGGAGAAAGGGTAAAAGTTCAAAAATGAAGGTTGCATAAAATGCAATGTGATGCGGGGGCCATATCTTGGGATTGAACTGTTGGATTTTGATGTGCTTTGGGAAGAATGAAGAGAACCTAATTGTGCCCAAACTCACCAAAGGGATTGAATAAATTTGATGGGGTTCAAAAGTTATTATGACTGTACACAGGTCTATCAGAGGGCAAAAAGGTGGTGTATTTTGACTTATTTATTTTCTCAGGTTGAGTTAATGAATCAAAAGGATATGAGAGGTTGTAGATTGCTATGGTTGGTTGTTCAAAGGTTATTTTAGATAGTTTTTTGGGGATTAAAAGTATCTGTGGTTGTTCTCAGTAAAGAACAAGAGTTTCAGGAAGACTGCTCAAGGTTGAAGTGTTGGGTGTTGTTGTAAACCCATTAACCATATGAATCTTTTATAATCCAATATAAATAGACCTATTATGTCATTGTTTTCCATTGGGGAGGGTGAGATCATAATTTGAGTTTCTTGAAGTATAGTTGAAGCATTGAGTTTCTTGAAGCATAGTTGAAGCATTGAGTTTCTTGGGTTGAATCATTCACTTATTGAAAACCTTGTCCACCACACTTACCTTTGCATCAAGTGGTATCAGAGCCTAGGGAAAGGTCTTGTGGAAGGTTTGGAGTGGTCTTGTGAAGTTTTGTTTCTTGGATCCTTAGTGAAGTATCCTTTGAGGTTTAGCCTTGAGTTGATCCATTAGCCAAGTAGATCAAGAACCATGACTGAAGGGGAGGAAGGAGATCTACCTACAAGGATGACACACATGGAGTTGGCAAGGATAGTTAAAGATCAGTTGGCAAATAACAAGAAGTTGAAGGCAACCCTTGAGCAAGAAAGAAAAGAGAAAGCTGAAAAGAATAAGGAGATAAGAATCATGATGGAAAGGATATTGGCATTAGAGAGGAGAGACAAGAGCATCAGACAAGATGATGAAGTTGGAGATGAGGAAGAGGAACCCCAAGAAGAAGAACCATTAGATCCTAAAGATTTAAGGATGGCTAGGTTTTCTAAAGTCATCAAGAGTGGTGATACAAGTGCAAGAGCTAATTTTCCTATGTATGGAGGGAAGATGGATGATGAAGAGTTAATTGATTGGTTTAGTGCCATGGAGAATTTATTTGAATGTGAAGATACTGAAGAGGGACAAAAGGTGAAGATAGAAAAGTCAAGGTTGAAGGGACACACTCTACTATGGTGGGATTGTGTTCAAGTAGAGAGATGGAAGAGTGGGAAGGCCAAGATTTCATCTTGGTATATGTAGACATGGAAAATTGGCAAAGGCTTAAATCGATCAAAAGGTGCATCAAGTCATCAAAATAGCACTAAAAATCAATAAATGGAACAAAGGCAATTCAAATCAAAGGAAAATTCAATTAAATGATTAAATGATTAAATAAAGCTTGAAAAGGGGAAAAACACTAAGAAATTGATTAAATTCAATTAATGACATAGTTGTTGAAATGAAAAATCAAAATGAACCTCTTACCCTTCATGGCTAAATTTAATTACTTTAATTAATTAATAAATATGAAATTCCCTCAACAAAGGAAAAAGGAGACAAAATGGACACAAATCACTCACTTTTGTTGAAATGGTCCAGCCTTTTGAAACCATTTAAATGTTTGTCCCCCCATTTAGGGACAAAGCAAAGCCAATTGACCTTACCCAAGCATAACCATGGTTATCTCACTCTACCCCCTACCCTTGGGAAAATCTTATAAATAGAAGGCATTTTGAGGCATTATTAATCCACTCCATATCTTTGAATTGCAGCAAAGCTCTTGCAATTTGCATCCACATCACTCACTTAGCATTTTCATTGATATTTAGCTTAAATTGCATTGATCATAGTAGATTGTTCATCAAATAGAGCTAGAATTTGATAGAATAGATCTAAATTTGCATATCATATAGTTTAATTCTCATCTTTAGAGTGTCACTAGTGAGGATTTGCAGCTGAGAGCCTCATTTACCACTTTATTTTAGAGAACCATGAGATGTTGATAGATTAATTGTGCATTATTTAGATTAGTTTGCTTTGAATAGTGTAAATTCTCTTTAAATCTTGTTATTTCATGAAGGTGTAATCACTCACACACAAATGGCGCCCACCGTGGGGCTCTAGGCCTCAAATTTATCAAAATTTCCACGTTATTTACAAATTTAGGCTAGAATTGCATGATTTTGCTCACTGTTTGCAGGTTACAGGAAAGAAATCACGCCTATCAGTAAAGAAATCACGCCTACAGTAAAGAGATGTCGCTCGCGGAAATTTAGATGTCGCCTGGAGTCTGAACGCTCACGCTTCTTACAAGCAGAGTCACGCTTCTGGATAAAGAAATCATGCCTGCGGACATCAGATTATCGCCTTCTGCACAAAGATATGATGCCTTTGGCTATTTCAATGTCGCCTACAACGAATTAAAAGCCGCGGTCGACGAATTAGTTCACGCCTGGTGTAAAGGGAGTTTGCCGCACTTTGCTTTTTATTTGTCGCTTTTATTATTTGAAATTTCGCTTTCATTTAATAAGATGTCGCTTGACTGAATTACTTTGTCGCTTTTGGTTAAAGAGTTTGCGCATTCATTTAATTTGATATCGCACGTAATCATTTTAATCTCGCTTGAGCCCCTTTTGGTGACGCTCGCGGTTAAATTGATTACGTCTTTGTTAAATTAGATATCGCCTTTGGTAAAAGATATGTCGCCTGGTATAGCATTTTTTTTTATGTTAGTGTAATTGCTGTTGTCGCCTGTAAGAAAGATTTCACGCGTTTGTTGAATTTGATATCGCGCTTGTCTATTTTAATCTCGCTTGAGCCCCTTTTGGTGACGCTCGCGGTTAAATTGGTCACGCCTTTATTAAATTTAATCTCACCTGTAGTCTGGACAATGTCGCCTGGCAGTATTTTCACTATTTTGTCAAAATAAGGACTGTATGCTAACTTTACTGTCATTTTTTTTTGTATCAGGAGCATGGTCTGTCATAAGAAAGTGCAAAAACCAGAGAGAAGATACAACTTAGAGGAGAAATTGATCTCTAAGAGGATAAGGAAAGAAAACCGGGTACATTCTACCTTTGTTCTCAATAATAATTTAGAGAAAGAAGCAGAATTGCATGCCAAATATATTGCTGTTGTAGATGCTTACAAACGAAAATATGTTTCATTGAATTGGGAATTTAGTCCTTAAATTTTGTAAGAATTTTGCAAGTATCTTGGTAAAAAAATAATCAAAAGCATAATCAATTACATCATTTTTAGCTTTGATTTTGGTTTTCCCTCACTTTGTTTGTATTGTGCTGACTAACTTGTTGGTGGAGGGAACATTTTGCCAAGGTAAGAGAAGGATTTGGAGAGAAAACAAAAATCTACTACTTAAAAATGCGCCTAGCCTTTGCTAGCATCGTTTGAGGTATTTTTCTCATCAAGCTTGCACTTCCCTTAAATTGTGGCATTTTCAAAGTTCAAAAACATAGTTTAATCATAAAAAAGAAAAAAAATAAACACTTCAATTCTAAGAACCCCTTTGTCACGGGGTTGAAAAAGAACCAATTTGATTGTGAGTGTTTGGGATAAGGGAAAAGCAATAGGGATATGCTCTTCACTCTTTGAGTGAATCAAATTCCCAAACTTGCTCTACCAAATCCATTTTTCATGCTTTTCAATGAATATGTTTAAAACTTAGTGGGCTCGCCTCCCGAGATTGCCTTAGAAGGGCCGGTGAGAGGGACAGCCCAAAGTGGGATACACTTACTTTTGCCGCGAGAATCCGACCCACTATAAAATGAAACGCGGGTATCCTTAATGGGGTACACGACAAAAGGATTTTAGCTCTTTCGAACTTCCTCTAGTAGTCCTAACGGATTGCGCAAAATCGTGCTTTTGTGCGTGTGGGAAGCCCCTTAACATAGTTGGGGGATGAAAAGCTAAGATCTCTTTTGAACGGAAAACTTACTACATAACGGTAAAATAGCAAAACTACCTATTAGAGCCATGTTTACGAACCAATTATGTGCTAGGTAGATTGTGTGGAAGCTATTCTTGTGTTAAACCTGTGAAAACGTTCAAAAATATACACATTAGAGCATTCTAGGGATATGGTACCCAATTGATGTGTGTGTTGAGATTGTTTTTATTTTTAAACAAGATATTCCAAAGTTATTGATCAAAACACCATTAAAATTTTAAACCATTTAAAATTGATCAAAAACTTTTACCTTATTCCAAAAACAGCTTATCAAGAGAAGAAAGTCAACATACCCTTAAAAGTTTGTTCATGCCTGTTATTACAAGGTCATTTTCTATAAGGAGAGCATTACAAACAGACGGGACCTACAACGGAGAAGAGCTCCCATTTCCAAAGAACACTTTCATTACTTCACAAGTGACTGAAAATCCCACTAAGGCAAAGGACATTAACAACATGTTTAGTGGTACCCTAGGAAATATCGATCCCACTAACCAAGGGAACAACATGAATGGGGGCGTAGATCCCAATAACAACCAAGGGAACAACATGAATGGAGGTATGGATCTTAACAACAATCAAGGAAATTCTAATAATGGAGGAAGAGACCCTAATTCTCAAGAGGCAAATTCACAAGGCAACAACTTATTGCCTCCTCATAATACAAACTTACCCCCAACTGCAGAAGAAGCCACGATTGAAAGAGCATTAGAGGCAAGACAATGTCCTTATTTCATAGAACTAATGAAAAAGACCATGCTTATGGATAAAGAAAAACACTTCATGGACTTAATACAAACGGGGGTAAAGTTACCTAAAGATTTTGACATAGAACAATTAAAGCCCAAGGAAATAGAAGACCCTATGGAAGCAATGAGGAAACAATTCAAAGCATTACAAATGGAAATTGACAATTTGAAACAAAATGGGGCTCCTAAGCCTTTCTCTATTGAAACATTATGCCCTTTTCCATTTGATAAGAGTTTGGTCATGGTGCCTTTTCCCATTAATGTAACATTTCCTAAATATGAGAGATATGAAGGAACATCCGACCCACATGACCATCTTCGGGGGTTTTGTGCATTAAGTCTTGAATTCATGCATGAATCAACCTATTTAATGAGACTATTTCCAAGAAGCTTGGGAGGAACAGCCATGGATTGGTTTTCAAAACTACCATCCGGCATAAAATCCTTTGAAGAGTTAGCATCTAAATTCGTGACTCATTACTCTTATAACATCAAACATGAGGTCACCATGATAACGTTATGTAACACGAAGCAACAAGATGGAGAAGCCTTTCTCACATTCTTGCAAAGATGGAGGACTGCATTTGCTAGATATCCAAGAAGTGTACCGGAAAAAGAAAAAATGGATATCTTTATTAACGGTTTGAGAAGCGAGCTGAATTATAGACTAAGGATGCAATGTCCCAAAACCTTTCAAGATCTAATTGATAACGGAATTACAACGGAAGAAGTGTTGATTAAGAGTGGAGAGTTGAAATTGCACAAGGAAAATAAGAATAACTCTAACTCCAACAACAACAATATCAACAATAACAACAATCCAAATAAAAGTTGGTACAACAACAATAGCCGTTATGCTGCAAGGAATAACAACAAAGGTATTGTTAATGATGGTGTAGTGGAATCCAGCAACTTGAAGGTGATTCCATTTGCCCTTACAAAGACACCAAATCAAGTGAATAATGCTAATCAAGCATATAATGCACCTTCCAACAACAACAACAATGTCAATAAGAATAATCAAGGAAACAAGGATCAAAACAGCAAGTATGATAAGTATTTGAAACCCACTCCTGCAAGACACTTTACACCCTTGGGAGAATCACTTGAAACTGCATTAAAGACTCTCATAGCTAACAATGTTATTACATTACCCGCCATTAAACCTTATGAACCAGACCACAAGCCGGGTTGGTGGGATGCTAAGCATCATTGTGAATATCATAGGATTCGGGGGCACCCTACAAATGAATGTTTACAATTAAAGAATGTGGTGCAAGACTTGATAGATAATAACATAATCACTGTTGATGGACCCCAAAATAATGAAGATCATACGGCCTTCAAACAACCTTTTTACAAACATGATAAAGGTGAGTCATCAAATGGCAAGAAACAAAGTGCCAATAATCTCAACTTTGCGCCATCATATGATCATATTGTTAATGCTATCATCATTAATGAACAGCCTCAAAAGGAAGCAACAAATGTCATTACAAGAGGGCAGAATTCTAGAATGACTTTACAAGGGATAGTCCCTCAAAACACCAATATCCCATCATCCAACATTGTGGTCAAACAATCTCCTACAACAGCAAGACCTTATAGTTTGGTAGACCAATTGCAACGTACTCCAGCACAAATCTCAATCTTAGAGTTATTGAAGTTGTCACCAAATCATAAAGGGATTTTGGAAAAAGCTTTGGAAGAAACACATGTTTCTACTACCTTAGGGGAAGAAAAGTTTCAAAATATGGTAGGACATCTTGTGGCTCCTCATTGTCTTTCATTTTCAGATCAAGATGACATGTCTATAACTCATCCTCAAAATTTGCCACTACATATAGAGGTTTTGATCGAAAGGCATAGAGTCAAAAGAGCCCTTATTGATGGAGGGGCTGGCCTTAACATATGCACATTGAGTCTTGTAAAATCCCTAGGTTTCTCCGAGTCTTGCATTGACCCTACAAAGAAAATCACCATAAAAGCTTATGATGAGGCTGAAAGAGCTTCTAAAGGCATGATTGTGTTGCCCATCCAAGTGGGACCAGTTAAGAAGGAAACCAAATGTCAAGTGTTGGACATGAAATTAACCTATAACATTTTATTGGGAAGACCTTGGATTCATGAGATGCAAGCTGTCCCCTCCACATACCACCAATGCATCAAGTTCCCATACATGGGTGAAGAAATCACAATTGGAGGAGACTCAAATCCATTTCAATATTGTAATGCACTCAAACCCTTGCATGAATTATACATTCCACATAATCGTGAAGGAGTTGTTCCAAGAATCACCAATGGAGATGCACAAAATCCTCTTCAAGCTAGCTCAACTACATCAACTAAGGGCAAGGAAAAAGTGAGCTACGAGGGTCCAAATGTGATGGAAAGTCCATATGTGGCACCTAAATTGGAAACAGTGATTTACAAACCTACTAAAGAGGAAAAAGAACAAGCTAAAGCAGATCATTACCAATACATGAGTGAGATGATGAACAAATTTGACAAACAATGCAAGATTAGTTCAAAAGGGGTAGGAGAATATTCAGTTTCTCTATTTGACATGCCCATGTCTCCTAAATCACATGGAAAACCCTCAAAAGAACATCTTCCACATAAGTATAATTCTTATTTTGTGAGGGAAGATAACAAAGCAACATGGGATAAGGAAGAGGATGATGTCCTTCAATGGCTTTATCATGATGAGGATGGTACCCTAGACACTCCCATGGAAAGAATTCAGCATGTTAATATACAAACAGAACAATATGGGAAAGGATTTGATATTATGCAAAAGATGGGATACAAAGGAAGAGGACCCCTAGGCCAAAGAAATAGAGGATTATTAGAACCTATTGAACCTGTTTGGAGGGAAAGTCATGAAAAAGCCGGAGTAGGTTTTCAACATAAGGGAGAAAGTTCAAGTCCAATGCATGATTTTCATCCTCAAATAAATGCATTAGAATCCGAAGGAGATAGTGATGATTCTAGGGATTATGAATGGGATACTTTATCAGATGAGTCATGTCAAGATAAAGAAGTCATTGTTATACATACTTATGCAAAAATCCCAAAACAAGATGCTCCAATTAATGAAGAATCTTCTATTCAAAGGCCTAATATAGAACAAGCATCTAGTAGTGGAGCATGGATAGAAACATTTTGGACACCTTCAGAGGAGGGAAATTCAAACGTTAGTTTTAACCCGCTTGTGGCTTTTCCCACATTGTTTCCTGTAGAGGTCAACGAGGATTCAAGCGAAGGGGACTTTGACCCTGCTTCCATGGATCATCTTGAGGAAGCACACATCATAGACCTAAACGATACAATGTATGAACCCTCAAACGAAGTCATGTCCATAAATCCTATTGATGATACCTTACCCAATAATTCCTTAATTTTGATACATCCAGATCTCATTGATTGGGATCAAACTGAACCACATGACTTACTTTACTTCCCAAATGACCAAGCCACAAACCAATACCTCAATGCGGTTGAACCCTCTTTCACCAACGAACTCAATACGGACATGATGACAACAGCAAGGGTCCAATCTCTTAGTCAAAAAAAAGAAAAAACAAAAAAAAATAAAAAAATGAAAAGTTCTATTGGTGAAAACCCAACTGTGGCACCCTTAGAACCAAAAACAATGAAAATAAAAGACGTTTCTTTTGGTGAAAACCCAACTGTGGCACCATTAGAAGAGAGATTGGATACTTTGCCTGAACATGAAGAAGAACGGTCATCTATTCTTATAGAACCAACAGAAAAAGTTAACATTGGCACGGAACTAGAGCCAAAGGTTGTACACTTGGCTGCATCACTTACATCTATGGAAAGAAAGGACTTTATCAAATTCTTTCAAGAACAACAAGTAAATTTTGCATGGTCATATGCCGATATGCCTGGATTGGATCCTGATTTCATAATGCATCATCTGAATGTTAGACCCGGAGTTAAACCTGTAAAGCAAAAACTAAGGAAAATGCACCCACATGTGGCTCTTCTAGTCAAGGCAGAATTGGAAAAATTGTTAAAGGTGGGGTTCATAAGAACAATAGCATATGCTGATTGGATCTCTAACATTGTGCCAGTTACTAAACATGATAAATCTATCCGTGTGTGTACGGATTTCAGAGATTTAAACCTTGCATGTCCCAAAGATGACTTTCCATTGCCAAGCATTGATACCATAGTGGATTTGACAGCAGGTCACGCAATGTACTCATTAATGGATGGATTTAGTGGCTACAACCAAATCAAGATTGCTCCCAAAGACCAAGAAAAGACATCATTTACTTGCCCTTGGGGTACCTTTTGTTGGAATGTTATGCCCTTCGGTTTAAAAAATGCTGGAGCTACATATCAAAGGGCCATGACAACTATTTTCCATGACATGATGCATACTTTTTTAGAAGATTATGTGGATGACATTCTAGCAAAATCCCACAATAGAGAAGAGCATTTACAAATCCTAAGAAAAATATTCATTCGGTTAGAACAATTCAAAGTTAGACTAAACCCAAAGAAGTGTGCCTTTGGTGTCCAATCCGGCAAGTTATTGGGTTATATAGTGTCAGCAAAAGGTATTGAAGTTGATCCTGAAAAAGTACAAGCAATTCTAAAAATGGAAATTCCAAGAAATATTAGCCAAATGAGGTCACTCCAAGGAAAGATTCAATCAATAAGGAGATTTATCTCTCAATTAGCAGAAAAGTGTCACTCCTTCACAAGATTGTTACACAAGGACACTACATTTATGTGGGATGAGGAATGTGATAAGGCCTTTGCTACTTTGAAGACTTATTTGATAAACCCACCTATTCTTATGTCACCTATCAAAGGTAAAGAACTGTTGTTATACATATCAGCCACAGAAAGGTCTCTAGGCATATTGCTGGCACAAGAAGATGAGCAAGGAAAAGAAAGGGCAATCTACTATCTTAGTAGAACCTTGATAAAATATGAACTCAATTATTCATTCATGGAAAGAGCATGTCTAGCAGTGGTTTTTGCATCGCAAAAACTAAGACATTATATGTTGATGCATAAGATCAAATTAATTGCCAAGATTGATCCTCTCAAATACTTACTAAGTAAAACTGCCTTAACAGGTAGAATAGCAAAATGGGTCATGATCCTAAGTGAATTTGACATTGAATATGTTGATAGAAGAGCAATTAAAGGACAAGTGATAGCAGATCACTTAGCAGATAACCCAATGGAGTCTACACAAACCATGCAAATTGAATTTCCAGATGCAGAAATTGTCAACATAGAAGCAAAGACATGGAAGTTATATTTTGATGGATCTTACACACAAGGAGGTTCTGGAGCAGGTATATTATTGGTTACTCCTCAAGGATACACCATTCCAAAGTCTTATAAACTCTTATTTCCATGCACCAATAATATAGCGGAATATGAGGCATTAGTCATTGGCATCAAAATGGCTTTAGAATGGAGTATTGCAGAATTACAAGTGTATGGAGATTCCCAACTCATAATCAATCAGGTTAATAATGAATACAATACCAAGGACATAACATTGATGAAATATAAAACCTTGATTGATGGATGGAAGAAGTACTTTGCTTTGATCACATTTGAACAGATTCCAAGAGAAAAGAATAGAGCAGCAGATGCCATGGCTACCTTGGCTTCATTGTTACAAAAACCAGATCAACATGAGAAGTATGAGTTCTTGGTGGAAGAGTTGGTAAAACCGGCATTTAACCTTCCTGACACCCAAATTGTTGCTCTTTTACATGGACATGACTCTCCTTGGTATGGACCCATCTATACTTACCTTAAAGACCAAGTACTCCCCATAGACCAAACTCGTGCCCAAAAACGTAACTTCATACGCCAAGCCGCCCGTTACCTAATCCTTTCAGACACATTGTATCGTAAGGGTCTTGATGGGACGTTACTTAGATGTCTAGAGGAAGAAGAGTCTAAGTTAGCTTTACGCGAGGTCCACGAAGGCATTTGCGGGTCACACTCAAGCGGTTTTAATCTAGCTAAGAAAATCCTTCGTCTAGGGTACTTTTGGACAACATTAGAAAAGGATGCTTGTCAATTTGTGAAGACATGCAGCAAATGTCAATATCATGGTAATATGATACATGCACCGGCTCAAGAATTACACCCATTCATTACACCATGGCCTTTTTATCAATGGGGTTTTGACTTGATTGGGATCATATATCCTCCGTCTTCAAACGGACACAAGTATATCATCACAGCAACAGAATACTTCACCAAATGGGTGGAAGCAGTTCCATTAATAACAGCAACCGGCAAACAAATTTCAATGTTCATTTTGAACCACATAATTTGCCGCTATGGTATTCCACATGCCATTATCACGGATAATGGAAAACAATTCAAAAATCAGGATATTGATGAACTTTGCAGGACATTTCACATTACACATCATTCATCATCCATTTATTATCCACAAGGCAATGGACAAGCTGAGGCAACAAACAAAAATATCCTCAAAATATTAAAAAGATCAGTTAACAAATCAGGAAGAGATTGGCACGTGCAAATAAACCCCGCACTATGGGCTTACAGAACTAGTATCAGAACACCTACAGGAGCCACCCCATTCTCTTTAGTCTATGGAACTGAAGCAGTTCTACCATTAGAAGTTGAAATTCCATCTCTACGGGTTTCATTAAGAGGATTGATCACTGATGAGGATTATAGGATTGCTAGACTACAACAATTGGAATTGTTAGAGGAACATCAGACTCAAGCTTATGAACATTTAAAAGGTTATCAAAACAGGATTGCCCACAATTACAACAAACACATAAAACCAAGAACTTTTCAAGTAGGAGACTTGGTACTAAGAGAAAATCCCAAAAATCAAGTTGAAAGGGAAAAGAAAGGAAAGTGGGAAGCTAATTGGATAGGCCCATTTGTTATAGCATCATCCTTTGGAACTGGAACATATAAATTATCAGATTGTAATGGTGAAAAATTACAAGAACCCATAAATAGCATTCATTTGAAGAGATTCTACACCTAAAACAGATGAAAGAGTATAAAGAGTATCAGATGAGAGAGCATCATAATTATTGTACATAATTGAAAATGGAAAATACCAAAAACATTTGAAAATAGAAAATCCAAAAACATTGGAAAAGAAGAAAGATCAAAAACAGTGGAAAATTGAGCCTGAAGAAAGCAAAAACATTTGAAAAACTATCTCTTGGTGAAAACCTAGCAAATAGGCGCCAAGGTGATAATGAAAAAAATAAAAAAAAATAAAAAAGAAAAAAATGAAAAAAATGAAAAAAGAGAAAAAGTGCCTTGGTGAAAACCGAGCAAATAGGCGCCTTGGTAGCAAAAAAAAAGAGAATACCCAAAAGTGAAAACTTGGTAACAAGCGCTTTTGGTTCCCTTAAGTCATTTCCTTCCTAGTCACATGTGTATATAATGCATCTCATCATCCCATTTGTTTAAACCTTCATTGCATCCGTCATTTGTACATAGTCATCATAACAGTTTGTAGCACCATCCTTTGCATTGCCTAAAGTTGTCAAAGTTGATATATCAAATACTTGGGGGCAACACAAATGGATTGGAAAGTGGGTACCTCAAAAGGGATTCATATGAACAAACATTCAGTCACAAGCAGAAAGAGATCAACATTTTCAGAAGAGAGATCAGATTTGTGTAAACCTTTGATTGATAACGAAAAAGTTGACTACCACAACAAAATTCCATGAGCCTAAATTGACTTATTATTCAGGATTAAAAATCAAAAATCATATCATGATCAAACACTTGGAAATATATTTTGTTGAAAATCAGAAAACAAGGCAAAACACTTAGATAGATTCTTTTGAAAAGTTGGTTAAAAATCTGTTTACTTACATTCATTCAATTTGTATCAAGTCTTTTTAGCTCATCAAGGATGTTTCGACTAGATTGGCAATGATGGAGACATGATATTTTTCTTGACTATGATGTGACTGTTTGGAGGAAAATTCATTGCCTTATGAGGATTCATCTGAAGACATGGTCATCAAAGAACCATCGAGGATTATCTTATAAAATAATGAGTTAACCTTTGTTTGTTTACGCAACCGGATACCTTGGATATTTAGATTCTTCATATCTAAATGACAAAATCCACTTGCAACATAGAATCCGACAAAATCGGTATTCGTACTCTCATGATTTTTTTTGGAAATCAGTGATAGTCGTATCGATGAGACCGATGGGAAAGCAAAACGGAGGTTACCATATGAGCAGTAAAGTAAAAAGCGATATTCATATCATCATGTCAGTGGGCAGTGGTGGTTGTGTCGACTTTCCGGTCCCAAGTGCTCAATGATGAAAATATATCCTCAAGGCATTTATTTGCTAAAAGCTAGTGACACTTAGCTACATTCATAAAAAAGGTTAAATGCATTCTCATATTAGATTAATTGCATGTGCATTTTTTTTTCCCAAGGGTTTTATTTTCGCATCAAAAAGGGGGTACATGACATCATTAACAGGGTTAAATCAACAAGGACAACATCATTTCAACATCATCTTTTCTACAAAAATAAAAATAAATGAGATTATACTTTTTGCATTCATTCCATATCATTAATCATTACATAGATATTATCAAAGAAAAGAAGTAAATAATCATTTACATTTGCATACAGATTGCATCCATTCAGATGGCATACATGAGAAATAACATATCAAAACTGCATCCATACATGAAGAAGAAATGCATCCATCTATCTATATCATACATAAGATACATTGCATCCATAACCAATAGTCATCCAAAAACAAATGCATTAGATCAACACATATAGCAGCATCTAAAGGAAATCTCATATATCATCAAGTAAAAGCAGGAAAGATCATAAATGTTATCATATCACACATCTACTCATAACAATGATGTCACAAAACTCAACTCTATAATCGCCCATCAACAGGGGCATCAATGTCAAATAAGTGTCAAAATACAACTGGAAAGGTGACACCAAGGTCACAAGACTACGGTACAATATCAAGTATCTCAATGATCAATAAGAGCACTCATGGCTCATCTCTCGTCACCACTGGGAGGAGGTCCTGGAGGAGGCTGTGGAGGAGGCTGTGATGGAGGCTGCTGAGGAGGCGTCTGACCAACCATAGCAACAAGGAGAGGAACCAAGGGAGCCAAACCCGACACCAACTGCTGAATCATAGATGACATCTGTGACACCTCTGTCCGTAATGCTCCCACATCTGCTCGTAGCTGGCTAGTACTAGAGCTCTCTCCAACCTCATAGGTACTCTGAGGATCACCTGTATCTATAGGAGCTTTTCCCCGATCACGGGAAAAAGCTGCTGGCATCTGCTGTGCACCTGTGTCCTGATCATCCACAGTAGTCTGCTGTACTCCTGCTCTCGTATCCTGTCCTGTCCCTGGATCCTGTCTAGCAGCCCTCACATGATCCTGACGATCTAATCTCTGTCTCTGTGCTACTGCAGGACGAGGAGGAGGAGGTGGTGCCTGTACCTGTGCATCTCTCGCTCGTCCTCTGAGCCGAATCACTGCTCTACCTCGGGGTCTACCTCTGCGTCTCCTCCCACCACCAACATCCTCACCATCATCTCGCCCAGGTACTGGCTCTGCAGGGTCTGTAAAGCGAGGCATCGGATGCTCCATCAACCAAGCTAGATACTCCTGTGTGACGCCGGCATCTCTGATGTGTAACCTCATGTCCCAATCCATATAACCCAGTAATGATATCTGCTCTATAGCATCATCATATGAAGGCATGTGACCCCAAGTAACACGCTCTGCACTAGAACGAGCATATACTGCAGATCCCTGAGGCATAGGCTGAATCCGCCCAAACTGTCGTAGTACTCTCCCTGCCAAGAATCTCTCAAGAACAGAGTCAATCCTGCCGATCATCCATCGAGGAGCAAACATATAGGGTAACTCCAAGCTATCCTCTCTCCAATCCTCGACCTCAACATATGGTCTCCAATAGACCTCATCCATGTCATCAATCTGCCGTCGCCAATACTCCAAGTGACCCAAGTGATGCTGTGTCACCATACCAGTATACTGCCATGCAAAAGGATATCCTAGAGGACGATCTCGATCTGATATAGGACGACTGACTGGTAAGTGCTCCCATATCCACAACTGTAAAATATGAATCCCAGCAGATAATGAGGCTGCTCTCCTGTAAACCACCTCATGCAGATCATGATAAAGCTATGCTAGCACACAAGATCCCCAGTCAAAGCGTCGAGGATGATGTAGCAAATCCTCGATAATCCTGCCCCATCCCACTGAAAATCCGCGACCTCGCCGATCAGGTAATAAGACACCACCAATGATAGCACCTAATAAAGCTGGTAAAACAGGAAATGAGGCAAACTGAGGCCATAAGATACAGTCATCACCAATAGATGGATCTCCGAATACTCGTCGACAATATGTCCCGTCATAGACTGCGTCATAATATACTATCTCTCCATGAGTCGGGATCCGTAGCAATCTATAAACATCCTCCGGTGTAATAGTCATCTCGCCCTGTGGTAGCCAAAATGTGTTTGTCTCAGAGTGCCAACGCTCTGCGACGGCCGTAATCAAACCTCAGTTCATCTGGAACCGAGGAAGCTCTAGTATGCACAGTAAACCGCAGCGCCTAATCACTCGCCTCTCGGCGTCAGTCAACTGAGTCCTCAGCTCCATCACCCAGTGTGGTACAGTCCGAAGGTACAGCACAGGGACATCCTCCTGTTTAATCAAAACAAGGGAACCACATGAGTAACTTACTATCAGGAAATCAAACAATCAATCATGGTCATCAATTTAAATATACCTATCAGACTTACCAATCCTAACTCTAAGCATTGAGGAAGGACGATCCTAGTTTTATGTCTCTAAGCGTTTGGGCATAAAATGGATGGACATTTAGATCCATGATCTATCATTCATGATGAAGATTGATTAATCTTATTCTTCGATATTATAGTTACCTATGTTCTAATTCGTTGTTGAAGCCAAACAAAGGGAATACCCTAACTAAACATTCGATTGAATTCATTGACGTGATTGATATCAATCAAGTTGACGTAATCGAGCAATCAGACGTCTTAGAAAAGTTTTAAATAAACATTTTTTTTTTTTTACTCACGCGACTTTTCTTTCTGGCGTCATTTCTTTTACCAGAGGCGACATTTCTTTGATCAAACGCGTGATTTTATTTCACCGCGTGACTTATTTTCACGGAGGCGGTATAAGATTTACCAGAGGCGACATCTTATTATCACGCGACACCTGATTAAAAATGTTTAAAACCTACGCGACATTAAATTTTCCTTAGGCGACACTATATTTTCTAAATGCGTGAAAATACCTAAGGGACGCGACATAAGATTTATCAAAGGCGACATTTAAAATTTTCAGGCGATATTAAAATGCACGGAGGCGACATTTCTTTTCACGCACGCAGAATTAAAATTTTTAAAAGCATTAAATAAGGTCATAAATGCGACTTTACAAACATGAGGAAAATTTGAATGACATACCGGAGGACCATCGTTCGCTCTCCGACTGAACCGGCGCGCTCTCTCAAACCGATGCTCGCGATGTGGGACCACCATCGTCTCCAGAATGCTAAAATCAGAGCTCAAATCTCAAGAAGGAACGGTGCAAATGAATAGTAAAATGAGGGGTTTTACCCTATTTAAGGTAAAATTGGTCCTCATAAACACTTAAAACAATGCACTTTGAACCTATCATAGGACATTTTCATTAATCGGGGCATAAATCAAATTTGATTATTTCTTTCAAACGGTATCAGAAATCAAAACATATTCCAACTACTTCAAAATTTTTCAAATCAAGGACTCAATATGTTTTATTTCTGAGGGGGCATCAGAGTATCAAATGGGCATCACATCAAAAACATTTATCAGTGGGGCATATCATATCATAGCAGTATCATATCAAGATATCAGTATCATATCATAGCAGTATCATATCAAGATATCAGTATCATATCATATCATATCAAGTATCATATCAGGAGGCAAATCAATTGCATATCAGTTTCATATCAAATCTATCATCATATCAAATCTGTCATCATATCAAACCTATCAACATATCAGCAATCAATTAACCCAGGACCTTTATCAATCAACCCAGGACCTATCATCAAACCAGGACCTATCATCATATCAGGGGCATCAGAACCATATCAGCATCATCATCAGAGGCACATCATCATCATCAGGAAGTACATTAATCAGAACGATCAAAGACACATCAGAACCAAGACCTAAATTAGATCATCATACTAAGGGAATCTTTGAATCGGTGTTCTTCGCACATCGACTCAAAGAGGGGCATTTGTAGACATGGAAAATTGGCAAAGGCTTAAATCGATCAAAAGGTGCATCAAGTAATCAAAATAGCACTAAAAATCAATAAATGGAACAAAGGCAATTCAAATCAAAGGAAAATTCAATTAAATGATTAAATGATTAAATAAAGCTTGAAAAGGGGAAAAACACTAAGAAATTGATTAAATTCAATTAATGACATAGTTGTTGAAATGAAAAATCAAAATGAACCTCTTACCCTTCATGGCTAAATTTAATTACTTTAATTAATTAATAAATATGAAATTCCCTCAACAAAGGAAAAAGGAGACAAAATGGACACAAATCACTCATTTTTGTTGAAATGGTCCAGCCTTTTGAAACCATTTAAATGTTTGTCCCCCCATTTAGGGACAAAGCAAAGCCAATTGACCTTACCCAAGCATAACCATGGTTATCTCACTCTACCCCCTACCCTTGGGAAAATCTTATAAATAGAAGGCATTTTGAGGCATTATTAATCCACTCCATATCTTTGAATTGCAGCAAAGCTCTTGCAATTTGCATCCACATCACTCACTTAGCATTTTCATTGATATTTAGCCTAAATTGCATTGATCATAGTAGATTGTTCATCAAATAGAGCTAGAATTTGATAGAATAGATCTAAATTTGCATATCATATAGTTTAATTCTCATCTTTAGAGTGTCACTAGTGAGGATTTGCAGCTGAGAGCCTCATTTACCACTTTATTTTAGAGAACCATGAGATGTTGATAGATTAATTGTGCATTATTTAGATTAGTTTGCTTTGAATAGTGTAAATTCTCTTTAAATATTGTTATTTCATGAAGGTGTAATCACTCACACACAGTATACAATCATGGATAAGATGAAGGAATTTTTTTTTCCCAATGACTATAGGGTGTAGCTATACAAGAAGATGCAAAGTATTAAGCAAAAAGACATGGAGATACAAAGGTATACTGAAGAGTTTCACAAGTTAGATATAAGGGTGAGTCATGATGAAGATGTGGAAGAGAAAATTGCTAGGTACATGGAGGGACTTAGGTTCAATATCCAAGATGAACTTAGTCTTGATACCCCTAGATCAATTGAAGAATGCTATAAGTTGGCCATTAAGGATGAGGAGAAAATAAAGAGAAGGCAAGAAAGGCAAAGTAGCACAAGAGGAGGATCTTCCATGAGGGGAAGAGGAGGTAGAGGCAACACTAATTTTCAGAATCATAGTGAGAAAGATAAGGACAATTCATACTCATCTGATAAAAGAGGAGGGTATAGAGGTGGAAGAAGTGGAGTGTTCATAGACAAGTGCTTCCATTGTAATGAAGTGGGTCATCAATCTTTTAGGTGTCCCAAGTGGATTGAAGACAAAGGTAGAGACAAGACGGTTAACTTGGTAGATGAAGAGGCAAGCAAGGAAGAGAAGCATGAACCTATCTTGGCACCACCAGAAGAAGGAGATTACTTATTCATGGGAAGAGATTAGACACCATACAATCCAAGCATATTTAGATCCAATTGTTTGATTCAAGGTAAAGTATGTAGACTCATTATAGACTCAGGAGCAAGTCATAATGTTGTGTCTCATGAGGTTGTTAGGAAGTTAAATCAGAAAAATTTTCCACATCCCAAGCCTTATTATTCCACTTGGGTGAATGTGAATAAGAATTTACTTGTTAGCGATCAAGTCATGATTGAGTTTGCAATTGGGAAGTATAGGGACATGCTGTTGTGTGATGTTCTTAATATGAGTTGTTGGCATTTGATTTTGGGAAGAGCTTGGCAATGGTCTAGGAGGGTTATCCATGATGGTTTCACCAACAAGTACTTGGTTCATCATGAAGGTAGGAAGTATGAGTTTCAGCCCTTACTAAAGAACCAAGAGGAGAAACAACTGATGTGTTTTGGGCAAGAGATTCATAAGAAGGTATAGTATGATATTGGTTGGCACAGTGGTAAGAGGGTATAGTCAAGAGGTAGTTATGACAGTCCTAAAGGAGGAGAACTTTGGGATCTAGATTTTATACAAGTTGGGACCATAAAGTGTCCTATGATGCAATAAAAACATAGCACTAGAGAAGAGTTGCTTGATCAGATATTTTATCCATGGAATGGATTAGAGATGAAGGATTTGCAGCCTTCTCACTATCCTTCACAAGGACAGTCAGCAAATCACCATTTTTCTTCTAATAATTTGTGTTTGAGTACAGAGTCTTATATGAAGGAGATTACTTTGGGGGATTACTTCACCCCTACATATCAGAGGTCATTCAAGGCAAGTTTTTGGCCACAGAAGAGCAACTCTTGGGACAAGAGTTTCATTGGCGGTGGGGAGTATGGTGTAGGGGCATCAAGGATCTCAAGGATCAACAAGCATGATATGAAGACATCCAATGCAATCATGAAGATCATGAAGCTTGCAAAGATAGTCAAGGAGAACTAGAGGGAAAAGAGGGTTAATTACCTCAATTATGAGCTATTAGAACCTATAATGTTTTAATGTCATGAAATGACATTGCAATGTATGGACTTTGTTTATATCCTTGAAAGGATTAATTGATTGTAAAATGGACCATTAGTGTCCAAAGGAGTCCTAGGGTAGTTTAAGGTTGTAGGAGTGTTGCAAATAAGTCTCCTAGGTGTTGGAAAACCTTTGGAGTTTTTTATTTCCAAATTAATAAGGTTTTAATTCATTTTCATAGTTTAAAAATTCAAATGTTTAACAAGTAACGACTAGTTAGCCATTTGGGAGGGAAGTTAAGACTTTAGTGTAAAACACTCAAATAATCCCTTTAACTGATCAGGAGAGGTTGGGGAAGTTGAGATTTGGATTTGTATTTCAGATTGAATCCATTGTATGGGCAAAGGGGCCTAGAATGTACAGACAGTGACTGAAGATTCAATAAAAATTGCATTTCCTTTCATTTTGGCATCTTCTATGTGAGGATTCATGTGAGTTTCGGTTGAAAATGGTCTATAAAGGATTCAATAGACATTTGAAGGTAACCTTACACATTTTTGAATGTTTTAAGAGTCATTTAGTATGACTGTTCCTTCACATACAACAGTATAACACTGCACTCTACAGATTTCTTTAACTGTTTGAGGTTTATTAATGGATACTAACCATTCCATGGACTCAAAGGCCTAGACTCCATGGAATGTTATTTAACTAACATTGTAACATAGTATATTAATCATGCATTTTCAAAAAATTGGAAGTAAAGAGTGATCACAGTTTGGAGAAAGGGTAAAAGTTCAAAAATGAAGGTCGTAAAAAATGCAGTGTGATGCGGGGGCCATATCTAGGGATTGAACTGTTGGATTTTGATGTTCTTTGGAAAGAATGAAGACAACCCAATTTCACCAAAACTCACCGAAGGGATTGAAGAAATTTGATCAAGTTCAAAAGTTATTACGACTGTACACAGGTCTATCCAGAGGGTAGCAAAGTGGTGTATTTTGGCTTATTTGTTTTCTAAGGTTGAGTTAGTGAATAAAAAGGACATGAGAGGTTGTAGATTGCTATGATTGGTTGTTCAAAGGTTATTTTAGATATTTTGTTGGGGATTAAAAGTATTTGTGGTTGTCCTTAGTAAAGAACAAGAGTTTCAGGAAGACTGCTCAAGGTTGAAGTGTTGGGTGTTGTTGTAAACCCATTAACCATATGAATCTTTTATAATCTGGTATAAATAGACCTATTATGTCATTGTTTTCCATTGGGGAGGGTGAAATCATAATTTGAGTTTCTTGGGTTGAATCATCCACTTATTGAAAACCTTGTCCACCACACTTACCTTTGCATCACTTCCTGCAGAGATAGTGATCAAATCCTCTAAAGGAAGTTGGACTCAGACCCTAGATTACGAAGGGATTCCCTTTAGATGCATAAGATGTTTTAAAATTGGGCATATGGCTACTCAGTGTGGATTGGGTAAAAAGAAATTTGCTGCATCTTGGTGGAATTGTGCTTCTTTTCAACACTATTTGGTGGAGAAGAAGCCTGTTTTGCCGAAAAGTTTCTCTTCAGTGGCTGCGCAAGTCTCCCCTCCTTCTATTGGTTTGGATGTAGTTCCTATGTGTCCTCTTGTCAGTGCCTCTCCAGTTTCTTCATCACCTAGTTTGGTGGGGGCGACTGAGTCTTTGGTCTCTCCTGTTGTTGCGGGGGTTGTGGCTGCTAGTGGTTCTGTGGACACTTCTCTTGCATGTTCTACTGGTATTTTATATGCCTCTACTGGTAGCCATTATCGCTCTAGTTTGGTTGATGATCCTCTACATTGGCAGGTTGAGGTAGCTAGAGTTGAAGAGGGCTGAATTACTGTTAAAGATAAAAAAATTTAAGAAGTCCTCTTTTGATATGACTCTTTGCTCCCATCAAAAGGGTGCTAAAGGAAAATCCTATATTTGGATTTTTCTTTAGCTTGGGTTTGCATGAAGGTTGTTTCATGCATTGCTTCATCTAGGTTGTGGGTGCCTGTTGTAAAACCCTTGCTTTGGTCTTGCTCTGTTATGTTTAGAGGGCTATTTTGCATATCTTTTGTGACCACTTTGTACAAGGTTTCAGGGCCCCTTCAAAACCTATTTTTACCTCAATAAAAAAATAAGAGAAGATGGATATTGTTGTCCATAATCTAAATAGTGAGATGAGCTATAGATATAAAATCCAATGTCCTAATTTCAATAAGCTCATAGAGAATGGAGTCAAGATTGAGGAAGCTTTGGTCAAGAAAGGAGAGTTAAAGCTCTACCCAGATGGGGGTGGGTCCTTCTAGTAAAAATAACAAAAACAAAAACAAAAACAAAAACAAAAACATCAAAAATAACAACAACAACAAAGTTAAATCAAGGTTTTGGACCAAGAACAAGAACGTTGTTGATGATGGAGTTGTGGACAATAAAATTGTTTAACAAACCCAACCCATATCTCAACCAACCAATCAAACAAATAAACAATCAAGACCCAAAACACCATATGTGCCTTGAACAAGACAATTCACTCCATGGGGTGAAACACTTGAATCCACTTTGGGGAAACTTATTGTCAAGAAACTCATTGCACTTCCTAAGGTAAGAGATTATGAACCCAAGGTAATATCCTCATGGTGGAGAGATACAAATTATTGTGAGTATCATAGAAGTAAGGGAGATAAAATCAATGATTGTCAAATGTTAAAGAATGCCATACAAAATTTGATTGAAAATGAAGAGAATTGTTGAAGGCCATGTTGATGTTTTGTGAAGATATATATATATGAGATGTATATTATTACTTAACTATATATATAATGTAAATATTAGAGAAATATATATATATATATAGTTACATTATATATATAGTTAAGTAATAATATACATCTCATATATATATATATATATGTATGTATGTATGTATGTATGTATGCACACACACACACATATACAATCATAATTGTCATTATATTAATTACATAATAATGGATAGACATGTCCCATGAAGGGACATGTCTCTTCTTGGCTCATTCTCAATATAAATGCAAGAGATTGTTGCATTTGAAAAACACATACAATCAAATAGTGCTATTACATATGCAACAATCCTAAAAACCTTAACATGGTATTAGAGCCAAGTTGCAAATGTTAAGAGAGTAGTTTTTTGATGGTGAATGTGTGACTATCATAGAAAATATAGTCTCAAGATGAGGACCATATTTCCTAAATACACCCTTGGATTTTGTTGAATGTTGGATATGTTGGTGATAAACAAATTTAGAATAATCTCAGTGGAGCGATTGGCAAGAAAGTGTCAGGTTCAAAAGTTATGATAGACTATGTACGGGTCTATGCAAAATTTGTAAAAGAGTGAGGTTCCTTCTTTAAAAGCCTAACCGCTTGAAGGGAGATCTGATCAGATTTAAGGTTGTCATAGTGTATAGAACCTTTGGATATTCAAGACAGGTCATGTGAAGAATTCTGGTAATGTTTGAGAATGGCAACATCATTCTGTGAATTGATGATATTTTCTATATGGGATCACCTTACAGAATGAAATACTTAAAATTTATAAAATATAAGTATTCCATGTTTTATTAATGCACATAATTTTTTTAAAGTTTTTAATTCATGTTATACTATTCATTAGTAAAATCTTGTATGCTTCTATCATTGTTATTTTCGATCGAGATAGTTTAGTGAGCTATTTTTAATCTCTCTCTGACATACCTTCAGGATGGGAGCACAATAAAATTGCATTCAAGGGAGAAAGAACTTAATTCTTGCAAACAAATTGATGATTGAGATGAGATGCAGAGGGAGTCTAACATTTCAAAAGAAGACAAGAGGTTGATACAAGAACTTGAGCTTCAGAGGGAGCAGATAGAGGATATAGTTAAATGAACTTTAGATAATCTTGGTTGTATTGATTCAGAGGGAGTAGTCCATACTAAGATGAATTCTCTAGTGATTAAGAATCTATAAAAGTCAGAGGACTAAGAATTATGAATGCCTTTTGGGCCCTGTGTAAATCATGAGGAAGTGACGACTTCCAAATGATTATCACTTGTATTTGTTAAAGTTATTGGAAGGTGATGATCTTACAATAACTTGATCTTCTATCATGATAGACATCTTATGATGGTTGAAACAGATCATAATAGATGATACCTTGCATGGTGGATTGAGTTCCTTAAATAGGCCATGATCTTCTATCATGATAGACATCTTATGATGGCTGAAATAGATCATGATAGATGATATCTTGCAACATGGATTGAGTTCCTTAAACAGGCTATGATATTCTATTGTGATAGACATCTTATGATGGCTGAAACAGATCATGATAGATGATAGGAATGTTCCTATGGTAACTATTATTGAGGGTACATGTGCACATTACCTATAGGGCATTTTTGAGTTATGGTGAATATCATGAGACTTGATATTCTTGGTCAGACCATATCTCTGATATCATATTAAGGTGATAGCTAAAATACTTTTTGAGTTATGGTGAATATCAGGAGACTTGATATTGTTGGTCAGACTATATCTCTGATATCATATTGAGGTGATATCTAAAACATTTTTTTGAGTTATGGTGAATGTCATGAGACTTGATATTCTTGGTCAGACCATATCTCTGATATCATATTGAGGTGATATCTAAAATATTTTTTAAGTTATGGTGAATATCATGAGACTTGATATTCTTGGTCAGACCATATCTCTGATATCATATTGAGGTGATATCTAAAACATTTTTGAGTTATGGTGAATATCATGAGACTTGATATTCTTGGTCAGACCATATCTTTGATATCATATTGAGGTGATATCTAAAATATTTGTTGAGTACCTAGTGGACATCATGAGACTTGATGTTGGTAGGCCAGTACTTTGAGTACATATCATGTGACTTGATATTTTATGGCTATTACTCCTAATATCATGAGATGATATTCTTATGAATCTATGAGTTATGGTGAATATCACATGACTTGATATTCCTAGTCAGACCATATCTCTGTTATCATGGTAAATGATATCTTCTGATCCTAATCATGTGTTTAATCTTCCCTGGCTAAGAGAGAGTGTTTATGTTTTATAGCTTCAGTCAGATAAACACTATGAGTCAATAATAGTGAAGATATATATATATATATATATATATATATATATATATATATATATATATATATATATATATATATATATATATATATATATATATATATATATATAATCATAATTGTCATTATATTAATTACATAATAGTGAATAGACATGTGCCATGAAGGGACATGTATCTTCTTGGCTCATTCTCAATATAAATGCAAGAGATTGTTGCATTTGGAAAACACATACAATCAGATAGTGCTATTACATTTGCAACAATCCTAAAAAACTATGACAAAGGAAGTGCATCCAATATCAATGATGGAAACAAGGCCAATTACACAAAGGAATCCTCTGAATATATCAATCATATATCTTCTAATGACTCATATACCAATGTGATCACCATTAAGGAGAAACTAGAATATAGGCCAGTCAAAGTAGTCAAGCCAAAGTTACCTTACAAGGATTGCTTCAAAGTCTCCATCTGTCCCATCAAAGTATTCATCCATTATCTCAAACTAATATAACATTCTAGACCAATTCTAGAAGACGCCAACCAATATATGTATTCTAGAGATTTTATGCCTTTCATGATCCCATAAAGACATATTAGAAAAAGCTCTACATGAAACCACCATTCCTACAAACCTAGACCATGGACAATTCCAAGATATACCTAGGACATCTTATCGTACGACACTTATTTTTATTCACAAAAAAATGATGATATAGCCATTAAAAAGCCACACAATGCACCCCTCTAGATATAGAGGTTCTCATACAAAATAATAAAATTAAGAGTCCTTATAGATGGAGGATCTAGTTTGAGTATATGCACTTTATAGTTAGTCCTTGCATTGAGATTTTTAGAAAATGAAGTTGATCCCAAAAAGAAGATTACCATAAAATCCTATGATGAAGAAGAAAGAGATTCTAAAGGTTTTGTTGTATTACTATTGACTTTCGGTCACTATTAATCCTCTCGGTTAAATTTCCATCACAGGGTTCAATTGCACAATGTCTTAGAGATGAAAAAAAAAAAAGATCACCAAGCCTAAAAACCTTCAGAAATTCTCCAAGTCCTAAATACTACATAACACCTTAGCATCTCCTATTGACGGGGATTAACTTTATTTCTAATTTGCAGTTGACTAGTTGTACCAAGTCACAATCACTTAAGTGACCCATCAATGTCCCCTTATATCGTCAAAGTGGCTGACCCTTCCCCTTTTTATCTGCTTTTCAATTGCCTTCTTATTTTCACAAAAGGCCTTTTCACCTTGATATCAAACAACTGCAAAATGGCGATGACAGTTAAATACAATGCCTTTTTTTCATTTCACAAAGGATATATGTAGGCCTAGTCTTCTCTTCTGTGAAATAACGCAATGCAAACATGTGTCTCTGGTAGGCCTGAACAGTTAAAGGGATAAAGGATTTTTGCCATTTTGCAAGGGTGTGTTTCAATCAATTTTCTTTGACCAAAAAATGGCGAAAATGATTTTTAAATGGATATCTGACATGATGGGCTCATGTGATAAAGAAAAGGGTTTTCGCTATTTTGCAAAACATGTGGTGGGCCCATTTTTGGCCATTTGTGAAATGACAAAAATAATTTTAAAATATGAAGGTAAGGCTTGTCACTGTTTTGCAAAAGTACATTTTAGTCAAAGTTCTTTGACTGCAAAATAGTGAAGGACTGAGTTTTTTCACTATTTTGAAAAAGCATATTTTGGTCAATTTTCTTTGACTGCGAAATAATGATGGCAGTTTAAAAAAATGGCCAATCTAGGTGGGCCCATGGGCCACGTTTTTTGATTTCATTAGTCGAGGTCATTTGACCTTTTTGACCTGCAAATTTGGCAGGGTTATATTTGAATATTAATAGTCAGAATGATGTATAGTGTCTTTGCGGCTTGTAGTCAATAGTTTCTTAGGGGCCTACGACAATGTGGTTAGGGTTTGGATTGATTGTTTAATCAATTAGATCATTTTGTAAAGGATTTTTCAGAGGAAATAGATGTAGTTTGGGCCAAAGGCAACCATGTTCCTAACTGTCATGTGGTTTTTACTAGATAGGGTTTAGTATTCGATGTTGA